>OU427005.1:3208825-3228825 GCA_911387935.1 Dolichovespula saxonica | reverse complement strand
TGAGTTATTTCGAGCAACAATACAGAAAGCGTGCTAGAGACTGGAGGGGTTGGGTACAGGTAGGATAGGTGGAGAGGGGGTTGGAGGGACGAAGGGAAAGGCCAGTGTGCGTAGTTGCATACAAAGTGTTTCAAAGTTTAGGCATCCAAAAACCCCCTCCTTCCTTTCGATTTAACTTTCTATATCCGAATCAATCATCGTCCCTTCTTCTTACTCATATTCTTCTTATACTCATTCTTCTTATTCTTATTTTTCGTAGGAACGAACATCTCTCTATCTCGTTCCTTCCCTCCCCGTCCCTTTCCTACCCTCGTCTACTATTTCCTACCCTAACGATCGTACAACGACGTCCATGTTAATTAGATGGTCGAACCATCGGCCAATAATTATGTGACGCCCTATAATTAAATTCGATTCGTTCGAGCAACCCCACCGTTTCCATTTAACTCTCTATCTCTATCTCTATCTCTCTCTATCTCTCTCTGTCTCTGTCTCTGTCTCTCTCCCTTCCAACACTTGCCTTTTCTACGAATCGCATTCTGTCCGCGTGCGTTGCATTTAATCGTAGTCCACTGCACGGATTTTCATGGGACGATAGACGATACCTACACGCGAATAACGTGTGTTAGGTGAAATGGAATGAGAGAGAAAGAGAGAGAGGGGGGGTGAGAGGAGGGACAGGGAGGTCGGGTTGCTTGGTGGGTGGTGGTCGGTCGCTCTCGCGCGTTTCGCACGGTTTATATATACAGGGTGGACGATGTAATTCGCGGAAGATAAACGACGACTGATCGGTATATACGTGTATATATACATACATACATACATACATACATACATACATACATACATACATACATACATATATATATACATATATATAACCTCGTGTCGGAAAAATTAAATGGATCCGACTTCGAAAGTCGATGGCCTCTCTCTCTCTCTCTCTCTTTCTCTTTTGAGTTTTTAGGGGGTCGGGATAGAGGGGAGGGAGATGCGTTTTGGTGTTGTGAAAAAAAAGAGTGAATAAAAAAAAAAGGGAAGAGATAAAAGGACCGATAGATAGAGAGAGATAGATAGATAGATAGATAGATAGATAGAGAGAGAGAGAGAGAGAGAGAGAGAGGATTCGCTTTTTCTATTTTTTTTCTTTTCAATCTTTTTTTTCTTTTTTCTTTTTCTCTTTTTCTATGTCAATCGGCCGTTCTATCGGGGCCGGGGGGTGCGGGAGGGTTCGGGAATGAGATTTAAATCCGTCGGAGTTCGGAATCGTTTCTGATCTTTTCGTTGAAAAATTTATATCTTTTCCTCTGTTTTTCTCTCTCTCTCTCTCTCTCTTTTTTCGCTTTTTTCTTTTTGCACTTCTCTTTCCGTCTCTTTTTTACTTTTTCTTTTTTTCTCCCCTCCCCCCCGTTTTTCTTGTTTCTTTTTTTTTCTTTTTTAGGAAGCAGATCGATAGCTAATATTTTTGTTTCGATATCTATCGATGGACGACGATGAAAAGTAAATCTCGTACGATCTCGCGCGTATCGTTCGGTATCGCAGGAACGAAAAGAAAAAAGAAATAAAAAACGAGAAAAAGAAGAAAATAAAAGGAAAAAGAAAAGAAGCGTAAATATTCGTTTGTATTTCGAACAATCGTTCGATCGATTTTTAAATTAGCCACCGCGTACGAATATATTAATATTAATATTAATATTAATATTAATGTTTGATATCAATGTTACGTATTGATATTAATTATCGTTATTAATTTTAATTCATCGTGCTTTATCATTCTATCTTGACTTTTCGTAAGTAGTTGCGGACGAAATAAAGATCTTTCGTGTTTCCAAGAATTTAATAAGAATGAGCGAAGTGAGAGAGAAAGATAGATAGATAGATAGATAGATAGATAGAGAGAGAGAGAGAGAGAGAGAGAGAGAGAGAGAGAAAGATTCGAATGATTAATTACCCGTCCGATCGAGCGTGGGCGAACTACTACTCTTCCTTCGTCATTTATTGGTCGAAAGTTAAAAAAAAAAAAAAAAAAACAAAAACAAAATATAAAAAGAAAGGAAAAAAAAATAGAAACATGAAAATGAAGGTAAAATCGTTCGAGTTGGTAGAAATTATCGCGGTGTTTAATAAATTTTCATTTTTGTTTTTTTTTTTTTCTTTTTTTTCATTTAAGTTCAATCGTAACGTTTTATAAACGTTCGTGTCTTATCCTATAAGAGCTTGTCGAGGTTGAGAGGGGTGGTGGAAGGAGAGGGTCAGGTTGGATAGGGGGTAAATACAATGCAAGAAGGATACCAACGATAATTATATTTCTCGTTGTTGAGCTTTTGCGTCACGTTAAGAACCCATTAAGCTTCTAACGACGATTTTATCGGGGCACGTAGGCAGCCCACCACCACCGTGGGGTGATGATGGTGGTGGTGGTGATGGTGGTGGTAGGGGTAGGTTACGAAGGAAATTTAACGACCAATCTGCGTACACGAATCAACCCTATATATATGTCTCTCTCTCTCTCTATCTTCTCATAAATGCAAATACACTCTCTATTTCGCTTACAACCCCCCTATTGCCACTGTTGCTGCTATCGGTGCTTTTGGTTGCTGTTGCTGCCGCTGTTGCGGTTCGAGAAACTACAAGTAAGTTGGGCACATACCTTGTTATATAGTAACAAGGAAATTATTTCCCCGAACCCCAACTCCCAACCCCCAACACCCAACCCCTAACCCCCACTACCACCCACCCCTTCATTCCGAACGTTTAAAACGTAGACGCGTATAATGTGGTATGCCGCAAAGCTTATATCACTTGTTTTGCGTCAACCATTCTTGTAACGTTACTCTCTATTCGATTGTCTACGTACGTACGTACGTATTTATGTATTTATGTATGTATTTATGTATGTATGTATGTATGTATAATCGTCGATTAACCAACTATATGTATAAACGTATGTACGTAGAAACGTGTTAAAACGTACTATACGTACTTACCAATCGTATTTATAATATCGTATTTATAATAACGATTTGTAAATAAATCTCCGTCGTATTATAGTCAGAAATGATCTCGTATTAAGGAGAAATTGGATACGTTTCGAAGGGTATGTTTTATAGCGATGGAGATAGAAGGGAAGATTAAAAAATTTTTAAAATAAAAAATAAAAATAAATAAAAAATATGTATGTATGTATATATATATATATATATATATATATATATATATATATATTAATTAAATCGAGCGGAAGAATTTATGGGAATGTTTTTTTTTTTGGTTTCTTTTTTTTTTTTATGTCGAGCAATCCAGAACATATCCACGCGAGATGATAATTCCTATCTCTAAATCGCGATATTTCACTTTTGACATATCACAGAGGAGGAGGAGGAGGAGGAGGAGGAGGGGGAGATGACGACGTAAACGAGATGATACGTATAAATAGATTGAAAATAAATCGTAGAAATCAAAAACGGGAAAATATCAAAGGAAGGAAAAAGGGGATCTTATCGTAAAAAAGGGATCCACACGGGGTTTCTTTTTTCGAATTTTTTTTTCTCTTTGAACGTTTTAAAGAGATAAAACAGGGGGAAAAAGGTTGACCGAGGGCCGTCTCTCTCTTTCAACGTAGCTCGACATGAATGATTCTCGTTTGATTTTCTCGTCGTTGGCAAACGTAAAATCGAAGGTTACTCCTAATCCTCCTCCTCCTCCTCTTCCTCCTCCTCCTCCTCATCATCATCATCATCATCATCATCATCATCCTGCGTTATCTGTTGAGACCGGGTCGTGTGCTCTGGGATAGAATTTTTCTCAACTATGATGAAATTGACTCTCTTTGTTATGTAAATTCAAAAACCATCTCTCTTTTCCACATTGATATACATTTGAAAAGCTAGAGAGAGAGAGAGAGAGAGAGAGAGAGATAGAAATAGAGAGATTTATGTTCTATATCGATAACGAACAAAAATAATTCTTTCTCTTATTCGTATCATAGAATATACATATACATATATGTGTGTGTGTGTGTGTGTGTGTGTGTGTGTGTGTGTGTGTGTGTGTGTGTGTGTAATATGTATGTATATATATGTATATCTATCCATTGAATTACGATAACTTTTATTCGTACGATTAATCACCAATTAATGTATCCTTTCGTTATAATCATCGTAATCATCATAATCGTTATAATCATCATCGTCATAGTCATCATAGATGCGAACGTACGAGGAATACGGGGAACCATCGAATATATATTATCCTTTGATCGTACACGCGTACATTCGGCATTTTTAATTTCATTAGCTTCCTCGTTTCATCAACGTGACTCTCTCTCTCTCTCTCTCTCTTTCTCTCTTTCTCTCTTTCTCTCTCTCTCTCTCTCTTCATTTCCAACCACCATCGTCGCGTTCGTTTATTACTTTTCATTAAAACGGTACAACGAACGGGTTTCGAAGCTGGGGATAATAATTCCGGATGATCGATTTTTGGAAAATGGGAAATGAATTTCGAGGTGGTGCGAGTTATATGGATAATATTTTTTTTCTTTGTTATTTTTTCGTTTTTTCTTTCTTTTTTTTCTTTTTTTTTAGAAGATCGACAGCACAGGGATTCGATTCGTAATTAAATCGTTACAGTGATAGGACGGATACGAGGAGTTAAGTCAAATCCAACGATCGAGAATTAATCCGATCAAAGATGAGTCCATTTTCGTTTATTTATTTATTTAGTAATTTATTTATTTATTTATTTATTATTCGAGTACTATCTGATACGTCGATGATAATATCCACTGGTATCGTATACCTACGATCGATTTTTGCAGAACTCGCGTAATGAATTAACTCGCATGAACTAGCTCAAATGAACTAGCTTGCATGAACTAGTTTTCATGAACTAGCTCGCAAGAATTATCTTGTATGAACTAGCTCGCATGAACTAGCCAGTATGAACTAACTCGCATGAACAACCTAGTATGAACAACCTGGCATGAACAACCTCGCATGAAATAGCTTGTATGAACTGGCTCGTATGAAAAAGTTCTCATGAACTAGCTCTTATGAACTAACTCGCATGAACTAGCCTGTATGAACTAACTCGCGTGAACAACCTAGTATGAACAACCTGGCATGAACAACCTCGCATGAAATAGCTTGTATGAACTGGCTCGTATGAAAAAGTTCTCATGAACTAGCTCTTATGAACTAACTCGCATGAATTACCTCGCATGAACCAACTCCTCGCATGAATTACCTCGCATGAACTAACTCGCATGAATTACCACGCATGAACTAGCTCGTATGAACTATCTTTTATGAACAAGTTCTCACGGACTAGCTCGTATGAACTACCTCGAATGAACTAGCTCGAACGTATTAGCTCGCATGAACTCCGCTCGTTAAATCGACGTCGAAGCTTTCCACGATAAAGTGACCCGTCCGATCGCGAGGAAGTTTCATCTCTACCATCTTTCTCTTCTCCCCTTGCCCCTTCACTCTCCCTCTCTCTCTCTCGCTCACGTTCTAGGAAACTTCTAAGCAAGTTTACGTCCTGGACGTTCATCCTTTAGCTCCCCGGGATCGTTCTACGACCGATTGAAAAGTTTTCCCCAAAGTCTGCGGTAATCTCGACGCAGCGTTACCCTCGAAAATATGTTGTCCTAAGCTACAAACTCACCGAAATACTTATATACGTCTTCCCACATCCATCCATCCTTCCTTCCTTCCTTCCCTTTTTCTTTCTCCTTCTCTTTCTTCTTCCTTTTTCTTTTTTTTTTTTTTTCTTTTTCTTGGTCCTCGCTCACCGAACTTTTGATCGCGCGATCGTAAATATATCTATAAGGAAGTTTTTACGGGTGCAAATCGGATTGCACCCGTTCTTACTTTAACTCACATAGATTCAAACTTCTCGACACACACACACACACACACACATATATGTAGATATTTTCTTTCTTTTCTTTTTTATTCTTCTCCTTATTTTTTTTTTTTTTTTTTAAAGAAGAAGAGGAACGTTTCATATCGACAAGTGATTTTACTCCGAACAGTTCTTCTTACTTTTAAACGTTCGTTTCGACGAGCCACCAAACGAAACGTCAAGTGAATTCAACCGATGGAAACAAATTTTTATGGGGATTTACGATGATATATATATATATATATATATATATATATATATATATATATATATATGTAAAAAAAAAAAAAAATAAAAAAAGAAAAACTTGAACGATATCGGTTCTTGATGGTCGTTTAACCAACTCATATCGTTTCTATTAAAGGCTAGAAATAAATAAATAAATAAATAAATATATATATATATAATCTAACATTTGATATCTCGTCTACATAAGATTCTCTTAGTTCGGAGTCTTATAAGTGTTCTCGTATACACATAGCTCTTTAAGATTAATCGTTCCACTCTACCAGGATATTACCTTAAGGTCTTTGATCGAAGACGCCATTGTGCTCGAGCAATTTGCCAGTCGATAATTCAAAACTCCCGCCAAACCACCACCACCGCTACCGACTTAAGTTACGTCACTTCCTCTACCACTTCCACCAACACTTTCGTAACTTCTTCTCCTCCAACAGTCACCTCCAACACCACCACCACCATCCTCTCTCTCTCTCTCTCTCTCTCTCTCTCTTTCTCGCTCTCACACTCTCTCACCCCTCAAAACCACCCCAACCACCCATCACCGGGAGAGTTACATGTCGTAATACTGCTTTTATTTGACGACATGAATCAAAACGTACGTACGTAGTTTAAATCGTTTACATTTAAACGAGTATAAGAAAGGTTTTTGAAGTAGAAGTAGTATGAAATTACGTTCGTACCTAAAAAGTACTATAATTTCAAATCGATTGTGACGGATCGTCGAAAGTTAAAATTACTCCCGAAGGAAAAGAGAAAGAAAAAGAAAAAGACAGACAGAGAGAGAGAGAGAGAGAGAGAGAGAGAGAAAGAGGAAGAAGAAGAAGAGAAAAGAAACTTTCATTCTTTTGCGCTTATTAAAAATCTAAAAGCGTATATAAAGCAAGGACGACGTTCGTTAATAGAAAATTCCTTTAATTAATATCGCGTTTCTCTACGCTCTCGTGATTAATTACACGCGTTATTAACCGATGTGTGACACCACCGGGGTGGATAAGGGTGGGAGGTGAGAGGGGAGAGAGGTGGGCCTTCGATCCTGTACGCTCCAAGGGCCATGATACAATTCTTTTATCCCCCTAAGGTACGATACAAAAAAAAAAAAAAGAAGAGAAAAAAATACACGAAAAAAAAAAAAAGAATTAAAATAAAATTGAAAGATCTGAAAAATGTAATATGTTAATATTATGTAAATGGTAATAAATTTACACGAGACGTTTCTAGAAATGATTTCGACTTGATATCTGCTTGGATCTGAATTAATAATACTTACCTGCAAGAAGAGAAAGAAGAAAAGAAAAAAGAGAGAGAGAGAGAGAGAAAGTAATTAAAATGGAAGAAAAGAAATGAAACGAAAGAATAATAAAAGTAGAATAAAATATTAATATCATTAATATTAATATTATTAATAAATCTTAATTTTATTAATATTAATATTATTAATAAATGTTAATTTTATTAATAAATCTAAATTTTATTAATATTAATATTATTAATAAATGTTAATTTTATTAATAAATCTTAACTTTATTAATATTAATATCATTAGTATTAATATTATCAATAAATATTAATATTATCAACGTTATTTTATTCTACTGTAAAAAAAAAAAAAAAAAAAATAGAATGAAATAAAAACGGAGGAGAGGAAAGGGTTCGAGATAAAATGAAAATGAAAAGGAAAATGAAAATAAAATAAAATACAACAAAACAAAATAAAAAAGAAGGAGAGAAATGAGTTTACATGTGAAAAATCAATATCGTTACGTTCGACGTTAAGCGATTTGTCTTCTTTTTTTTTTCTATTTCTTCTTTTCTTTTTTTTTTTCGTTCACCTTAAAAAAGAAAAGAAGAAGAGACGCTTCCCCTTCGCTCCTCTCCCCCCTTCGTTCCTCGCAGGAGGAGGAGAAGGAAACGACCCTTCGCGATTCGGTTTGAGACGTAATTTTATTTTTTTATTTCTTTTTTTTTTTTTTCTCATCTCTCTAGGACGTGCGTAAATGTAACATTTATTTCGGCATAAATTATGACATTAGATACACAGATTAATTAATTAATTAATTATAGATACAAAATGAATTGACTGTAGACAGGACTGTAGTGAAAATACATCGATGCTTCTCCTCGGTTCGAGCGTACAACGCGCCGTTTTTTTCGTATTCCTCGAGTAAAATTATTCACCCTCACCCCCACCCCCACTCCGCCACTCTCTTTCTCTCTTTCTCTCTCTCTCTCTCTCTCTCTCTCTCTCTCTGTTTTTTTCACACTTCGATATTTTATTTCATTGAAATACTCGTGCGGCTTACGGGGTCGTAACAATATTCTCTTTTGTTTTCCCTTTTTTTCTTTTTTTCTTTATTTCTTTCTTTTCATTCCTTCATACTTTTCGTTTATTCGTTACTTATTTTAACATTATCATAATTATTATTAACATTAATATTAATATTAATATTATTGGTATTGTTATTATTAGTGATATTATTATTATTAATTAGTATTATTATTATTATTATTATTATTATTAGTAGTAGTAGTAGTAGTAATAGTAATAGTAATAGTAATAGTAGTAGTAGTAGTAGTAGTAGTTTTCTGTACACTTACGTATATATGTATAGTATTTATAGTATGTATTTATATATTTATGATCGTCGATCGATCTACGACCCTGAAGCCACGAGAGATTTCTTTCAATTCATTTCCTTTCTGATTTTATTATTATTAATATTATTATTATTAATGTTATTATTATTATTATTATTATTATCATTACTATTATTATTAGTATTATTAGTATCATTTAGTAGTAGTATTATTATTAGTATTATTTTTATTTTTGTGTTTTTCCTTTCTTTCTTTTTTTTTTTAACTTATTTTTATATACAAGATTATTCATTCCTCTCTCTCTCTCTCTCTCTCTCTCTCTCACTCTCTCTCTCGCGCGCGCTCGTTCGTTCGAATCGCAAAAAGAAGAAAATACATATACGTATGCATATATATATATATATATTTAAAATTCTTATTCATGCGATTTGGATTTGTCGGTAGGATGGAATAATAATTAAAAAAAAAAAAAAAAAAAAAAAAGAAAAAAAGAAAAAAGTAAATGATCGTAAAAAATTCTGTAAATAATCGATAGAGTCAACGATCGATATACGCAATTAGAAAATAAAATATACACGCAGTCTTGGCTGTTTGAATCGGTTTTTTTTTCGAGGGAGGTGGGAGGTGAGCGGGAGGGGTGGCGGAGGGAAAAAGGTGGGGAAAATAAAAGTAGCGTAAGAAATCGTGTTTTTTTTTTTTTTTCTTTGAAGATATATAACCCTTTTTGTTTCACGGCTTTGATTTCTATTTCTCGTTTGTCCATTCTGCCTTTCTTTCATTTTGATATATATTTTTTTTTTTTCTTTTTATAATCGACCGATCGAAGATAAAATTTGTCTTTCGTGTTTTGTCGTCTGTTTTAACTTTTTTTTCCCCTTCGTGTCTACGTGCGCGTGCGTGCGTGCGTTTGCTTTTTCCCTCTCTCCCCCCCTCACCTTCCTCTCTCTTTTTTTTTTTTTTTGATTTTTTACGACAAATACGAGAACAGCGAGCTATCAATCTCCGTCCAACATGGATCATTCTATTACTACGGGCTTACAACGACGAAACTTTCAGAAAATTTTCAAAGATACGATACAATAGTAACAACAAAATTGCACGATCGATCCCGGCTCTCTCTCTCTCTCTCTCTCTCTCTCTATCTCTATCTTTATCTTTATCTCTCTCTTTTCATTTTGAAGATGTAAATCAAGAAATTGTTTTTTTTTGTTTTTTTTTTCTCGACGAGAGATTTAACGAGACTCGCGACAAAGTTTCTCTCTCTCTCTCTGTCTTTTTGTTTTTTCCTCTTCTTTGTTTTTATTTTATTCTTTTTACTTTGTCTTCCATTCATAATCTTGCTTTTCTCTAACTTTTTTTCCCTTCCATCCTTCCTTCCTTCCTTCCTTCCTTCCTTTCTTTCTTTCTTTCTTTCTTTCATTCTTTCTTTTTGTTATTCACTTATCTTTTTATGTTTACGGACGAATCGACACTAAGACGCAAAAGTTTCTATTACGAAGAAAAGTATTCATGCAAAACTTAACGATTCTTTGGCAAAATATCGTCGTTAGTTTCTATTTTTGTTTTATTTTATTTAATTTTATTTAATTTTATTTAATTTATTAATTAATTTATTTTTTTTTTAATTTTTAATTTTATCCTTTTTTTTCTTTTTCTCTTTAAATTGTTCTTGTTGCTGTAACTGTTGTTGTTGTTGTTGTTGTTGTTGTTGCTTGCTTTACTTTTCATTTCATTTTTGTTTCTCCCCTCGTCATTTGTCACTTAAATATTATCATCTTAACTCGTAGTAACCTATACGCGTAATATAGATTTATGTGTGTGTGTGTGTGTGTGTGTGTGAGTATATACACGTATATGTAATATATAACATATATATATATATATATATATATATATATATATATATATATATATGTATATTTATATAATATCGAATACAATATGAACCGTTTTACGATTATAATAAGGATCACAGCCATAGCTTTGAATACGAATTGTTAACCTTCGTATTTTTTAATACCAGTACAATTATTATAAACCTATGGTGCGGCAATCATAATTAATAAGTATCTCCGGTTCAACGCTATTACTTAAAAACGCTAAATATTAGATACTAGACATCGATTACATATATGTATGTATGTATATATATACATATATATATATATATATATATATATATATATATATATATATATGTAAAGATAAACTTGGATTATGATAGTCGAGCCCGACAATTACGAATTATTTCATAATCATTGAGAAAACAAAACTAAATTGTTATTATTCAATTATATACGTTTGACTAGAAATTGATCTATTTTCGATTACGTCAATGCTAACTGTAATACCATACACTCACAATCCCCAAACCCTTCGACCTTCACCCCTTCAAACCCCATCGATCGATTTAATTTTTCCTCGAATTGATTCGTTGATTTTTATTAAAAATTAATTAATTGATCGA
Source organism: Dolichovespula saxonica (assembly GCA_911387935.1). Lineage (NCBI taxonomy): Eukaryota > Metazoa > Arthropoda > Insecta > Hymenoptera > Vespidae > Dolichovespula > Dolichovespula saxonica. The sequence goes on along the minus strand of OU427005.1, from coordinate 3,217,613 downwards.
TGATATTTATTAAAAAAAAAAAAAAAAAAAAAAAGATTTGGAAAAATTCCATTCAAAAAAAAAAAAGAAAGAAAAAAGAGATATAAAAAGAAACGGAAGAAGAGAGAAAAATTACGAAAAAAAAAAAAAATAGAGCACGTGAAATTCTTGGATTTTAATAATCAACACCCAAATAGATAATATGTATATATATACATAACAAATATAAAAATATAACAATTATAATATGTAATTATTTCGATTAAGCTCGACTATCGTATCCTAATGACTAACAAACACGTCCCAATCGTCGCGCCCTAAAATCGACGTAAAATATAAAAAGAAAAAGAGAAAGAGAAACGAAAAAAAAGAGAGAGAGAGAGAGAGAGAGAAAGTTAAGAAGATGATAAATTAAGTCACGAGATTGAAGATCGAGGATCTATGCCGTCTAGAAAAAATAGAAATTTTCACGATCGACGGCAAACACTCGATCGACGATCGAGTACGAACGGACCAAATTTTTTCTATTCCTTTTCTCACCCCCTTCTCTCTCTCTCTCTCTCTCTCTCTCTCTCTCTGATTTTCACCCCTTTTCTCATCCTTCTTTTTCCTTCTTTCCTTTTTACTTTTTTTTTTTTTTTATTTTTCAATCGACATTCGTTCCGATGAGGAACGAACTCGTTGACGAATTTTTCTTCACTCTCTCTCTCTCTCTCTCTCTCCTTCTCTATCTCTATCTCTATCTCTATATTTTTCTTTTTATCTTTTGGTAGTCGAAACAGGCTTTCGACGATGAGACGACGACATCGAATTTCACTACGTCCACTACGCACACGTCTACGTATATCGTGTGTGTGTATGTGTGTGTGTGTGTTGTCTGTGTTGTCTGTGTGTTGTGTGTTTATATATATATATATATATATTATGTATATGTGTACCTGTGTATATGTATATAGTATATTTGATGTATATATAACTCTATATATATATATATATATAATCTCTCTCTACACGTTCGAGGATAGAACTCGGTCCCGTTTCCTCTTTTCCCTCGGAAATCGTCGAATTGAATTTTGATCCTCTTAACCTGATTCCAAGCGTCGATTCCAAATTAATTCCCGTGATTACAGTGTACGCCCCCGTAGTCGCGAGGCGTTCGTTTCGTTTTCTCGATTAACGATCGAACACGACTACGATTAAATCGAATTATTACTTCTTTCATATATACTTCGTATATGTATATATGTATATATGTATATGTATATTGTACGTGTGTATCGTACGTACGCGTTATGCGTGTACTACGTAAGTAATACGTACATACGCATCCAATACGATTTAGTTTCTTGATCATTCCCTTTTTCCCTATTCCCCGTTCTATTTTAACCATTTTTTTCTCTTTTATTTCGTATTCCTATGTTTATTTTTATTTTTATTTTCATTCCTTTTTGATTTTTCACTTTTATCGCTGTCGCGCAACTCATGGACGGATCTATTTAATTTGATTGATAATTTTCATCAATGTCGTTTCGTCGATCTTAATTTTATTTTCCTTTTATTTATTTTTTTTTTTTCGTGTTTTCATTTCTCGCGTTGATTCTTATTTTCTTCTTCTTTCTTTTTTTCTTTTTTTTTTCGTTTCGTCTCGGGCAATTAATTTGTCGTTGTCGGTACCTTCGTTTTTGCTTCTTTCTTTATCGCGTAACACTTTTTTAATCTTTACATTTTCGTCGAACGATTTCGTTCCTTTTTTTTTATACTTTTCTTTTCTTTTTTTTTTCTTCTTTCCGAGGGACAATTTAGAAACGGGTTGACGAAAAAACAGACTAGAGACCCGTTTGTGCAGCCGACGTAGATAAAAAGGTGTAATCTTTCTTTATCTCTTCTTTGTTCACGTAGGAAGCGTGCAACGGTGGGTCTAAACTACGGCTAAGTAGTCAGGAGGGACCGTGATATCGGACGTACGTTCACTTATAAACCACCCTAGGAGGTTAATTACTATTTTCATTTTCTTTTTACTATTTCTTTTACGTTACTTTATCTTTTTTTTTTTTTTTTCTATATATATATCTATCTCTATATATATATATATATACTCGAAAAAGTGAGAACGAGATTTCTATCGTATCGAAATAGACGTATTAGAAGAGAAAATAGATACGCGTTTACTACATGCTAATACACACACGTCCGACCGTTCGTTTCTAAAGAAAAATGAAAAAAAAAAAATATATATATATATATATATTTAAAAAAAAAAAGAAAAGAAAAAAATTCTTCGTTTGTTTGTCGTTAGATTTCGATAAGGACGTGACGATGATTCGTAGGAACATCATTCATTGATCGATTACACTCGAGAAATCGATTCGATCATAGACTCGATTAGTGAATGTTTTTGAAAATTTGCAAGAAAAAAAAAAAGGAAAAAAAATATATACGGTCGAAATTCTCGACAAAAAAGAAAAACAAAACGAAATCGATTGTAATTCTTTTTTTTTTTTTTTAATAATTCAAATTTTTTTCATCGCGTACGAAAGGTTTCTCGTCGGAATCATCGATTGAAATCGACAAAAATTAATACCAATATATGTATATATATATATATATATATATATATATATATATATAGATACACTAAATCGTCGGACGGTGAATTCTATCGAAAGTGAAGAAGAGAAAAAAAAAAAGAAATAAATAAAAAAAAAAAAAAAAGAAGAAAACAACAAAAAGAATAAAGTATACAAGTTCGCGACTAACTAAGCGAACCGTATGCTAAATATACTAAGGACTAGTATCGGCTAGATAAAGCGTTTAAAATTTTGTCACATCTAATCCTATTTCTAAACTATCTTATACGAAGGACATCGATGAGGTTTCTCAACGAAAGTACATACACACACACATATATATATATATATGTATGTATGCACGTACGTATGTATGTATTTATGTATGTATGCATGTATGTATACGTAGGTACGTATTATATTTTTACATACAGGATAGCCCGAAAAGTTTATAAACGGATTAAAAGAGATTCCTAGACGATTATTAAATATCGATTACTCGTTTTCGAGACATTCTTACATGTTTTTTCCTTTACGAGACTCGCAATTTTTCAATCCGAGGAAAGAGAGAGAGAGAGAGAGAGAAAAGCAATGAAAAAGGAAAGAAAAATAAGACGAAAAAAGTCGCAAAAATCGATTTTTAATAATCCACTCGGATAAAACCTTCGATCCATCGTACCGTTTGGGAACTTTCGAACCACCCCGTATATAATATGGATACTTTATTACATTTTTTTTTTTTTTGTAACACACGAGATGGACGCTATATTCCTCTCTCTCTCTCTCTCTCTCTCTCTCTCTCTCTCTTTCTATGTGTATATCTTTCTCTCTTTTATATATGCAGATTAGATTGAAAGAGTTTCGTGGTTTAGAGAAAGGAGATATATACGTTGGATTAGCCGTGTCCTTGATTTTCACGAGCATGCTTCGCGAGAGGAATACTTTCTTTTTTTCCCTGGCCGTTCTCGAGTTACAAAAAAAAAAAAAAAAAAAGACAAGGAAAGAAAAAGAAATGAAAAAAAAAAAAAAAAAAGAAAAAAATCCGTTAAACCCTGTAACACGTAACTCCACTCGACTAAATGGCCACACCGAATCCGATTGGATTCGATTACCTTTGCCAATCCCCTCCTGCCTCTTCTTCGACTACACCCCTTATCTACACCCCCCAAACCCCCTCTATCCACATCCCCGTTCTACCCAAAGCACCCCCTCCCCTCTCTCTCTCTACCAATCTCTACCTTCTTCTTGTTAATCCCGAGCAGAGGAGAATAGAATCGAACTCTTATTTCTTTTCTATCTATCCATCTATCTATTTATCTCTCTCTCTCTTCTTCTTCGTCTTCTTTTTCTCTTTCTAATGCTATTAAAAGAAAGAATTTAAAAAGATTGCAAGGGAAGTTAAACGATATGAGAAAAGAGAAATGTATATATTTATATATGTATGTATGTATGCATTTACGTACGTACGCATTTATGTACGTAACTATGCATGATCGTATTCTATTTATCTATGTATGCGTGTATGCATGTAGTACGTATGCACGTATTTATAAGCAAATGGCAGAGAGATTCGCAAAAATCTACTCCAGTTTAATTAGGTACTCTTTTGCGTTTACTCGTTCCGTACGATTTCAGGAACGTGACCGTCTAAGTTGTTAGAAGATTAGAAGACGCGCGTCCGTACGAAGCAAAGTTACTTTCTCTATCTCTCTCTCTCTCTCTCTCTCTCTCTCTCTTGGTTCTATCACCGAGTTAGATGTCTCTATATCGCGTTTTAATATCTACACTCGTCGTGGTTCATTTGATTACGTTTTTAATATCGTACATTTTATCATCGACAACGGGATTTATATAAAATAAGAAATATTGTATATAACGTATATTCGTGTTATGTTCTAATTCACCGAAATCGAACGATCTTTAATCGAAAAAAAAAAAAAAATAAATAAAGAAAAGGTCGAAAAAATTGTAAAACTTACTTGTGAGATTCCCATTTATTCCCGTTTATTCGAACAAGATTGAACGAAAAAAAAAAAAAAAAATTAAAAAATAAAACGAAACGAAAATAAAAAGATAAATCCGAAGGTAAATAAATTCGTGAAAACAAAAATAACGATAATAATTCGCAATTCGATCGACGAGTCTCGGTTAAAAAGGAAACAAAGAAGACGAAAAGTGAGAGAAAGAGAACGAAAAAAAAAAAAATAAGAGACAAAAATTGATAAGAAAGGCATAAACGAAAGATAAACTATAACGATTCGACGATAATTTGTAATAATTAATATTGCACGTAAATTCTAATAGTAATAATAATAATAATAATAATAACAATAATAATAGTAATAATGGTAATAATAACAATATGTCCGATCTAAAATAGATCAAATCAACCACAACAAATGAATATCTTTCAATAATCTTGATTATCAGCTGACTGATTTCTATTATTTATCAAACGCATTGAGGATATATCGTTAATAAAGATTTTCGAAACTATATATATATATGTACAATATAAATATTTAATTCCGCGTCTTCGCATCTCTTTCTCTCTAATCGGCATTTATGTACGTATGTATGCATGTATGATACGTATCTATGCATGCATGCATGTGGCATGTATGTATGCATGTATGTATGCATGTATGTATGTATGAACATATATATGTATATGTAACGTGTAAGATCCTCGATCATCGAAGTAGATTTTTTTTCTTTTCTCTTCCTCTTCTTATTTTTTTTTTTTTTTTTGTAATTTTTTATCTCTTCGAAACGTTTTTTTCTTTTTTTTTTTTCTCTTTTCTCTTTTTCTTTTTTTCCTTCTTTAATCGAGAACGACCATCGAGGAAGGCGAGGAAATCGATTGGTGATTACGATATAGCTGCTTATTAGAGTAATAGGATTTCGATGACGCGTTCGATCGATCGATCGATGGATCGTTGCTCAGATTAGAAATCGTTCCCTCGTTTAATTCGTTCCTTTCAATTTTTTCTTTGTCTTCTTCTATTTTTCGTTTTGGCTTATCTTCGTCTTCCTCTTTTCTTTCTTCTTTTTCTTTTTTCTTTTTGATTTCTTCTACGATCGAACCGAACGATCGATCTTAAGCTTTAGAATCGTGACGTTTGGGCCATTAGTCACGCGACGCACTTTCTAGTCCTTAGCAAAAATAAATCATCGTTATGGTAAAATGTTGATCAGATTAACCCGAAAAAAAATTTGGCGTTACGATGTCTCGCATGGTTTTTATATTAATTAATGAGATCGTTACGTCAATTGGGTCACCCTATCATACATTTTACATTACGCGAAGCATGCTTTATTTTATTTTATAATATTTTATTTTATTTTACTTTACTTTACTTTACTTTACTTTACTTTTTTTTTTCTCTCTCTTTCTTTATTTCTTTCTTTCTATACTATTCCATTGTCTTCCTCCTTTCATTTCCTTTTTATTCTTTTTCTTATTTTATTATTATTATTATTATTATTATAATTATTATAATTTATTATTATTATTATTATAATTATTATTATTATAATTTATTATTACTATTACTATTATTATTATTATTATTATTATTATTATTATTATTATTATTATTATTATTATTTATTTTTTTTTTTTCGTTTTCTTTCAACGTTATCTTCTCAGCGCGAAAGCTCGAAGAAAAAGCATCTCTCTCCTCCTTCATCTTATTCTTCTTTCATAGTATTTTCTTATCTCTTTTTTCTTTTCGTTTCTTTCTCTTTTTTTTTTTTTTCGTCTCTTTTTGGCTCGTTTGCGTCGCGACAATCTCATTAATGAGGATACAAGTGACAGGTCGATGATAATAATTTTCGATTTTCATTGGCACAAATATTTGGCAGCGTAACACTTATATGTATGTATATATATATATATGTATGTATGTATATGTATATACATAAATATATGTTGGAATTTTTATATCGAATCGCGATATCGATTGATCGCGAAAGAAAAATGAATGAAAGATTTGCACGTACAAACAAATCCTTCGATTGTTTTAATCGATAATTTTGTTTTATATAAAGTTCGTAGATTATTGTTCGTCCAAATTGTAAAACCAATCGATTCCAATGAATTTCTTTCTGTTTTCTTTTTCTTTTTTTTTTTCGAATAAAAACGATCACGATGAACGATAGTTCGTTATTTTTCGTTTTTCTTTTTTTTTTGTTCCTTTTCGTTGAGGTTCCGATTAAAGACGAGCAATGTGTATCCTTATTTAAAAATCGCGATAATAATATATCAGGTAACCTTGAAATTTGCGATTATCATCGGCTAGCTCAAAGATTACAATCGACTTACTTGCTAATACTTTGGTATAATGTTTCTCGATCACTGTCGCTTTGTATACTTCGCTTAGGTATCGTTAGTCGCCGTTAGAAGCTAATTATAATTCATTAATAAAAATTAAAGACTACCGGTTGGACGTTTGGCTATCTCTCTCTCTTTCTCTCTCTTTCTTTTCCTTCTTTCTTCGTGGGTGTCCAATTGGCTCTTGTAATCTCTCTCTCTCTCTCTCTCTCTCTTTCTCTTTTTTTATCCTAGAAAGAACAATAATCGAGATTGTTTGCGTCAAATACGAGTTTCTCGAAAGTGCACAAATTTTTGAAAATAATTTTTGAGTCCGAGGAGAAGTTCGGAATTTTTTTCTTCTCTTTTTCCCCTCTCTCTCTCTCTCTCTCATCTCAAGTGTTTTCGATTCGAAATTTCGAGTATTTGTCGCTTCCGGGAATCTTATCTCCCAAGGACACCCTATATATGTTAATATACATATATATATATATATATATATATATATATATATATATATATATACACACACTTACATTTAATATACAGGTTGAACCATATAACGTTATCAATTCGAAAGAATCAATTAGAGAACGATCAAAAATTCTTTGATAATGATCAAAAAGTATCACAACAACCTTCTCACGCTATACTATTTTTTCAATAGAATATAATAATAATAATAATAACAATAATAATAATAATGATGATGATGATGATAATAAAAAATAATTATCACGTTATACGAGTATATAATCTCACAAAATATTTGCGAACTAACGTATTAATGTTTCGATTGAAAAAAAAAAAAAAAGAAATAATATATTAATAAAAAATTGAATGACTACTACGTGATCGATAAAAAAAAAAAGGACAAATAAATTCTTTTTCCTATCGTCAAAGATTAATTTCATGATATACGTATATATATGTATGGTATATATTATTTTGATAACGAAATAAATAAAAGAAATATATATATATATATATGTATGTATGTACACACACATATATATAGATATATTAACGTTATAAGGTTCATCCTATACAAATATTCCGACTGATTGATCATTGTCAACTCCTACGTATAGTGTTCGCAATCCCCACACTCCGATAGTGTGGGTGTGGACGGACACTAGGTGGGATTTGGATCTTCATAGGCCTTCTCGTAGTCCCGTCGACGGATAACAGCGAAATGGGTCATCTGGAAGGTGTTTGTCTTCTTGCAGCCACGCTCCAACGTGCCCGTCATGCTGTAGCCCATGTTAAAGTCGCTCGATGACACGTTCGACGTCAGGTACAACTGCGAACAGAGATAAATCGTTCCTGATGTCAGATTGTGTAATCTCTACCCTCGTGAAAGTGCATGAGAGAGAGAGAGAGAGAGAGAGAGAGAGAGAGAGAGAGAGAAAGTTATGTCACCTTTCAACGATTCTTTGCTCGATTTATTGCCTCAAATTCTTCGATCTCTTTCAAACCGACAGGAACAGATTGATATACGGTGATCTGAGATTCTTAGAAAAAAAAAAATAAAAATAAATAAATAAATAAATAAAAAAAAAATAATAATAATAATTTTGGAGGAAAATAATTTTAGAAAACTTAAGACTCATAGAATGGATTTTAGAAATATTACTTTACGAAAAAAGAAAAGAAATAATTTTAAATTAAATATAGTATATATGTTAAATTAAGTATATATATATATATATTTATTTATTTATACTATATTTAATCTAAGATGTGGATAAATAATAAAAATATACATATATATATATATATGTAAAAAAAAGATTCGTTCGTTCGTTCGTTCATTCCAATCATACATTCAATCATTCGTTCATTCATTCGTTCATTCATTCAATCATTCATTCATTCAAAGTTCATATAAAAAATCTAACAATTTTTTCCATTCTCTCTTTCTTTC
>OU427005.1:3198825-3206325 GCA_911387935.1 Dolichovespula saxonica | reverse complement strand
TTATATATATATATATATATATATATATATATATATATATAGATGATAAAATAGATTAGAAAATATATATATATATATTTATATATATTAGATGATAAAATAGAATTAGACGCTTCTATCCATTGTCCCTTACATGTAGATATATATATGTATGTATGTATATATCAATTTAAAAGTATAAAAAATGAAAAAAATAATTACTTTCAAACGATATGTATATGTATATATATATATATATATATATATATATATATATATATATATATAATAATAATAATAATAATAATAATAATAATAATATATATAATAATAATATATAATAAATAATAATATATATAATAATAATAATAATAATAATAATAATAATAATAATAATAATAATATATATGTAAGAACTATGTCGAAAGACGAATTTATATATATGCGTATGTACCTAATGTATATATTATACCGTAGGTACGTTCTAGAAACTGCTACGATCTTACGTTGAGTAGAGGAAGAGGAGAGGGTGGGAGGGAGGAGAGGGAGGGAAGGAAGGGATTTTCCAAGGAGAGATTTTTCAATGTATAGGTAAGTTATATATCTGCATACTTTTACGGTAACCGTGACTACCCCCATACTCTCTCTCTCTCTCTCTCTTCCTACTCCTTCAACCCCTAACCTTACAATCCCGACCTCCCATAACACGGATATATCGACTTCTTTCTCTTTCTCTTCCTCAAAAAAAAAAAAAAAAAAAAAAAAAGAAAAAATAATAAAGAAATGAAAAGAAATTTTTTTTTAATTATTATTCTTTTTTTTTTTTTTGAAGAAAACCTCGTAGAGATTCACACCTTTATGACTGCCAACGAAATGAAAGAGAGAGAGAGAGAGAGTAGAGAGAGATAAAAGAGGATTTTGTTCGCGAACACAAAAGAGAACTCTCTGTAGTGTGTGCACAAGCTCCTATGTATTTCCTTTTTATTACGTGTAGGAGAGAGGGATACTTTAACCAGGAAATCCTCGATTTAACGCAGCTGCTTTCGCTGTAAGCGTTAGAAACGTTTTAGATACGTTGAGCGTAGGGGACGCGTGCAACACACTACCTAGACGAAGGATGGGGAGGGGTAGAGGAGGGGAGGGTAGGGGAGGGGAGGGGAACGTGGCTTTGATTACAACGGTGGTATTAGAATTCGCGCAATTTTACGAAATAACCGTACCGTGATATTCGAAGGTGAACGTTGGCAATTGAGAGAGAGAGAGAGTTAGAGAGAGAGAGAGAGAGAGAGAGAGAGAGAGAGAGAGAGAGAGAGAGAGAGAGAGAGAGAGAGAGAGAGGTAAATCCGAAGTTTCTAATTTTCTCGAACGAAACTCCTTTGAAAAAAAAAAAAAAAAAACAAGAAAAAAAAGGGAAAAAGAAAGACGAAGAAACGTCGCTCCACCATTTTTTTTTCTTCTTCTCCCGGAAATATTAAAAACCCGTCTCTCTTCCTTTAACGAACGTCGAAATTATTATTTCCCGATTTAATTTGCGATTTAATAATAATGGAGGAAGAAGAAAAATTACGAGCGTTCTCGAAAAACGTGGATCGCGCGAACGTTCAGAATAATTCGTCATTCGATATGTTCGCACAAATGGAACTCCAGGATTTAATTTCGTCGAACAATACTCGCCCTCCCCCCAATCCCTCCTCTCGAGTTTTATTTATCACCAGGCAATGATAATGATAGTGATAATAATAATAATAATAATAATAATAATAATAATAATAATAATAATAATAATAATTTTCAACAATTAATGATAATAATAATTGTGAACTAATAATGATAATAATGATAATAATAATAATAATAATAATAATAATAATAATAATAATAATAATAATAATAATAATAATAATAATAATAATAATAATGATAATGATAATAATAATAATAATTTTTAGCAATTAATGATAATAATAATTGTGAACTAATAATGATAATAATAATAATAACAATTTTCAACTAATAATGATAATGATTATAATAAATAAATAAATAAATAAATAAACAACGAAAGAAAGAAAGAAATAAATAAAGATAGAAAGAAATATTTTGAATAAGAACGTAATACTATAATGATAAATATACAAAGATGATATACGAGGTTAGATATATTTCGAGATTGTCGTGGTAAGGTAAGAAAAATGTGAAAAACGATATAATTTACGTGAAAATATTTCTCATCGAGAAGATTTTTATCGGAACGGTTGATGCATGCATTCACCCCCTTCCTTTCGAAGATAAAGAAAAACGAAGAAAAGAGAAAGAAGGAAGAAGAAAAAGATAAAAAAACAACTGAAAGAAAGAAAGAAAGAAAGAAAGAAGAAGAAGAAGAAAGAATCCTTCGGAAAGATTTCCACGCGACATTTCACATTATTTTCTTTCATAATCTTTGACTTTGAAAAAACCTTGCGGCGTCCCTCGAGAGTGATTATTTTCTAAAACGTTTTCACACCTGACATTTCTCTTTCAAGATTCCACGGCGTTACGCGTGCCGTCCAAAAATATTTTACAACTTTTCGATTTTACTCGTTGCGAGCGCGCGCGAGAGAGAGAGAGAGAGAGAGAGAGAGAGAGAGAGAGAGTCCTATTATCGATCTTTCTAAACGAATAAAATAAATCAAATAAATCGAATAAATAAAATAAATGAATATAAATGAATATAAAGCATATGTGCTTGGGTATACTTGCGTTGTGTGGAACGAGAGGGTCGACGAAGAGACAGAAGAAAAAAAAAGGAACACATTGGGGAAAAATAACGAGGGAAAAGAGGGGAAATTTTATAATTTGGAGAGAGAAAAAAAAAGGAGAAAGAAAGAAAAATCGCGCCGGCAAACTCGACGCCCGTCGTTCTACGCCATTTTCAACGAATCGATTATTAAAACAAAACTCCTCTTGCGTATTTTCCATTTGAACGCTTCCGTCCCCTCCACCACCTCCTCCTCCTCCTCCTCCTCTCTCCACCCCCTCCACCCACGTAGAGCCGACGCGATTATTATCAAGAGAAAATTATAATTCGATCGATGATCATTATATTTCAATGTAACGCGATTAAAATCGATATCTCCGTCTCTCTCTCTCCTCTCACCCTCTCACACACACTCTCTCTCTCTCTCTCTCTCTTTCTATATTTCATCGCACGTAGCGGATAGATTTAATTGTTAATGCTTCCAAAGTGGTTCGACTGAAATAAATTTCGATGTATTGGTGCGTTCATGAAAAGCCCAGGAAAAAATTTGAATGGAGTAGAAGATTAAGAAAGAAACGAGATAGAGAGAGAGAGAGAGAGAGAGAGATGATAATGAATGAAGGAACGAGAGAGAAAGAGAAAGATAATGAATGAAAGAACGAGAGAAAGATAGATAGAAAGCTTAGCTAACATTGAAATTTTCACGAGCCATCTCTCCCTTTGTTAACGGTACTGGGCTAGAGTTCTCGCGATAAAAAAAAAAAAAAGAAAAAAAAATAATTCATGAAACGTTGAATGAATTATGGGCCTCTCCACTAGCCCCTCCCTCCCAAACCCCCCCCCCCCGCCCACCCACCACTCCCACCGAGGACAAAGAAATTACGAGAGGACAAAGGTCACCCCGTCGAACAAATCTGGATATTATCCAACTAGAAAAGTCTGTAACGTTCCGATAATGTTCTCCAAATCTTCTTCTCTCCTTTTTTGTTCTTTTTCTTCTTTCTTTTTTTTTTTTTTCTCTTTCTTTTTATTTCGTTTTTTCTCTTTTACGGTACTCTTTTAAAAAGGCGTCTATTTCTTTCTTTCCTTGTTTTTTCTTTTTTTTTTCTCTCTCGTTTTTCTTTTTCCCTATTCACCTTTGCGAACAAAGAAAAGATTTACAGGAGAGAGAGAGAGAGAGAGAGAGAGAGAGAGAGAGAGAGAGAGAGAGAGTGTGTGTGTGAGAAAGAAAAAAGAAAGAGGAAAGAAAAAGAATTAATCAAAAAAAATTCCTACGTTTTAGCGCTCGAGTATGAGAACTGACTTGAAAGGAAGAGAAAACAAGAGAGAGAGAGAGAGAGAGAGAGAGAGAGAGAAGAATAAAGAGAAAGAAAGAAAGAAGAAAACAAATCAATGACAATAAATTCTATCCTTCCATTTTGTTTCAATTTTTATAATTGTTTTTTTTTTTTTCTTATTCATTCATTCATCCTTTTGGTTTCTTTTTTTTTTTTTAATTTCGTACCATAAAAAATTAAGCTTCCCGTGGACGACGCAAGTATTCTTAATCAGGTCGTTTGAGCGTAAAGAAAAGAAAAGAAAAAAAAAAAAAAAAGAAAAAAAGAAATAAAGAAAGAGAAAAAAATTGACGAGAATTAAATTCCATTAATTAGTTAATTCACTTCGATCGATTGATTGATTGGATTTACCTTAAAATCGGGATCCGTCGTCATTCTTTTGAACGAGCCGATGATATAAAGCGTCCCCGTTCCCGTATCCACCATTTTTGCCTGAGTACTATACCTAAAACAAGATAGAAAGAGAGAGAGAGATAGATAGATAGGTAGATAGATAGATAGATATATATATATATATAGATAGATTTATAAAAAGAAAGAGAGAGACATATATATATATATATATATATATATATATATATATATATATATATATATATATGCATATATATAAAGAGAGAAAAAGATAGAGATAGAGATAGAGATAGATAGAGATAGAGAGAGAGAGAGAGAGAGAGAGAGAGAGAAAGAGAAATAAACAGAAAGAATAGAGTGTTAACGTTGACCAAAAACAATTTTTTTTTTTTCTTTATTTTTCGATCGCCATCTAACCCATTCGATTTATATCGTACTCGTGATTGAAAATTCGAGTGGACGGTTTTTGACAGTGAGGGTTGAAAGGTCGATAGGAATGCGGGGAGGGATGGTCAGAGGGTGAGGAAGCGTTCTGGTAACGGAGCAACGTTCCGAGGTTTTCTTTATTTTTTCTTTTTTTTTTTTTATTTGTTCATTTGTATTTTTTTTCTTTTTTTTATTACATTCCAATTCTTCCCTTTTAATTTTCTTTGTCATCGTCGTCGTCGTCGTGTTTTGTTATTGTTATTGTTATGTTTATTATTATTGTTGTTTTTCTTGATGGTTGACAATAACACACATATATTTATTTATTTATTTATTTATTTGATAACGCTGTATAAGACAATGTCATTGAATCTAACTAAATTTCAAGTTTAACAATTAATATTAATCTAACGAATTATCTAATACCTCGAGGAAGAATGATACAAAACTGCAATGTAAACAAATAAATAACTAAATAAATAAATAAAAATAAAAATAAAAAAGAACAACGAATTATCATAAAAATTATTACAAATACGTAAATATGAATATATTATTAATTACGGACCTTTGTTAAATATTATTAATTATAAACGCATCGGTTGAGACAATGTCGTTACCGTGGCACTAAAGTAAAAAAAAAAAAAAAAAAAGAGAGAAAAATCTGGCGATAATCCGTTATAATGATCGGTACGATCTAATCACAACTTAGAGATTAGCTTCGGCGTCGACGTGAGTGGAATAAATTGATCGTCGTTAATTGTGCCACTTCGAGGTATCGTTGCGAATTCGAGATTTTAGAGTAAGGAGTCCGAGATACGACCGTTGTCATTCGAAATAACGGGAGGGATAAGGGATTCTCACAGATGTCGAGGCGGAAGTGAGATCGAGTTTACGAAGGGGTTTTGGGGAGAGGGGGGAGGGGGAGGGGAGGAGAGTGGGTTCGTTGTTTAACGCTAAGGGATGATCGTTTCAACCACCCTCGGCCACATCCACCTTCGCATTTACATCCGCCCACATCCTTTCTCTCTCTCTCTCTCTCGCTCTCTCTCTCTCTCTCTCTCTCTCTTCGTCCGTCTGTCCGTCTACGGCTTTTGCAAAAGCGAACTCTACCCTTCGTGGAAAAGAGCCACCCTATATCATGGATTCGTCGTTATCTCCGGGGTTAAAGTATTATATTTACGGACAAAGAGGGTTCTCGGTAACGAAGCGATCATCATTCTTGATGAGAGAGAGAGAGAGAGAGAGAGAGAGAGAGAGAGAGAGAGAGAGAGAGAGAGAGAGAAATAACATGTAAATTTTTGCTCGATTTTTCTCTCTATCTTTCTTTTTCTAAAAAAAAAAAAAGAGATAAAAAAATAAAAAAAAAAAAAAAATAAAAAATAAATAAAATAAAAAAATTAAAAATAAGATAAAAAATAAAAAACATCTCTGAGGTACGATCCGATTATCATAATTGTATGTATTATACAATATTGTAATTATTATATAATTATATTATGTAATTATATATTATATAATTATTATATATAATTGTAATTATTATATAATTGTATATATATATATATGTAGCGTCTTTTATATATTTTATTTTGTTTTATTGTATTTCATATTTTTTTCTTAGTAATCATTCGTATAAATAATATCGACGATTAACGAACGTTCAATTGAGCCGATCGATTTAATAATCCGAAGAATCTCTACGCAAAAGAATTTGATCGATGTCGATCGTCTATCGTCGATCGATCAATTGATATATAC
Source organism: Dolichovespula saxonica (assembly GCA_911387935.1). Lineage (NCBI taxonomy): Eukaryota > Metazoa > Arthropoda > Insecta > Hymenoptera > Vespidae > Dolichovespula > Dolichovespula saxonica. The sequence goes on along the minus strand of OU427005.1, from coordinate 3,199,731 downwards.
ATATATATATATATATATATATTATTTTTTCTTTATCTATTTTTTTTTCTTCGGTAATACCTCTTCTACAACATAATACTTGAAAGGGGAATACTCGGATATTGATATGAATCTGTGTCAAATAATTACGTGTAGAATAATATTGAAAGCTCAACTAACATCTGTTATGTTAAGATTTATCGTATCGTCGATACGATCGAAAATTTTAATCAGATTCAGAACAGTGATAAAGGCGAACGAAAATCTCAAATACAGAGAGAAAGAGAGAGAGAGAGAGAGAGAGAGAGAGAAAGTTTAGCTTCATGAACGGTTCCATTAATGAGAATATATCTAAACGAAAATATATATATATATATATATATATACACACGCACACATAGATTTATATATACACGTATGTACTAAATGCACGAGATTTATAATTTACATAGAACGTGTACGAAATACAAAAAGAGAGAATGTGTGTGAGATAGAGAGAGAGAGAGAGAGAGAGAGAGAGAGAGAGAGGGATAAGTACACGATATTCCGTAGCTTCGTTTTCGTCGAGTAAAATTTTCCAGCTGTCGACGACAGACGGTTAAAGCTTTTCACGTTTCGTTTGGGTGGTTGTCGCAGGGAGGGGGTGGCGCGAGAGATGAAAATATGAGGGATGAGGGTTGTTGGTAATACTTCGACACTTTCCACAAAGAGAGTTTTACCGCAACGTAAATCGGCCGTACGATTACAACGCGCCACGTGTGCGGTCGGCTAATTGAGATTTGTTTCATAAACGACGTTCTCTTTCTCTCTCTCTCTCTCTCTCACTCTCTCTCTCTCTCTCCTCTTCCAGCTGGCACTACATTCATTTCCGTAATTCGTCCCTGGACCTACTACTACTACTACTACTATTACTATTACTATTGCTAT
>OU427005.1:3191325-3193825 GCA_911387935.1 Dolichovespula saxonica | reverse complement strand
TTAAAGAGTGACGGAGAGATCGAGAGAGAGAGAGAGAGAGAGAGAGAGAGAGAGAGAGAGATAGAGAGAGAGAGTTAAATAGAGATAGAAAGAGAGTCTTCAATGACGAGTTGGTAGGGTTATCATCCGATAGCAATGCCTTTGATGCCGCATCGTTTTGCAAATAAATCCACCTAGAAACAGCAAATATAGGTTTCTATATCTATCTTCCCATATTACCTTCTCTACGTTTTCACTAGCGATGATACGTAACGTTGATATATAGATATTATTTAAGAGAAAGAGAGAGTGAGAGAGAGAGAGAGAGAGAGAGAGTAAGAGAGAGAAAGATATATATATATATATATATGTGTGTGTGTATGTATGTATGTTATACACGTATATGTATATTTAAGAACATATATATATATGTGTTTGTGTGTGTGTGTGTGTGTGTACACATATAGTAGCAATAAGTTGATTTTCAAGAGAGCAAGGAACGTTTATTTGCTAAGGTCGGTCACTCGTTGAATCATCGTTTCGAGATCTGAGTCACGGAACTTCATTTAGAAATGGAGAATACATATATTAGAGATATTTAGGAAGAGAGAGAGAGATAGATAGATAGAGAGAGAGAGAGAGAGAGAGAGACTCCCTACGCTCTCGGGCAAACTTCATTTGGTTCTGAGTAAACTCTAAGAAAATATTCAAAGAATGGAAGGAGAGAGAGAGAGAGAGAGAGAGAGAGAGAGAGAGAGAGAGAGATCTTACGAAACGAGATCATAGCTTTTGTAAACAGGAATTTCGACACCTCGTTTCCCCCTCTCCCATGAAATTTATGTACATTAATTAACCTTAAACGCAACATTAAATGCAGATGATAAGTCGCTCTTATGCGTCCGTATGCGTGTGTATGCTCAAAGAAAAAAAAAAAAAAAACAAAAAGAAAAAAAGAAATAGGAAAATCTTGTTTCGCTAGAAATCGTTCGATCAATACCGAATAAACGTATCATTGGTATGTCATTATTAATTACGTCAATCGTAAATATATCGTGGGATACTTAATCGATAAAGATATGTAAGAAAACAAAAAGGTGGAAAAAAATATTTGCGAATAGATCATTTATGTGATGATAATATAATTGATCGTATTAATAGAGAATTATTATCTGATATATGTTGTAAATTAATTTTACTTTTATATATATATACATATATATATATAATATAATATAACTAATTGTGTTATTACGGGTTATTAATTCATTATATATATATATATATATATATATATATATATAAATTAATATATATATATACTATATATACCGTACTAATAATTATATTATAATACAATTATACCCAATAATTATACTATATTATTATTATACTACGATACGATATAATTACGATAAAATTATATTAATAAATTTATTTTAAGTAAACTTAATTACAAGTAAACTTATGATTTATACTATAATTAACATAGCATATACAGTATATATTACTCTTTTCAATTGAATTTTCATTATTTGTACGATCTTCTTCGTACGAACAACATCACAAACATAAGGAAATTAGGTTCTTACCGTAAGATGTTAAAGTAGGTCGTTCAAGGACGTTCTGTTTCAAAGATAATCGATTCTCTTTCTCTCTCTCTCTCTCTCTATCTCACTCTTATCCGAGTTCGATTTTCCTCTAAGGTCTCCTCTTCTTGGTTGCTGAAGGGAAGCAATCGAAGTGAACGAGCTTTCGTCTGTTAAAGGAGCAGCTAATGCCTCGACTCCTCTACTTTCGCGGGTAGGAAGATGAGGGGAGGGGAGGAGAGGGGAAGGGAGGGGAGGCTCGGATCGAAGAGGATCGCAATAAATCGCTGGCTCCTTATCAATTCGACTGGCAGCCGAGTTGCTCTTAACGGCTGCGGAAAATCTACGCTCTTAGAAAAGTTAGGCGAGTTCTACTTTCCAAAGGTGATACGTTTTCTAGATTCCTTCTTTTTCTTTCTCTCTCTCTCTCTCTCTCTCTCTCTCTGTCTCACCATGTTGCTCCTCTCTCCCTTCAGGGAAAACTCTTTTTACGTGGATCCTAATCTTATTTTACCTATTGAACTACTTTCTCTTTTATATTATCTCGTTTAAGAGGGAGAAACAGATAGGGAAAGAGAGAGAGAAAGAGAGAGAGAGAGAGAGAGAGTTTAATTAATTTAATCGTAATGTTAATTAAATTCATATCCTATTGAAAATATTGCAAATAAATAAATAAATAAATAAATAAATAAATAAATGAAATGGATATACAAATTTATATTCGTCCGACGTTCAATCGATCCCGTTTCAGTCTTTGAAAACAAAAAAAAAAAACAGTTTGTACGTACGTACGTATGTGTGTATGTATGTATGCATGTATGTGTGTATGTATATACTAGTATAATAGAAAATATGAAGAAGTGTGTGCGTAATGACGATACGATGATATCCGTAAAAAATCGTTGGATCGAAATCATAATCTTACAGTCTTGTGG
>OU427005.1:3171325-3183825 GCA_911387935.1 Dolichovespula saxonica | reverse complement strand
TGCATGTATATATGTGTGTGTGTGTGTGTGTGTGTGTGTGTATGTGTGTGTTATTTATACCTATGTACCGATCGAAAAAGATTTAAAATCGCCGTCAGTCGAATGGAAAAGAAAAATATCATTTCGAAGTGCCGTTTGTTTGTTTTTTTTTTTCGTTTTTTTCTTTGCCTTTTTTTCTTTTTCTTTCTTTTTTTTTTTTTTTTTAATCGTACTTTCAACAACTATACTCGAATCATTCCGTGCGGTCAACTCGATTTAATTCCATCTTAATGGTCCATTAACGCATTCGATTCCTACATGCGAACATCTATTTTTCACGTGAGAATTGCATTTGGAAATGCAATTATTAAACCTGACCCGACCTGGCTGGAGCTACGTAAATTCGGTTGCGTCTTAAATAATGGCATGGTACGTTGCATACGTACTCACACTGACACTCTCGCTCGCTCTCTCACTTGATTAATTAATTAATTAATTAATTAATTAATTAATTAATTAATTACTTACTTACTTACTCTTAGTCACGTTTCGAAACACGGAATAATCTACTTCGACGAACTTTAATTAACTCATCGTAAATATCAGATGTAATAATAAAATCGTGAGGGGGTCGTGGATTTTAAAAAAGGATGCAGATTAATTTTCACTGATGAGATATATTGAAACGGTTAAAATCTCTCTTCATATTTTTTTTCTATTTTTTCTCTTAAAAAAAAAAAATAATAATTTATTCTCTTTTTTCTCTTTTTCATTTTTTTTCCTTTCTTCCTTTCTCATATGCCTTCCAACGTCATTAAATTCGCGTTATTCATTAACGCGTTAAACTCTAATACGCAATTCCTTTATAAAAATCGGTCGGTGGAACTTACGAACTCACGAAAAATAAAAAAAAAAAAAAAATAAAAAAAAACAAGAAAAACGGAAATAAAAAATTAAAAATAAAAGGGAAGGAAAAAAAAATACAACGCCAAAACGAAAAGAAAAGAACTCTCGTTCATTTAAACCTCCTACTGCCTAAACTCTCCTCTCGTTAATACGATAGGCATATACGCTTCTCAAAGTATATATATATATATATATATATATATATATATATATATATATATTTCAATGGCTCGAACGTAGAAAGTTGAGAAAAGACTCTGAAGGTTTTGCACCCTCGTGATTTTGACGAAGTCTAAACTACATTCGTGTTTCCTCCCATGTTGAGCTCTTTTCAAAACATACATACATAAAACATATATATAAAACTATACATACATACATACATACGTACATACGTACGTACGTACACGCATAAACGTATAAATACTTACGTACAAATTCATACAAACGTGATACCCCTGTACGAATAGTTTACATAGTTATTCACGTACATGCGTCTACAGATATTAACAGACGTACCTATATACATATACGTATACCAATACATATACGGTTACTAAATGAAAATAATTACGAAAATACCCGTTGGCTTGGATATCTCAAAGAGGGGAAAATATAGAAAGAGCACACGCAATTACGAATATTGCTGGGTACTGTAAACCGATGATGACGATGATGATGATGGTGATGATGATGATGATGATGATGCAAAACTCAAACTACGCGACTCGGTTCGTATCACAGGTCCGAGAGTATGTATCGTTGCTTCGTTTCATCTAAATACATTCGTGGCTTGCCTTATGCGCCTGCTGTTCATTCCTCCCACCCACCCACGACCTTTAACCTCTAAACCCACCCACATACACGCCTGTCGGCCTGCTCACCCCGCGCCTACGTTGAAATAACGATAACATTCGCCTACCATGTTCTCTCTACTACGTTTCTATATATATGTGTGTGTAAAAAAAAAAGGATAAAGAAACACAGAAAAACTAGAAGAAAGAAAAAGAGAGAGAGAGAGAGAGAGAGAGAGAGAGAGAGAGAGAGAGAAATATATACTCAACGATGAAATGGACGATAAACAGACACGAGCTGTCTCTGATCTTCTAATTCGTAAAGAGAACAAGTTAGATTCATTTCTTTCTCCTCTTTTTTTTTTTTTTTAATTCCATTTCGTCTCTCTCTCTCTCTCTTTATTTTTCGTTGTTGCCTATTACAATATTCGGCGTAATATATATTGAAAAAAAAAAAAAAGGAAGAAAAATAAAAGAAAAGAGGGCCAGGTTAGGATTTAATAAGAAAGTCTTTCGAGGGATACGACGAAGAAGATTGTTTTTTTATTCTTCCCTTAGGATCGCGACGATGACGTCGGGAGAAGAAAAGGAAATGAGAATAAATGAACGAATAAATAAATACGTAAGTAAACGAGTAAATAAACGTACGGAGCTGTGCGATTGAATAATAACCACCGCCCTTCTTCGACCTTCGCAATTTTTTATGCTCCAAATATATACATATATTATTTTTTCTTCCGTTTCATTCGACGGAATGAGAAAGAGAACTTTCCGACTTTCATCTTGGAAAAATAATTAAAAAGATTCGAAATCAGTAGTTATTTATTTTCATTGTGAATTAATGTACTCTCCCATGTGATTTTTCCATTTGAGATTTTCATTTCCCGAACGCAAACGCGAACGCATAACAGCGCTCTTCTGTTTTTTTTTTTTTTTTTTTATATCACTTTGTAATCAAAATAAATTATTAACGAAGAGGAAAAAAGCGTCGGAGAAAATCAATGAAACATTGAATGTTATCGAATCGTTATACGTTATTTTTTCCTTTTTTTTTAATAATAACAAAAATAAAAAAATAAAAATAATAATAATAATAATAATAATGAATATCCAATCCTGTGGAATTAACAAAAAAAGAAAAGAGAATGGTAACAATAATAATAATAATAATAATAATGAATATCCAATCCTGTGGAATTAACAAAAAAAGAAAAGAGAATGATAACAATAACAATAATAATAATAATAATAATAATAATAATAATAATAATAATAATAATAATAATAATAATATAAATAAAAATAATAAAACATGCATATGTAAAATTAATTGAATTCAATTTACCCGGCACGAGCGTTTTACGAGAAGAAAGAGAGAACAAATTAAAAACGAAAGAAAGCAAAAAAAAAAAAAAAAAAAAAAAAAAAAAACAGAAAAAAATAGAAAATACAAAAAATAAAAGGCACGAGGTAATTTTTTAAATCGATGCCGTTAAAGGAAGAATGAATTGAATATCGCGTTGAAGAGTTCGCCGTGATGCGAGAGAGAACTCTATAAAAAAAAAAAAACAAAAACAAAAACAACAAAAAAACAAAATAAAAATTCGAAACGTTCGAATTCTGATACATCCAGTTAAAATTCGACGACTACACGAAAATCTCTCTTGTGATTCTCATAATTAACGTTACGGTGTTGCGCGTATGAAATAATAACAACAATAACAATAATAATAATGATAATAATAATAATAATAAAAAGAAAATGGAAAAAAATCGCCGAAAGAAAAGAGAGAGACAAACAAAAAAAAATACAGAGAGAGAGGGAGGGAGAGAGAGAAAATGAAAAAAAAAAAAGGAAACAAAACAAAAAAAGGAATAAAATTTTAGGAAACGATTCGAGAAACGAACCACAAACGTGTTGTTGCCTCCTGGCAAACTTTTCTACCAACCACCGACCCTCCCCTACCCTCCCCCATCCCGCCTACCGCCAACCTTTTCCACCATTTTCTCCCTATTTTCGTTTCTCTTTTCACGCGCATTGCAATATGCTGCACCCTCATCGTATCTTCCTGCCTTTCGTTTTCTATTTCTATATATGTATATATATATATATATATGTGTGTGTGTGTGTGTGTGTGTGTGTGTGTGTGTGTGTGTGTGTGTGTGTGTGTTGTGTGTCCGTCAGTCTATCTGTCTATCTGTCTGCTTATGCGTGCGTACGTACGTGCGTGCGTACGTACGTGTGTGTGTGTGTGTGTTTGGGGGTTGTACGTGTATTTTAAAGTCTGGTTACATCGAAAAATTACGTAGTACGTTTTGAAAGAACTAGACGGGGGTATTGGTAGAGTGGCGTCGTCGTTAATGAAAGGAATTGAAAAGAATGCGAGAAAGAAAGAAACATCAAAAAAAGAAAAAGAAAAAGAAAAAGATAAAGAAAAAGCGTCGTTTCAACGTCAACGATTATATATATATATATATATATATTTATTTATTTATTTATTATTCTTAATTTAATAAACAAAAGTATGAATAAATGAATGAATGAATGAATGAACTATATATAAGAGGATAGTAAGAAAAGCTTTTTTTTTCTCTCTCTCTTTCTCTCTCTCTCTCTCTCTCTCTCTGTCTCTCTCTCTCTCTCTCTGTCCGCCTTGAAGTTCTTTTGTAAAAACTAATATGAAGACTCTTAAGAGATCCGTCTGACGCCGTCTGATTCAAGACTGCAGCAAGAAAGTAATAAAAGAAAAGAAGAAAAAGAAGAAAGGAAGAAAAAGAAAGATGGTATTGCTGACGTTGACGATGAAAAAGCAAAAAAAAAAAAAATAAAAATAAAAGAAACAGAAATGAAGAAAAAGAGGAAGAAAAGGAAGAAAAAGACAGAGAGAGAGAGAGAAGGACGATTATGACGATTATTACTCTTCCTTAACAAGCGTGGTGTCGGTGGAAAAAAGAAAAGAGCAAAAAGAAAAAACAAAAAGAAAAATGAAAAAAAAAAAGGAAACCGTGCTATACTTCATCAAATCTTCATCAAATCCTTTCATGCTTTATATATCTCTATAAGTTTCGTCTTTTCTCTATCGTTAAGTCGAGAGTTATGGACCGTAACGAGAAAAATAAAAGAGAGAGAGAGAGAGAGAGAGAGAGAGAAAGAGAGAGAGAGAAAGAAAAAAGAAGGATTAAAGAATAAAAATAAAATAAAATAAATAAAAATAAATGAAAAGAACAAGAAGAAGAAGAGAAATAGAAGAATGAATAAAGAAATTATTCGAACGATTTGAGGACAAATTCGATGCAATTTCATCGAATGAAACTCCCCTCGCAATTAATCTTCCCCACTACCTCCCTCCAACCCCTACAACCATACCGTGTGCTTCATTATTATTATTATTATTATTATTATTATTATTATTATTATATATATATATATATATATATATATATATATATATATGCAATAAGAGAGAGAGAGAGAGAGAGAGATGGATGTTGCTGATTGGTCTTGATGGTTGAAGGAAAATCAAGACTAGACGATGCTGATGAGTATGTTCGATTATGCGAGTAGACGACGAGAACGACGAGGATGAGGACGAGGACGAGGACGAGGACGAGGACGACAACAACGAATACGACGGGTCGCGTTTATATCAAGCTGAATGCCACTGATTGAATAAGTGGATCTCATGCGAGGACGGCTCGTCATCATGTCCCTTCTCTCTCTCTCTCTCTCTCTCTCTCTCTCTCTCTCTCTCTCTCTCACTCTTTCTATCTATCCATCTTTCTCTCCTTGTCTCTCGTTCGCGATTTTACCTCGTCGTTGCTTCTCCTCTTCGGCATCAACCAAGCTACTGTCATTCAACTACGCTTCTATCCTTCCTTTACTCGACACCGTGAATGTCGTTTGCACGACCTATCTCATATCATTCTCTCTCTCTCTCTCTCTCTCTCTTTATATATATATATATATGTCTATCTCTATCTCCATCTCTATCTCTATCTATTTCTATCTCTAACTCTATCTCTATCTCTATCTCTATTTCTATTTCTATTTCTCTATCTCTTTCCATTTCATTTCCATTCCATTTCATTTCGCTTCGTCGTGGAAGTGACATTTAAAATTCTTGCAAAATTCCGACCGAACGTGCGATCGCGAAAACACGATCGAGTTATATTTCTGATATAATAATAATAATAATAATAAAAAAAAAAGAAAGAAGAAGAAGAAGTAGAAGAAGAAGAAGAAGAAAAATCATCGAACTGTCGCCGCAATCGAGAATTATCGAATCCGATAGTCGTGAATTTTTTTTTGTTTTCTCTTTTTCTTTTTTTTTTTTTTTTCTTACGACTGTTCCCCGATGATACCCGAGAGAAAAAATAAAAGAAAAGGTGGAAAGAGAGAAACGAAACGAAACGAAAAAAAACAGAAAGAAAAAAAAGAAAAGAAGGAAAAACGGACGTGAAATTTTTCTTCCTTTCTTTCTTTCGTTTAATTCACATTCACTTATAAACAAAGATTTCTCGCGCGATTTCGAACAAAAAAAAAAAAGAAAGAAACAACAGAGAAAAAGGGACTGGAGAGTGAAGAAAGAAAGGGAAGATAAAAAAAGAGAGTCAATGATAAGGAAAGACGAATGGTCGAAGTCCTGGAGTGAGGCGATGGGTGGTTGGGTGGGTGGGTGGGTGGGTGGGTTGACGAAGAAAATACTCACCGGATTGAAATATTTCTACGAAAAGAGAGAGAGAGAAAGAGAGTGTATAATAGATTAAGAGAGAGAGAGAGAGAGATAGAGAGAGAAGGAATCGAAACGCTTAAACCTACAATGGTGATGGAAGCAATGAGTTGATTTTCAAAGGCATAGAGAAGAGGAGAGTAAATTCTCGTGATGGTAGTACCATAGAACCTAAATAAGCTGAAGATCCGTATCTCGTTAACGTTCTTCGACATTGTTCGATATTATACTATTCCCATCCGCTTATATGATCGTACGAGATTTTAGCCTCGAGAGAGAGAGAGAGAGAAACTAGTAAGAGCGAGATAGATAGATAGATAAATAGAGAGAGAGAGAGAAAGAGATATATACATATATATATATATATATATATATATATATATATACATACATATATATAGAGATATATATAAAGAGAGAGAGAGAGAAAGAGAGAGAGAGATAGATAGATAGATAGAGAGAGAGAGAGAGAGAGAGAGAGAGAGAGAGAGAGAGAGAGAGAGAGAGAGTAGGAGAAGATAGATTCCGATGAATAACCTGATTAAACGATGGTCGCCTCTCGAAAAGTCCATTACGATAATCTTGATCCGATTTTCCATAATACTTGCCGTAGTAGATGAATTCAAGCTATCCGCGTGAAGCACCACCACGTTCATTTCAACCCTCCAATCCTCCCACAACCCCAAACCCCCGAACACCACCCCCCGTCGCCGCCCTTGAAACGCGCCCACCCACCTCCTCACCCTACCCCATAATAGACCCCAACCTTAACCCCAACCTCCGACCGCCATAACCCCGACACCCTCTCATCTCTTCGTCGTTCTATCTCGGCACAACCCACCCCCCCCACCCTCCCTCCCCCACATTCCTCGATCCCCGTCTCGTTTTACGAGGCGTCTTCGACGTGTCAACACTCGGAATTATTATTTTCATGAAGGTTGGAGACGATTATTATTATTATTATTATTGTTATTTTTATTATCATTTATATTATTATTATTATTATTATTATTATTATTATTATTATTATTATTATTATTATTATTTATATTAATATTATTTATATTATTTATATTATTATTATTATTATTATTATTATTATTATTATTATTTATATTAATATTATTTATATTATTTATATTATTATTATTATTATTATTTATATTAATATTAATATTATTATTATTATTATAATTGTTATTATTATTATTAGTATTATTATTGTTCGGATGAGGATTGGAAAAAAAAAAGAAAGAAGAAAAAAGAATCGTCCGCGTTTACGAACGACGACAATTGATTTTGTACGAGAACAGAAAAGAACGAGAGAGAGAGAGAGAGAGAGAGAGAGAAAAAGAGAGGAGAGAAAATTAAAAAAAAAATAAAAACGAAAGCGAAAGAAAGGAATTTGTTAAATATGAATTCTCTTACGTGGATCAAACGAAAGAAAGAATAGAAAAAAAAAAAAAAGAATAAAAAGAGGGAAAGGAAAGGAAAGGAAAAAAAAAATAAAATAAAATAAAACTTATGATTTCACAGAAGGGGAGGGGGGTTGACGGTGATGGTGGCCCCTTGCAAAGACGTCTCCCTGTCCAATCCCCGGTTCTCAGTTGACAGTGACTACTACTGTAGCCTTTTTACGACAACACCAAGCGCGACCAAACGTCAGCAAGACATTTATTTTTCTCCTGGCAAACACCATCACCCACGGGCCCGTTCCAACCCCCTACCATATCCTCACCCACCCATCACCACCACCACCACCACCACCACCCCCATACCCCGTTCACGTCTTCGTCCCAAGTACTCAGTTCAATGTACCCACCCGTTATATCCTGTCAACGATCATCTCTCTCTCTCTCTCTCTCTCTCTCTCTTTCTCTCCATTTCTTTCTTCTTTTCTAAACCGTATCACTCCTTCTCTTTCTATCCCAGGCTGTCTAACTCACACCCTCCTCCACCCCCACCCCCGCCACTCCGACCCCGTCACCGTTAACGTCATCTTACTCGTTTTCCTGGATTTTTCGTGACATTATTCTTACACGCGACTCTCTTTTTCACGAGGAAAATTTTTCCGGACGTCGTCGCGACTTGCTCGTTACTTTCAAAACCCACCCTTCCTCCCCCATCTCTGCCACCCTCCCAGGCCATCCCTTCCCATACACTATACGTGAATTTCCCTTCGAGTTTTATCCATACATACGTACGCATGTACGTATGTACGTACGTACATACATCATATGTATTTATATATAGGTATAAGTATATATATATATATATATATATATATATATATATATAACTTGGATATAACTTGGATCGTTACGCATAGTTACGCGTACGTCAGATGAAACTATTCACTCATCGTGAATAATACTTTTCTGAACGATCCCGAAAAATATTTTATTTATTCGAAAAATTCTATCGATCTTTTACGTACGTAAAAAAAAAAAAAAAAAAAAAAGAAAGGAAAAAGAAAAAAACAGAACGGACAAATGATTCTTCGACTGCAGTAACGGATTTCGACGAAGTAAAAAAAAGAAAAAAAAAAAAAAGAAGAAAAATAAAAGAGAAATATCCGCATAATGTTACAAACCCCGAGTTTACCCTCTGTGCCGTGGTACGTAATAATGAAAAAAAAAAAAAAAAAAAAATAGAGAGGAAACAAAAAAGAACGAAGCTAGAAAAATCCGAAAGATAGAACGCACGCGTACGATATTTTTTTTTTATTTTCCGAACGATTACCATCAGAAAAATTGTTCTATTCGAAACAAAAATCCAGAATAAATGGGAGAGTCGGATGGGTGGGTTGGTAGGGAGTTGGAGGGAGGAGAGGGGAGCGTAGGGAAGGGGGGATAGAGAGAGAGGGTGGTAAAAGGGAATCGAGATATCCTTCCATGTTAAAACGAAACGAAAAGAGAAATGGAGAGAGAGATAGACAGAGAAAAGAGGGACGGATGGTGTGAGAGAATGAGAGAGAGAGAGAGAGAGAGAGAGAGAGGGGGAATAAAAAGAAAAATACCTTCAAAGGGAAAATATTTGGAGAGAATTTCTTTGGTTTTTCTTTTTTTCTTTTTTCTTTTTTCTTCCTCCCCTTCTTCTCCGTCGTTTTAAAACTTGCAGGTTTGAAAATCGACGAACGAAATTTGTATTCCATTCTATTCTATTCTTACGTCGAACTCCTAACTCCTTGTTTTACTTTCCCCGGCTATATAACTACTTCTAAAGCAATAATAGAGAGAGAGAGAGAGAGACAAGGAGAGAGAGAGAGGGAGAGAGAGAAGAGAGAGAAGAGAGAATTTCGAATAAAACACGAGTATCGAATCGGCATACAAACAGGAAGCTATTAAAAGCAAGAAGAGGAAGTAGTTTTATATATCGATAGGCTATTATCGATAAAATTCTTATCGAGTAGTGGTCGAAAGGATCGTACGAACTAAGAAGAACCATAACGAAACGGATAGAGAATGAATATATATATGTGTGTGTGTGTGTGTGTATGTATTCTCAATACGTATACGTATATGTACGGATATTTTTATCGATACACTCTGTTTTTATCGACTTGTTTGCGTTTCAACTCCATAGCCCGTTATTTCATAGTTATTTGAAGTCGAAAGTAAACTCGTCCGTGAAATTCCGATTCATGATAAATAAATCTCTATCCTCTCTCTTTCTCTCTATCTCTCTCTCTCTTTGTTCTCTCTTTTTTTTTTAAATCCATATAAATTTGTCGGAGATAAAAAGTACGGGGAAGTGGCTCTCATAAACGAGAAAAAGTAATCTGGACAAGTGAATAAATAAAGGTAACGGATATATTCTCTCTCTCTCTCTCTCTCTCCCTCTCTTTGGAAAATAATGTAATGAAAGAAATTTTTTTCTTTTCTTTCTTTTTTTTTTCTTATTAAATTCTATCGCGACGATGTTCCCTTTGAGTCGTCGAACGCGTACGTGTAAACGATCAAACTTTATCGAACGAACGATAAGAAGAAAAATAGATAGAAACAAAAAGTAAGGAAAAAAGAGAAAAAGAAAGAGATATTAATAAACTTGAGGGATTAACTATTACGAAATTATAATGTTAAACGTATAAACTATGTACGTAGGTACGGCTAACGTGAAAAGGAAAATAACAAAAAAAAAATGGAAAGAAATAAAAGAAAAAAAAAATATATATATATATATATATAAATATAAATAAAACGAACGATTATAACGATATACGATAATACGATAATACGATATATAAAACGAACAATAATAAATAAATAAATATATACATCATTTATATATACATATATATATATATATATATATATATATCATAAGACGATAAATACAATGTACAAGCGTATCACGACGCTAAAAAAAAAAAAAGAGAGAAAGAGAGAACAACAAATAAAACAACCAAAACATATCGACGATCAAATTAATCGTAAAAATCGATAGAAGAATATAACTTGAACGATTTTATTATCCGAACAATTCTAAACGTCGCTACAGTTTTGGATAATCGAGAGACCGATAGATAGATACATAGATACCTAGATAGAATAGAATAGATAGATAGATAGATAGATAGATAGAAACAAGGACAAAGAGAGAGAGAGAGAGAGAGAGAGTGAGGGTGGACGATCGAGCGTACGACTTCGGTGACATGCAATTCCCCGCCTTAATTTCGGAAAATCCTGTTCGGATACACGCGTGGCGTCGACTCCGTTAGTCTCTACGTTTAAAGCGTGCGAGTAGAGTCCTGAAACTGTCGGTGGGTGGCGAACGCTGGCGAGTAGGTGGATGGAAAGGGGAACGGGGAACGAGGAACGAGGAACGGGAACGGGGAACGGGGAGTTTTGGGACGACGACGACGACGATGGGTAGTGAGGGTGATGGGTACGGGGATGAACGGGGAAGGACGTATGTAGGGTGGAAGAGGATGGGTGTACGAGTGAATGATAGCTCGCGTGCTATTCACGCAACCGGCTTGTCCGCGTTGCGCATGGATATGCCGACTAATCCGATAATCTGCCGGTTCGGTCCATTGGCCCAACATCCCTCCTCTACTCTTCACTTCCACTCTCTTACTCTCTCTCTCTCTCTCTCTCTCTCTCTCTCTCTCTCTCTCTCTCTCTCTCTGTATGTGTGTGTTTGGGTGTATTAGTGTGCGTACGTGTGTGTATGTATATGTCCCTTCTCTCTCTCTCTGTCTGGTTTATCAGTCTGTCTCTGTCTATCCATCTGTTTCACTATGGCCGTCTCTCTCTCTCTCTCTCTCTCTCTCTCTCTCTCTCTCTCTCTCTCTCTCTCTCTCTCTCTCTCTCTCTCTCTCTCTCTCTCTCTCTCTCTCTTTCTCACACACATACACACTCTCGTACAGTGTCTGTTAGTTATATATATATATATATATATATATATATATATATATATATATGTATATATACCCTATACTATATATATATATATATATATATATATATATATGTATGTATACTATATATATATATATATATATATATATATATATATATATATATATATATATATAGTACCCTATACTATATATATATATATATATATATATATATGTATGTATGTATGTATATATGTATGTATATATGTATGTATATATACCTGGTCTTCCTTTATATGCGTCCATGTTACACCACGCGTCGTCTATATACATTTCGGCAAATTCAGTTGCTCTTATCGTGACAGGACCAAAACGTTTCGCGTTACACCGTGAGGTAACGGGGACTGGGACAGTGGGAGGGGGAGATGGCCAGCTTTAAAACGCTCTTCAACCTCCTCCTCCTCCTCCTCCTCCTCCTCCTCCACCTCCTCCTCCTACTCCACCTCCTGCAGGCGCTCGAATTTCGAATTTCTGTTCTATACCGAACGTACGTACGTACGTACGCACGTATATATCGGCCGAATATCATCCACCCACCCCCTACACACACCCCCCTATACACACCCCTACACGCACCCCACTCTCTCGCTCAAATACCCTCTCTCGCCAACTCCCCGATTTCGTTACTCCTATTAATTCGTTTCGTTTCTTCCTCTTGTTTTATCTCTCTCTCTCACTCTCTGTTTT
>OU427005.1:3163825-3166325 GCA_911387935.1 Dolichovespula saxonica | reverse complement strand
ACACCTCGAATATAAAGGACATTCGATGTAAAGCGCACTTACCGTGATTCCTTCCTTAGTCTCTGGTAATACGAATCGGCAAAGTAAGAATGATACCATGAAAACACGAGTTTTAGGCCTTCGATGTTCCTCTTGAATGTACACTATGCACATCTCTCTCTCTCTCTCTCTCTCTCTCTCTCTCTCTCTCTATCTATCTATCTATCTATCTCTATCTCTCTTTCTCTCTGTGTTGTATGTGTGAGTGACATGAACGTGAACTTTGAATATACAACACACATACACACATACACCCATATACACATACACACATATTCATATACATACACATATACATACACACACACATATATATATATATACATATACATATACATACATAAACACATAGTGTAAGAGTGAGAGTGAGTGAGTGAGTGAGTGAGTGAGTGAGTGAAAGAGAGAATCAGAGTTAAAGTGAAAAAGAGAGAGAAAGAGAGAGAGAGAGAGAGAGAGAGATAGGGAAAGATAGAGAGATAGAAAGAGATAGAGAGATAGAAAGAGAGAGATTCAGGATGGATCGAGAGAGCGAGGCAGAAGGATATTGTCGCCTACGAAATCGTCCAACATCCATCTCGGTTAGCAACGATCCGTCGGGAACGATGGCGTCACGTACGAAAGACATCGACTTCGAGGTAGGAAACCAGAGATCCATTTGTCAGTGGGAGGAACGTCTCTCCTGGCTTTTGGAGAACGTGATAACGTCGGAAGTACGTTTCCCCAACTTAAACCTGCCTTTCTTCTCTACCCATTTTTTTTTCTTTTCTTTTCTTTTCTTTTCTTTTCTTCCTTTTTTTTCTATCTATCTCTCTCTCTCTCTCTCTCTCTCTCTCTCTCACTGTCTCTCTCTTTACTCCTTTCTGTTCTTTTCTGTTCTCTTCTTTTTTTCCATCCTCTTCTCCTCTCTTCGCTACTCTTCTTTTCTCTTCCTTTCTTCTTTTTCGTTTTTCTTCAACTTTTTCCTTTTCAATTTTTCTTCCACCTTTTTCTTTTTCATCCTCTCCCTCTCTCTCTCTCTCTCACTCTCTCTCTTTCTCTCTACGAACGTATCTAATCTCGCGAAAATATCAAAATAAAAATCGTCGTCACCCGAACAAACGTTAAAACCAATCGATCAATCCCCCATCATATCCTGTATTGAATTAACAATCGATAATACACTTCTTTCGTTTTTATAAATATACCGTAACAAACAATTTTATAATTCAATAATTCTACGAAATGATGTATCATAACTACATTAATAATTAATAATAATGATAATAATAATAATTAACATTGAAATTGGATCAACGGATACGATCAAGTCACGCTTGTTTGAAAACGTAAAAGTTGACACTTATCTAAATCTTGTTTATCGATTCAATTCTACGAAACAATATATCATAACTATTTTAATAATTAATAATTAATAATAATAATAATAATAATAATAATGATAATAATGATAACAATTAATATTGAAATTGAGTCACGCTTGTTTGAAAACGTAAACGTTAACACTTATCTAAATCATGTTTATCGATTCAATTCTACGAAACAATATATCATAACTATTTTAATAATTAATAATTAATAATTAATAATAATAATAATAATGATAATAATGATAACAATTAATATTGAAATTGAGTCACGCTTTTTTGAAAACGCGAACGTTGACACTTATCTAAATCTTGTTTATCAATTCAATTCTACGAAACAATATATCATAACTATTTTAATAATTAATAATTAATAAAAATGATAATAATAATAACAATTAATATTGAAATTGAGTCACGCCAGTTTGAAAACGTAAACGTTAACGCACTTATCTAAATCATAATTATCATTTCAATTTAGATTCACGATTCCTTATTTAAATCAAGAGAATCCCTTTGACAATCCCTTCTCTCTCTCTCTCTCTCTCTCTCTCTCTCTCTCTCTCTACGAACGTATCTAATCTCGAACGGACACGTACACGACTCGACCGAAGGAGGTGGTAGAGATATTCTAGCTCGGTTCCTCTATTCGTGCGCGATTAGACGCGACTCACGTTGTTACCACAAGTTGTCGCCTGTGACACGCATAACCGTTATGCACGATCTGACGTAAATGCAAGGGCCTCGGACCTGTCCAAGCTATTGACCGGCGAAACTGCTAATCCTATGCCTGGTACACGTATACATACATACATACATACATACATACATACATACATACATACATACATACATACATACATACATACATACATACATACATACATACATACATACATACATATACATATATATATATACATATGTGTGTGTGTGTGTGCGTGTGTGCGTGCGTGTGTGTCTGTGTGTGTAGGTGTACGTCCGCGTTCTACGTCAATCTAAATACAAATTACCGGTGATCGATCGGTAATACATAGAACACGATGTTTAACATTCTACACACACGCACAAACATATATTGAAATCTTTGTTATAAC
>OU427005.1:3151325-3156325 GCA_911387935.1 Dolichovespula saxonica | reverse complement strand
TCAGAGAAATATATATATATATATATATATATATATATATATATATATATATATATATATATATGAAAGGAAGAGAAAGGTTGAAAGGAAATAAAGATAGGAAAAGAAAGAAAAAGTAAAAGAAAATGGAATAAATGATCGCGGGGATGGAATATTCTTCCTTTTTTCTTTTCTTTTTTTTTTTTTTTTGGATTTTAAATAACGTACTACATTTTCCAGGAAATTTATGTCGTATTTTATACCACCACCAAACTACCGAGATCCATCCCACCCACCCACCCACCCATCCACCCACTCGCCATCACCAACACACGCTTTAGTTTATCGAAAAGATTACGACGTTCCGATTTTCGTTGTTTCGATTACAAAACAATGGATTTATTTATAGTTCATGCAAATGCACTTGCTTGCTTGGTTGGTTGGTTGGTTGGTTGGTTGCTCGCTTGGTTACGCGTATCTCGAAATAGTCTGTTTAAAATTAACATGTTTGTACCTATATATACGTGTATTTGTGCGGGTATATGTATGTGTGTGTGTGTGTGTAAAAAGAAAGAATAGGAAATAGGAAATAAAAAAACAAGAACGGAGAAAGGGGAAACAAATTGCGTCGACCTTTGCGAAAAATAATTATTCGAAGAAAAAAAAAGAAATAACAAAGAAAAGATAATAACAATCGTAACAATTTGTTTTTCTTTTTTATCCACGAACGTATCCTACCATCCATCCCATTAACAATTATAATTAATTTAAACGTACGATATTACAATGTGGTCGATATGTTTTTCGTATCGTTCGTATAATCGTTACGCAACGTACCCGTTATATTTTTTCGTGGTTTAATTCGTCGAGAGATAGAAAAAAAAAAAAGAAAAGAAAAAAAAAGAAAGGGAGAAAAGAATTACGCCGATCTCGGGAAAAAATAATTATTTCGAAAAACAAAACGAAAAGAAGGGAGACGAATACGAAGAAAAACCTAATTACATCAATTTTTGTTTCTTTTTTTTTTTTTTACGAACGTATCGCTCGACGTCGAAGAATAACAACACACCGTCTATATTAACGATAGTAATCGATTTATCGAACGTACGATTTCGATCCGCGTATCCTACGATAATTTCTTCATCGTTCGAAATTACTACTTACATTAACGTAACCGTTATTATTTATCGTCGCTCCAAATCGATAAAAAAAGACGGATAATCGATTTTGTCCGGCAAGAAAAAAAAAAAGAAAGAAAGAATAGAAAAAGAAAGACATTGAATGGAGAAATCCTTTCTCGTTCGAGTTACGTACAAGAAATCCTGATGCAAAGCGAACATTGAAAATCGTATATACACTTTCTATACACGTATGTATGTACGTAAATACGTGTGTATGTACGTACGTACGTTAAAATGAACGTCCGAAACCACGAGTAAGTCGTATTGTTTGCGAAACGTCGGACAACGATTAATGACGACTATTTCTCGATTCGAATTTCGCGCCTTCGATTTTCTCGTCTACCATATTCTCTCTCAATCCCTCTTTACTTGTGTGTACGCGCGTGTATGCGTTATACGTGTACATGTATGCGTTATACACGTACGTGTACAAACGCATACATAACATATGTAAACAGCTAATCTAAACGGAACGAGATAGGCTAATCTGTGTACGAATTTTCGAATTAATCGGTTATATGTTTAACGTCGTATAACAATACAACATCAAAGACATACAAATTATTGTATATATAATAAATATGTAAGAAATAAATATCGAGATAATTTTTACAATACATATTCGTATCGTTATTAAATAATCATCGTACTGATTTTTAAATTGATTACGTAGCCATGATGATAATGTATGATATAATAAATTATATAGCCATCATAATAATATATATACATAATTTGTATAGTACATGCATCGTTGTAATAAGTTTTATATATAAAAATTTATATATAGAAATAGTAACTATAGATATGGATTCGCGTTAGTTTCGTTCGTCAATCGTTAAGAAATATATCGGGGTAGATTGAGTCGAAACCAATTACCGAGTTCCACGAAGAATCCTTATACAAAGTCGACCAATCATAGATCGACATTGGTCTTCTTGAACTTTCGTCGTTCAAAAAAAAAAAAAAGGAAAAAAAGAAATTCGACAAAATTCATCCCGATTAATACGTTTAAAATCCATTACTATTACTATTATTATTACCATTTATTATTTATTATTCATTATTTTATTTTAAAATTAAACGAGATAAAAGAAGAATAATTTATTGATATCGAAATGTGATTAGAAATATATCGACGTTTTCTTTTTGTTTTAATTGTTACAATACTTGTGATATAATAAAATTGTGATACAACAAAGTCAAATCAAATCGGATAAAAAGAAAAAAAAAATGAAGAAAGCAATGAATCTTTTCGAAGAGAGCAAAATAGAGAAAGAACAAACAAATGAATAAACAAAAATAATTGAATAAATAAAAACAAGAAAGAATAGCAATTTCCTCTGGGATATCTATAGATACGCAGGTATGCAATATTATGCAGCTACGAGTGCATCTCGTTCCCCCAGTAACGACGAGCCATCCGATATTATGTCGTTGTGGAAGTCTACCATAGCGCACGTGTATGTGTCTACCAGTGGCTCGTTAACGAAGCGTACATTATCGACTATCGTCGAACAACGAGACGATAGCCGATTAGCCTTGTTTATACTTTTATCGTATCTATCTCTATGATAGAAGCGAATAATAGACTCAACAAATACATATATATATATATATATATATATATATATATATATATATATACACACGAGATAATTTATACGATCTAACAATAACAATTATGATCACTATTTATAATAATATTTATATCGATGATAAATATGTATAATAAAATATATATTCATGTAACTAAATAATAATAATAATAATAATAATAATAATAATAATAATTTGTATAATAAGTATAATAATACCCGTAAAGATATATGATATTGAATAACGATAATAAACACACGATAAATATTCAAATAACTTTTTACGATCTAATAATCTTCGTATTCAAATATCGTTTTTATATACCCGTCATAATGATACATAGTAATTTATATATATATATATATATATATATATATATATATATATATACACATATATATTTAATGTTTATTGTACTTCGATTTATATCGTGTATACGTTTGCCATACAAACGCAAATCAAAGTAAAATGCTAATTACACGTTTGTCGCTCTCCTTTATTTGACTCGCAAATTTTCGAATTTTCTCATTAACGGAAAGACAAATAATAGGAAAATTGGTCAAAATTATCGTTACCGTATCCCGGAAATTCAATTGGTGGAAAATTTTCTACGGGATATATCCAATCCCGTGTTCGTGCTACCAGGAATTTACTAATTCTCAGTTAATGTGTTTATACGCTTGTAAGAAAAACAAACGGAAGTGAAAGGAAATTATATATATATATATATATATATATATATATATATATATATATATATATATATATATATACATATAATACACACACACACATATATATATATATAGCATAGTCTACGGAGTAAATCCGAGTAAACCACGGAGAAACGCATCGATGCAATATAATGCATTTCGTACAAATGCAATGCAAATTTGTTTTTGTTTGTCTATTCTTTTCCCTCTTTTTCTTTTTCTTTTTGTTTCAACAGAAACGTATCAATATTAAACGACATAAAATCATTAAACTTTCCTAATACACACACACACACACACAAACTCATATACATACATACATATATATATATATATATATATATATATATATATATATATATAGAGAGAGAGAGAGAGAGAGAGAGAGAGAGAATAAATATAAGGTATATTCGAAGGTAAATCGGAATAAACGACGTTATCGCAAATACTTTCGTAACAACATAGAACGTCGATAACATTTCTGATCCAACGCTGAATAAAACGACGTACGTAAGAATAAAAAAAAAAAAAAAAGAAAGAAAAAAACAGAAAAAGAAGACGAATACGAAGACGAAGACGACGAAGAAGAAGAAGAAGAAAAAGAAGAATAAGAAGAGGAGGAAGAAGAAGAAGAAGAGAGGAGGATTGGCTCAGCTCGTAAAACGTCATGTAACAACGATAGCTCCTGGCCATTCAGGAAGACCATGCAAACTCTTTCTCTCTCTCTCTCTCTCTCTCTCTCTCTCTCTCTCTCTCTCTCTCTCTCTGTCTCTTTCTCACATACTTTCTTTCTAAAGTTCCAGGGTGCACGTCCTGCGACCTACATCAACGAGAGACCGAGGATACATTATTACTACCATCGGAAAGCAAAGCTCCGATGGTGCGACGGCCGGAGGGTGTTTCAGGGTCGGTTGCCATGGCGATGTGCTGGGACGGCTACGGGGTGCAGCCTGGAATATCAACCCTCTTGCCTCTTTTCCGTGATTCTCTCTCTCTCTCTCTCTCTCTCTTTCCCTCTTTCGTTCCCTCTCTCTCACTCTATCTCTCTATCTCTCTATCTCTCTCTATAACTATATTCTCCTTGTTTCTCTTTCGTTTCTATCCAACCCTCTCCCACCCTCTCCCACCACCCCCCCCCTCTCTCTCTCTCTCTCTTTCTCTATCTATCCATCTCTTTATCTCCCTTTTTCTCTTTATCCCTCCTTTCTCTCTATTTCTCTTCATCTAACAAACCTTTTGTGTGCCGCGACCCTCCCACCCCCACTCCCACTCCCACCCCCACCCCGTCCAACTCCCCGTCCCTCGTCCCTCGTCCCTATATCCCTACGAGCCTCTTCTCTCTTTTTCAGCTTTCCCTTTAACGTGCCTTTTCTCTCTTACGGCCACGTCGTCTCTAACCATGACTCGCGGCTCCGTGTTTTATTCCATTGATTCGACGGATTTTAACGAATCCATGCTCAGAGAGAGTTTCTATCGACGAACGGAATGATTAGTCTCAGTCTCAGTCTCTCTCTCTCTCTCTCTCTCT
>OU427005.1:3131325-3141325 GCA_911387935.1 Dolichovespula saxonica | reverse complement strand
TTCGTATTAATATCCGATTATTCGATTGATAAGTAATACATATGTATTAATTATATATCTATATTTCCAACTATAGATCTGTATTCCGTGTCTACGGGACATACGTAAAAATATATATGTACATATTGTATCTATTAATATTAATATATATTATATTATATTTGTTAATAACAATTATTTATTGTAATAATTAATAATTATTACAATTTTATTGATACTTAAGTTTGATATAAAAAGTGAAGAAAAGTGAAGAAGCAACGAGTACTCAAGTCGAAATATATTTTTAAAATGATAGACACGTTGTAGATATTGTTCGATCATTATAACAAAAATAAATTACCGTACACGGATCACACACACACACGCACACGCACGCATATACATCAATGTCATTATAAAAGTTCTCACAATAATTGCTTTCTGACGTAATTGAAAGGACTTGGCAAAAATTTTGCGAGAAATAAATAAGAGTATCTCGATGAACCCGGGACTAAGAAAATGAAGGATAACATGATGAGAGAGTTGAGAACGATAAGTAAGCCTATCTCTTATATACATATTTTATACATACATACATACATACTTACTTACACACACACACACACACACACACACACACACATATATATATATATATATATTCACTAGACTGGGAGAATAATCTTGATAAAACAGAGAGACACGGTCGTAATACGCAATCAAAATCAGACGCTGGTTATTTCGTAGATGGAATCGCGAAATCTGCTTTTCTTCTTCTCGTAGTATTCGAGAGAGATATCATTCTCTCTCTTTCTCTCTCACTCTCCTTATTCCAGAGCATTAATTTCACGCGCTATCCTTTCCATCCCCTTCCACAGCTTCGTATAACGCGGGCCACGATAACTTTAGACTTTCGAGATAGATTGTGGATACTACCACTCTCAACGTTGGATAAAGCACGTTTACACATAGAGAAAGTGTATTGTGCTGCTGCTTAACGATAAGATTAACTTGTAAACAAATATACATTGAGAAAGACAGACAGAGAGTGAGAGGGACAGAGAGAGAGAGAGAGTGTTTGTATGTGTGTATGTGTACGTGTGTATCTATCTATAATCTCTTACCTCTCTCTTACTCTCTTTCTCTCTGTCTATCTCCTATCTCCATCTCGATAACACTAACTCTCTCTTTCTCTTTCTCTTACATTGTGTCTCTGTCTCGCTATTACTCGATCTCAAACGAGCAAGAAAATTTCTTCTAGGCGCGCGTATTTCGTTTTCTCACTATACGGGAAAAGAAAATTCTTTTACGTTTCTCCGCGGGAGATTTATATTTCCTGAGAGATATATACTTTCGCAAACTGAAAAAAAAAGATATATATATATATATATATATATATATATATATATATATATATATATATATATATACTTTTCTCTATTTCCTATTCTTAAAACGATATTACACGGCAACGTTTCCTTTTTTTTTTTCTCTTTTCCATTTCTTTTTTTACGTCGTAAGAAAACTTGCAATAGTAATTTCAACCAATAAATAAATAAATAAATAAATGAATATATATACATATATGCTTTTCTTTATTTCTCATTCTTAAAACGTTATTACACGGCAAAGTTTCCCTTTGTTTCTTTTTTTCACTTTTTTTTTTTAAATCGTAAGAAAACAATAGGAATTCCAAGCGATAAATAAATAAATAAATAAATAAATGAATATATAATTATATATATATATATACTTTTTTTTATTTCCCATTCTGAAAACGATATTACACGTTAATGTTTTCTTTTCTCTCATTTTTTTTTTTCTTTTACGTTATAAGAAAATTTTAATAATAATTCCAACCGATAAATAAATACATGACTATATATAATTATTATACACATATAGATTAATATTCATGTTTAAAAATAAATTAGGAACAAATATGCAATCGGAGAAGGATAAAAGAAAATCTAAGTTTATTAATTCGCGCATACGCGCGTGCGTGCGCGAATAAAAAAAAAAAATAAAACAAAAAAAAAGAAAAAGAAAAAGAGAGAAAATAAAATAAAGGAAAAAAGAAAAAACGAAGAAGTAGAAAAATAAGAAAAAGAAGATGAAGAAGAGGATGAAAATGAAGAAGAAGAAGTGGGACGAGCTTGCAAGTTTTTTCTTCCCTTATTTTTTTTTCTTCTTTCCTTTCTCCTTTCTCCTTCCTTTTTTTTTTCTTTTTCTTCTCCCGACAACGTAAGCGCATTTTTACGAGGTTGGTCGAAGAGAGAGAGAGAGAGAGGGGACTGGTGGCAATATTTTACGGGCGATCGCCGATCGAGGAATAACCACCACCATATAATACACCACCTCTTTCCCCTCCCACCCTCTAACCATCCACCGCTCTCATAATAATAAATAAAAAAAAAAAAAGAAAAGAGAGAAAGAAAAAATTGGTCCAGTACATTCTTTCTCTTTTCTTGCGAATGATAAGAAAAAGTAAAAAAAAAAAAAAAAATAAAAAAAGAAAAAAGTTTAGGTCGCGCTCAAGGATTTCTCGAAAGTCGAGTCAACGCGCTCGGTATATCGTTCGAGGCTATGGGGGTGACCATTTTTTTTAAGAAAGAACGAAAAGTAAAGTACGAAAGAGACAGAGAGATAGAGAGACAGAGAGAAGGAGATGGGTATAATAAATGGTTACGATGAATAATAACTCGGTTATTGAAAGAAAATTTCAGATGATATGAAAGAGTTTTGAAACTCAAAGCATTAGCCCAGTTTCTGGAGTATCATGGATGAGGCAATGGGGCAAGGGGGAGCCTTTAAAGAAAGAGAGAGAGAGAGAGAGAGAGTCAGTCTTTTTCTTCCTCACTTTCGTTCTTCTTTTCGAGATATCTAACTCATTCACTCTCTCACTCTCTCTCATTCATTCTCTCTCTCTCTCTCTCTTTCTTCTCCCATCGGCCCATTTCAAGCTCACCACCCTTCCATTCTCCTCCCTCCCACCCTTAGTCAAACCCTAACCCCTCTCCCCCAACCCAACCCCTCCTAACTCTCATCTCACCTGGAAGCCACGTCCCGCATAATGGCTATTCAGATATCGGAATCGATTTATTTCCCTCGAGGGGGGTTGAACCGCACTTCGGAAACTTGCTACCTTCTTAGCGCGGTGAACTTGGAATAGCTCTCTTCCTTTTTCCATCTTTATCTTTATATATATATATATAATATATGAATATATGTGTGTATATATATATATGAATATATTTGTGTATATATATATATGAATATATTTGTATATATATATATATATATATATATATATATATATATATATATATATATGAATATATGTGTGTGTATATATATATATGTATATATATATATATATATATATGAATATATGTGTATATATATATATATATATCCATCTATATCTATATCTATCTCTATCTCTATCTCTATCTCTATCTATCTATCTATCTATCTCTGTATTTTTGAAAACTACTATCAAGGAATGTTATCTTCGTTCGCTTCTCTCTTGATAACGTTCCTTCTTATATGAAATACCTTTATAGGAAAACGTAACGCGTGTTCTCTCGTTCATGGGGGGTGATCCTTCCCCCCCAGCCCCTTTTTGCTCCCTTTCATTCATTCCACTTTGATAACTTCTACCACCACCACCATAACTACTATCGTTACTACTATCAATACTAATACTGCTACTATTGGGACGACGACGTTCTGGTAAATGGTGACCTCGTAACGTACGTTACGATCGTTAGAAATTATGTTGTCGACGTATATACGTAATATATACGTCTGTATTGTATATATATATATATATATATATATATATATATACGTACGGATGGGATTAGATTCGTTAAGATTTAATGATAATGATTATAATAATAATAATATCGATGTGAGAATTGATCGTCGATATCGTTGAAATATATATAATAATAACAGTGTGGTTAAACGACGACGTTATCCGATCGTTATATACAGGGTGTTTCGATTGGAAAAGGTCGAAATAATATTTTCTTTTGCTCTTTTTATTGATACTTTGAATGGTTTAAAAAGAGATATGTTATGAATAATTTATATATATATAATGGTATAATGTTATGTACGTTATAGGCGAACTCCTATAACTGAAACACCCTGTATATCTATCCTTAACGATCTCTATCTTTCATACACACACCTTCATTCGTTTCTTTTTATTATCCGATCGTGAAATATTTATTTCTTTCTTTTTCTCTTTTTTTTTTCTTTTTTTTTTTTGGGAATAAAACCGATCTAATAATTAATGGTTAATACGTTATATCCGTACGTATATACGTATAATTTCATACGTGTTACATATACATCGAATGAAATAATGATCCCGATAAAAGTTCATCTAAACACTGAACTATTTAACGTTACTTATATAAGTAATATACTTGTTAACCGAGAGAAGTTACTTCGAAAAAGAGAGAGAGAGAGAGAGAGAGAGAGGGATGGGGGATGGGGGATAGGGGATGGAATATAGTTTTAAGTGCTTTTCCCCGAGCTAAACTCATCCGAGATAGAGCTCATCAAATAATTAATTCAATTCTCGAATGCATAACTCTCCGCCGATTAAATTCGTATCGAATAATTTTCCCGGCCTAATAAATTTCACGTTTACGCATACGTACTTACGTACGATTATACCTGTTTACACGTAAATTTACAATGATTCCCGGAATCTGATTTATCGTCGAAAATAATTCGCCCCTATAAATAAATAAATAAATAAATGAATGAATGAATGAAGGAATGAATGAATGAATGAATGAACGAACGAACGAACGAACGAATAAATTAAATTAATTGATAAATAAATATGAAAGAATTATCTAACCTTATTCGGATAGCCGTTGTATCTTAGGAGTTTCTTACAACACTTTCCACGATTTTCGTAGTAGAACATTTGGACCATTTCTGCTCGGTCCGTAGCAGCGCTGACGGTGAATGGTGCACCGTCGTTGGTGAATCCACCTCCTCTCGATGATGAAGACGATGATGGCGGTTGTTGTTGTTGTTGTTGTTGTTGTTGTTGGGCCGGTGATTCCCGGCGCCCTAACGGCACGCACGGGCACCACCCTGAGACCATCACACAACTACTGATCGGGCACTTGAGCCCGGACTCTCCGAAATACACCTGTCTCCTATCCCCCACCACCCCCTCCCCCAACCAAACCCCCCACGCCACCTGCCAACCCCACCCACGAAACCTCAACCCCTTGGAAAAACGAATATACACACACACACACACGACGAGGACTCACTTATTGCGGACTTTTACGTCCCACGTCTTCATGATTCGTCCTTTTTTTTTTATTTTTTTTTTTTTTATCTTTTCTCTATCTTTTTTTTTGTCTCGTTTTAGTTCCTTTTCCTTTCCTCCTCCTCCTCCTCCTCCTCCTCCTCTTCCTCTTCCTCTTCTTTCTCTTTCGTCTTGTTCTCGTTTATTTATATTCCGATCCGAGTAACACCTTCTCTTCTTTTTTCTTTTTTCTTTTCTTTGGTTTTTTTTTTTCTAATCTCTCCTTCGACTATCTTCTTCTTCTTCTTCGTACGGTTTTGTTTTCTTCTTCTTCTTCTTCTTATTCTTTCTCTTCTTCTTTTTTTATTTTTATCAAGGATTATCGTAACTTGTTAATTTCATTTATACACGTACGTGTTGTTGTTTTTCTCCCCTTTCTCTGTCTTTCCTTCCTTCTTTTTATTTTTATTTGTATTTGTATTTGTATTTCCTTTTCTTCTTTTTTCTTTCTTTTCTTTATTCGTCGTCAGCAAAAAAAAAACGTACCGCAGGTTGACGGGGTGGTACAGTTGTGAATCTAGAAAAAGAGAGAAAATACACGCTCGATTAGGTTCTTTTTTTAAGGTTTTTTTTTAGGTTCTCTCTCTCTCTCTATCACACATTCGAACATTTGAAACGATAGAGAAGGGATGACAAAAATTTGGTTCTCTAATCGCACCCAACTAATATCCGCTCGTTTCTGCATCGCAAACACCCACCCCTCCCCACCACCACCCCCGACCATCCAAAGAATTTTATTTTTTTTTTTTTTATTTTTCGTTTTCTTCCTTTTCTTCTCTCGACGAAGAGAAAAGTTTCATTTCGAAATATATATATATATATATATATATATATATATATATATATATATATATATACACATATAAATACATATATATACATATAAATATATATACATATAATATATACATATAAATATATAAACAATAATATATATATATAAATCTTTTTAAATAAATATATATATATATATAAATCTTTTTAAATATATATATATATATATATAAATCTTTTTAAATATATATATATATATATACATATAAATACATATATATACATATAAATATATATACATATAATATATACATATAAATATATAAATAATAATATATATATATATAAATCTTTTTCGACACCCTCTGCTACCCCCATCATCCCCCTTGAATCAATTCCGAACAACTCTCCTCGATCGGTATGATAATTCCACTGGATAACATTGTAAGAAATATATATATATATATATATATATATATATATATATATATATATATATATATATTTCTTTTTAAGAAGAAACTTTCTATTGAAACGGACACCCTCTCGATTCTCTCTCCGGAGCCGATAATTAAGATTATTGGACGACTTCTTTCCTTTTTCGTACTATTCCGTTCTTTTTTCTTCTCTTTCTCTCTCCTTCTCGCTTTTCCTTTCTCCTCCTTTTTCCCGTGCGATTCTTTTCTCTTTTTTATCTCGGTAAAGAAAATCCAATCGGCTTTGGCCACGGCCAGGCGTCGTACGCTATTTCTCTTTCTTTTCACGCGCGCGCGTCCTTACAAAGGAGTTGAATCGTGGGAAAAGAAACGGCGCGAGAGAGATAGATAGATACATAGAGATAGAAATAGAGAGAGAGAAAGAGATAGAGATAGAGATAGAGATAATGAGAGAGAGAGAGAGAGAGTGAGTGAGAGAGAAACGGAGTCGTAGACGTGGATAGTGAGACAGAGAGAGATAGAGAGATAGAGACAGAAAGGGTTGGTTACTGGAAAGAAGGAAGGAAAGAAGAGGAGAGAGAGAGAGAGAGAGAGAGAGAGAGAGAAAGGGATGGTTTAATCGTAGAGCAGGTCAATTAAATCTAAATTCCTCGGAGCTCGCGCGTTCGTACGATTCGATCGGACAAAAGAGCAGGAGGCTCGTGAAACGAACGAGCCGAAGCTGATTTTCTCTCTCACAAAAGAACTTTCGCTGTTCCTTTTTACAAAGAGTTTACCACCACTACTACCAGTAGTAATATTACTACTGTTACTACCCTCTGAGAGAGAGAGAGAGAGAGAGTTAGAGTCGCTCTCTTTAAGTCTGTCTGTTTCTGTCTCTCTCTTTATCTCTCGTTTTCACTATCATCCTAGCGACAAGCGCTTACAAACGCGCGCGCGCGCGCACACACACACACAAGCTTTCTGAAGAGTTTTAATTAAAGCAACCTCCCCACCAACTCCAAATCGTAGCGTCTGCTCCCTGTAACTTTCGATTCTTTCTCGATAGCCAACTATATTGCCGAGTCTCGACGATAAGAAGGCACGCCTCGATTCAATTTTGGAGAAAAAAAAAAAAATAAGAAAAAAGAAAAGAAAGAAATGAAAGAAAATAAATATCGTGAGAAGTTTCATGGAAGACAACGTGTCATCGGATTCTATCCAATCGCGTCGCACTGGATGAAGTTTTGAAAGTTTTTCGAAAGAAATTTGCGGGGGTTTTGAGGGGACAGTTGAAAGAAATAAAGAAAGAAAGAAAGGAGAGAAAACAAGGATAAAAAGAAAACTATATAAAAACGTTTACTCTCTCTCTCTCTCTCTCTCTCTCTCTCTCTCTCTCTCTCGTATTTGAGTGAGGGGGAGGGAGAGAGGAGGCACTACCACTATTTAACCCATAAGCAGTTTTACTCCGCTGAACTTTTATAATCAAATTTCCGTCCGACTTCGTTGAATGAAAAAGGAAGGGAGAAATAAAAAGAAGAAAGAGAGAGAGAGAGAGAGAGAGAAAAGAGATAAAAAAAAAGAAAAAAAAAAAAACAAGAATGATGTACTTAGAGAAAATTGATCGATACGTTTGTCTTTTTACGCTCGAACCGAAATATGATTTTCCAGCGCGTTGAAGGTCAACCGACGAGGAGGAGAGAACCTGGAAACGCCTCTTCCTCGTCTTTCTAAAGCAAAAGCGCTGGAAAACTTTTCCAGGAGTTTCCTTCTGTCTCTCCTACTCTCTCTCTTTCTCTCTCTCTTTCTCTTTCTCTCTCATTTCGAATTAAATTCCTGTCCGCCCTCGGAACACCGAGCTCTCCTTGCCGGTGGCATAGAAATACGAGAGAGAGAGAGAGAGAGAGAGAGAGAGAGAGAGAGCTTCGTTTCAAACTAATCTCGAGGATGATGTTAAAGAAAGAAAGTTATAGAAAAAGAAAGAAAAAGAGACAGAGAGAAAAAGAAAGAGAGAGAGAGACGATAGTGTGAAACACGTGTTAAAAAAATTACAATCGTTCCCGTTCGAAACATTTCAATTATTTCTACGATCATTGACGCGGAATTTTATCGTTCCGATATGATTAAAAAAAAAAAAAAAAAAAAGAAAAAGAAGGAAAAAAAAAAATAATAATGATAATAATTTCGAATCGTCGCACGAATTTACTTAGTAATTAATTTAATTGATCAACTGCGAGACCCTCGAAAGTTCGTAATTAGGAAATCGAAGAAATTCAAATTTCGACCGGATGGGGTACACTATCGTATGCGTCCAACTTCAGAAAACGACGGGGTTAAGTTGAATTTATGGGACTATGCAACTACCCCCTTTTACGCATACACACACAGACACACAGACAGACAGACAGACAGACACACACACACACAAACCTTGTAAAATACGACGGTCGACCGTTCTAATTTCTCATCCATTCTTGATGCGAAAGGATTAACAACGCGTCTAAAAAAAAAAAAAAAAAAAAAAAGAAAAGAGGAAAAAAAAATTATAAGAAATTAGAGAAAAGAAAGAGAGAGAAGAAGTCTCATTCCGACTTTACTAAGGCAAGAGATTTTCTTTTTTTTTTTTTTTTTTTTTGTAATATCGTAGAAAAAAAACGATTATCGATAAACGTAATATCTTCCTGACGATTCACCACCGTCCCTCTCTCGTCTACTACTTCAATAGTTCTCTTTCTCGCTCATCCTCCTCCTCCTCCTCCTCCTCCTCCTCATCCACCTCCATCAAACTCCTCAACCAACACCCCCTATTTTCATCTTTTACCTCTTCCGATCTGGAGACGCGTCACTGCTTGCATCTTATATTAGCAAATTTTCATTCCTTTGCATTTTTCATATCGACGGTAGATAGGTAGTAGGTAGTAGGTAGTAGTAGTAGAAGTAGAAGTAGAAGTAGTAGTAGTAGTAGTAGCAGGTCGGAGCAGTTTATCAAGGCCGGAATCGAAACGATTCCTCTTTCTATCTCTCTCTGAACCTTCGCTCTTCTACAAACCTTCATAAACTTTTCAACTCCCGGTCCGCCATTTGCAATGTCAATAAAAGGGATAATAAAATTAATGCGAATGCGAAAAATTCCAAAAATAGAGAAATAAAATATATATATATATATATATATATATATATATATATATATATGCGAATCGTGCATAGCGAACACTCGCGTGAAAGTAAATATAATCAATTTCGAGGTTCGAATGTGGTAGAGATAACTCTCTCTCTCTCTCTCTATATATATATATATATATATATATATATATATATATATATATATCTTTCTTGGTATTTTATTCCATAAAAAAAACTTTCGAGAAACAATTTCGAACAATATTGAGTAGAACTAACCGGTGATCTTTCGAACGTACAGAGTGGTGGGGGTGGGGGTAGGGGAGGGGGTTGAACAGAATGTTCGACACCGAACTACAAC
>OU427005.1:3033825-3121325 GCA_911387935.1 Dolichovespula saxonica | reverse complement strand
CGCACGAGACCAACGCGATTAGGTTAATAATAATCCCGAGGTCAAAATTCGTGACGGCCGATGAAATTCTACGCGGCAGTCAGTCTTGCTGCGATCGAACTGCATGGAATTTCGTGCTGACGGAGGCGATAACGATCTTTAATTACACCCCGAGAGTTTCTAACTATAGAACGACGTTGGACGATTAATTTAAACGCGCTCAAGATTTATTTCAACGCGTCACCGAGTGAATTATGGTCTAATCTTTTTTTCCTTTTTCCTTTTCATTTTCCTTTTCCTTTTCTTTTCTTTTCTCACCCCCTCGCCCCTCGCCCCGACCCCACTTTTCCTCTCTCTCTCTCTCTCTCTCTCTCTCTCTCTCTCTCTCTATTTTCTTCTTCCACCTCCTCCTCCTTAGCTCGTTATCACCGAACATTTTAAGATACAAAAACAATCAATCTTCCTCCGCAAACTAATGCGTTTAATCATTATCAACAAATATTCGGGTAAAATAGCGGGTATTTTTTTTTTTTTTTTTTTTTTTTTTTTTTTTAATTTCTTTTCTCTTCTTTTCTCTTCTTTTCTTTTGCCTTCTTTGTCGAGCAAAAATATTCATACTCGGTAATTACCGAGCAATTAATATCAATCCATTGGATTATATCGAACGACGTGTCGTCTTAAATCACATTTAAAAATAAAAATAAAAAAAAAAAAAAATCCCTAACATCGCGTAAAAATTACGTACGAGTCGTGCCAAAAGTTTCCTCCCCCTCCCCCCAATCTGTTCGTGGGTTTCGTAATTTCCAGAATTTAAAAAAAAAAAAAAAAAGAGGAGAGAAACAACAAAAAGAAAATGGAAGACAAAAGACGAGGGCCCGAAAAATCTTCTTCTAAAAAAAAAAAAAAAAAAAAAAAAAAAAGAAAATAAAGAGAAAACCATCGAGTTTTTTTCAAAACGATCCACGGACGGGGGTGCAAAAATAAAAAAAAGAATTGGATTTAAATTCGCCGATCCCATCGTAATAACGTAATAATATTCTCGTCCTTCGCGAAACGTATCCTATCGTGAGATTTTCATGACAACGTAATTATTCGTCAAACACAATGATACATATATCCCCATCCTTTATTTCGTTGGCTTATCCCGTTACCGTTGAGCTCTCTCTCTCTCTCTCTCTCTCTCTCTCTCTCTCTCTCTCTCATTCAACGAATATCGCACGATTGTTCTCTTCCCTGCACCGAGAGACGATGATTACTCTGCTACGACTGATATGCACCAAAGCTACGACTACGACAACGACGACGAGTGTTCTAATCAGATTCAAGATCAAAAGCATCGAGCTGACTGCCTGGCTTGGCTCTCTCTCTCTCTCTCTCTCTCTGTCTATTTACCTCCATCTATCTATCTCTCTCTATCTCGCTTGCAACGGATAATGCTACTAGGAGCTCTACTCTAATTAGATCAAAGTATACGAATCCCGAACGCACACGTTCATCATCCTCTTCAATCCTATTATTGCTCTCCTTTTTATTTATTTATTTATTTTTTTTTTTATTTTTTCTTTGTCAGTCATCCTGCACGACGCGCTCTACTGCTGCTACTGCTGTTGCTCTTGCAGCTGCAGCTGCAGCAACTACACCCACGAGATACCGTTTGAGCGAATGAATTGTCCGAAAAACGTTTTTCTCTGTTTTTTTTTTTTTTTTTTTTTTTTTTTTTTTTTTTTTTTTTTTTTTTTTTTTTTTTTTTTTTTTGAATGAAAAAACAGAGAGATGTGACGAAAAAGAGAACAAACAAAAAATAAATAATTAAATAAATAAATAATAATTATTATTATTATTATATACATATATATATATATAAAATATAAGAAAGAACCGATTTTAGAGCTTCTCATCGATTGTGTTGATATTTCAAATGATACTTGATGATCTCGTTGAGCAACACAGTAAAGGGCAACGCAAAAAAAGGAAAGAAAGAGAAAGAGAAAGAAAACAAAAAGAGCATAAAAAACAGAAAGAGAGAGAGAGAGAGAGAGAGAGAAGAGGACAAGGCCAAAAGATAGAAAGGTTTAGTACAGTGTTTTACTCGCCCTTTATTCAGGATTCTTCTCTCAGTGAAAAGCTTCGGGGTGTCTCTCTCTCTCTCTCTCTCTCTCTCTCTATATATATATATATATATATATATATATATATATATATATATCCTATCGTGAGAGAAACACTTTTACACGTATCCGAAAACTTTTCAACGTAAGTATATACATAACTCCGAACGTTACCCGTCCCGTTTGGGTCTCTGAATCTTATATAAAAGTACACGACGAGAAGGCATCCCTCCTCCACCACCCCCATCGCGCCTGCCACCTTTTTTTCTTCCCCTTTTTCATTTTCTTCCTCGTTTTACGCACGAATATATTTTCCTCGTTCCTCCCTTTTCTTTTTCTTTTCTTTTTTGTTTTTTTCTTCTACCTCCTCTTCTTTCCATCTACGAGTATCGTGTTATTATACTTCAAAGAAAATCGCATAACCGCCTGTGTGTGTGTGTGTGTGTGTGTGTGTTTGTGAATTGTGCGTATTGATACATTGAATTTCTTTTTTTTTTATGTAGTTTAAATAAAAATAATTATATCGATAGAGATATTTTTACGGACGTGAATAATTCTTTTTAAAAATAATTTATGTCATTGTCATTCTCTCTCTCTCTCTCTCTCTCTCTCTCTCTCTCTCTCTCTCTCTCTCTCTCTCTCTTTCTCCTTTTTACGAGTGTAAGTTACTAGCGTCACGAAAATAGACTTTGTCGCTACGGATATACGAGTGCCACTGACCTCAACAACTCCTTCGATCTCTTCTAAGCCAAGAAATAAAATTCACTTTTACTTGTCATTGAAATGTTCATGTTATATATATATATATACACACACACACACATTTATATATTTATGTATGTACGTATAATCTCATATTAATTGATCAACCATATATCATTCACACTTGGTATCACTCGTATAATTTTTCTTTTCAAGTAAGGATTTCTACAAAAACATATGAAAATAAAAATAAAACGACGAAAGAAAAAAAGAAAGAAGAAGAAAGACTAAAGCACAAAAAAATCCTGTATTACGAAATATCGAAATAAAATATCGAGAAAGTCCGTACTATGTATGTATGTATGTATGTATGTATGCATGTATGATGGAATTAAAAATATACGACCGAGTAACTCTTGAAGGTTTATAGGATTACATGAAGGTGTTTCGTCGAAAGCAACGGGGCCAAAAGAGAAGTAAGGAAATAATGAAAGAAAAATAAAAAAAAAAAAAAAATAGAAAAAAAAAAAAAACAAATAAAAAGAGTTACCAATTGCAAAGTCCTGACATATATTTGACGATGCAAATAATAAAACTCGAACGACGATTGTCTCCC
Organism: Dolichovespula saxonica; assembly: GCA_911387935.1. Taxonomy (NCBI): domain Eukaryota; kingdom Metazoa; phylum Arthropoda; class Insecta; order Hymenoptera; family Vespidae; genus Dolichovespula; species Dolichovespula saxonica. Next base: position 3,117,920 of record OU427005.1, on the reverse strand, counting down.
CCTCAACCCCCCACCCCAAAACCCGTTTCCCAACCGGTCCCAAAACCAACCCCCGTGTCTCCCTTATCTAAACAAATTACATCTCAACAGATTTTCTATCCCTTTCTACGACGATCTTCGCACCATCCCCCTTTAAATACCTTTAAATACATCCTGCGTACCCTCCTCCCCTCCCTTCCACAAACTCAACCTACCACCACCACCTTCTTCATCATCACCATCACCACCACCACCACCACCACCACTACCATCACCGTCACTCGATCTCATATTTTATAAACTCATATCCCCTCGATTTTATCGACATCCCCGAACCAATTCATCCCTTAGGAAAGCTGCTAATGCTTTATTAGGGAGGTTCGATAGGTAGGAAAATTCTTCGATAACCATTCGATCACGAAGAGAAAAAAAAAAGGAATATTTCAAGGTAAAAGTCGTAGCTGCAACGACACGGGAACGAGAAAGTATATCTCGTATCTTTTCTTTCTTTATTTTTTTTTCTTCTTCCTTATTTTTTTTTTCTTTTTTCTTTTTCTTTTTTGTTTGTTTCTTGAAGAGAAACGTCTCCGACGGTCGAAAAGGAATAGGTCGAGAAAAATATCGAGGAGGAAGATGGGTGGCGAACGGGTATGGGGTGTGACTGCGAGTGAACGGGGATGAGGTGACGAAGGGTTGAGGGTTGAGGGTTAAGGGTCAGGGGTTGCACAAGTACAGGAAAAAAAAGAGAGAGAGAGAGAGTTGAAACGATCGGGCTATTTGTTTTAAGAATTTATGTCATCTCGAGATGCGATCGACGTACACTGCCTCAACACTGTTTTCTGTCCTTGAGAGAAAATTTTTTCAAAAAAAAAAATTCTTTATTGCCCCTCGTAACCGTACTTCTCAAAGTCCTCGTCATCATCCTCCTCATTATCGTCGTCCTCGTCAACGTAGTCATCGTTGTAGTCATTGTAGTCATCGTAGTCATCATCGTAGTCATCGTCGTAATCATCGTAGTCATCGTAGTCACCGTCGTAGTCATTGTTGTGGTGATCGTAGTCGTCATAGTCATCGTCGTAGTCATCGTAGCCATCGTTGTAGTCATCGTAGTCATTATAGTCATCGTCTTAGTCATCGTAGTCATTGTTGTGGTGATCGTAGTCGTCATAATCATCGTCGTAGTCATCGTAGCCATCGTTGTAGTCATCGTAGTCATTATAGTCATCATCGTAGTCATTATAGTCATCGTCGTAGTCATCGTAGTCATTGTTGTGGTGATCGCAGTCGTCATAGTCATCGTCGTAGTCATCGTATCCATCGTTGTAGTCATCGTAGCCATTATAGTCATCGTAATAGTCATCGTAGTCATCGTCGTAGTCATCGTTGAGGTAATATGTAACAGGAAAATGGAAGTTAACGCCGGAAGTACTGTTACCTGCTACGAGAGTCTCGTTCGACCCTTTCACGTCGCCACGCAAGAATGAAAAAGAAGATGGGAAGCAAATGCAGAAGGAAAATGAGAGAGTGTGTGTGTTGTGTGTGTGTTTGTGTGTGTGTGAAAGAGAAAGAGAGAGGATGCGCGTATCGGAAGTCGATACTCTCGATACCCTACACACTTTTTCCTGCTGCTTCGTATTACCAAATAGAAAGATAGAGACACAAAAAGAGAGAGAGAGAGAGAGAGAATAAAAAGGAAAGAAAAAGAGAGATGGTTTAAAGAGAATGGCACGTGATTTTGGCACGTGTGTGCGTCCCTCCCCTCCACCCAGGTTGCCGAACGTGAAAAAAAGAAATACTCCTAAATTAATACTAGATTACCATAGTACTATAGATTTTTTTTTTTTTAGTACTATAGATTTAGAACGCGTATAACAAATGTTTCCTTTTTTTTTTTTTTTTTTTCTTTACGGATCTCTTCCTCTTTGTTTCTTTTTTTTTTTTTTGTTTTTGTTTATTAAACTCTTTTGAAACGATACACCAGATGTAACAATATCTCGAGAAAATAAGTAGCGATAATAAGCCGTAAAGTTTTTTGGCATCTCGTCGATTCTTCTACTCTTTCGTGTTTTTTATTTTTTGCTTTCTTTTTTTTTTTTTTTTTTTTTTTTCTTTTTTTTTTCATCTCTCGCCTCGTCGTCCCTTTCGAATCTTTTTCTTCGCCATTAGAGGATATTATATTTAGGATTTATATTTATATTATAGTAACACGACGATTGATTGTAAAAAGAGACTGAAAGTGAAAAGAAAAAAAAAAAAAACAAACAAAAAAAAACCAAGAGAAAAAGAAATACCTTTGATCGTTACTGTCTTATATCGGCCCGTTTATTGTATTATTTTGGGGTAATAAGTTCGTTTCGTTTTTTTTTTTTTAAATAAAAACCCTTCGATAAAAACGCTACGAATTTATTCCCCAACACAATATTTCGCGCCAATTCGATTTCTTAACGATAACAATAACAACAATAATAATAATAATAGTAATAATAGTAATAATAATTCCCTTTGTGCCTGTTAAATCTCCTCTCACTGTCACGCGCGCGCGCGCGCGCGCGTCTTGGCCGCAAGAAGCCAATAATAAACTACTCGAGGAGTTTTCATACGTCGTCGTCGTCGTACGTACGTACCTCTTCTATCTTTAGATCAGTGTCGGTGACATCGAGAGAGAGTGAGAGAGAGTGAGAGAGGGGGGAGAGGGGAGGGGAGGGAGAGATCGTAGTATTTAGGTGGCACATGCTTCGCAAACGATCCTTTTCTCTGATTCTGTTAAGGTTAACGAACCTCTCCTTTCCCCCTCCACCCCTGTCACCGCCCCATGCCAGTGCACATCCCCCTCGACCTCTCCTGAAGCACGATATCTAATTATGTTCTAAATGTCAATGCGACGTCTGTCTGTGTTCTCAAGTGTAAAAAAAAAAATAGAAAGAAGAGAAAAAAGAACGAAGAAGAAGAAAGAGAAAAGAAAAGAAGAGAAGAGAAGAAAAGAGAAAAGAAAAGAAAAGAGAAAAACATTATTACCAATAAAAAACGAAGATATTTATATATAAATGTGTGTGTGTGTGTGTGTGTGTGTGTATAGGTGTATATGTAAATATCATACATCTTCGCGAATGTTCATATTTTCCCGTATAATCAATTATTTTAATTAAAGTTTTAATTAAAATTTTAATGAAAAAAAAAAAAAATGTTTTAATAACGAAAATTTTCTTAATTATTAATAATAACAAAGTTTCAACGACGGACGAACGTCACCCCCCTCTGATCATCAGTTGTCCAACAAAATAGTAATAACGATGATTAAAAAAAAAAAAAAAAAACGAAGCACAGAGGGAAAGAAGAGACAAAAAGGAAGGGAAAAGAAAAGGAAAGAAAAGGAAAAAAAAAAAGATAAAGAGAAGAATGAAAAAGTAGTTGAGAAGGAGGAAGTGGTTTACAACCAAAAGGTTCTCTCCCCCCCCCTCTCTCTCTCTCTCTCTCTCTCACTCTTCTCGAAGCTCTTCAAGACGAGCTAGCATACGAATGACGGCATTTCCAGGCTCGTTCGCGACTCCCGACAACTGCTTTTATCTCCTCGAGGAAAGTTGCTCGCGGCTCGTGGTCCTCGAAAGCAAACTGCATCTCCTCGCTCGTTTTGCGAACCACTTTTTACGAACTATCCTACCGAGACTTCGTTCTAACTCCAGGAGAGAGAGAGAGAAAGAGAGGACGAATCGTATAAATACCAACGAGAGAGAGAGAGAGAGAGAGAGTTTCTACTCTTCCATTTCACAAGATTATACTTCGAGGTGTCCTTTGAATAAGTACAATCTGTTTTACCCCACCGTCCATGTAACGTTTCAACGCTTTTTTTATATATACACACACATTATATATATATATATATATGTATATGTGTGTGTATGTAAGTACACACACACACACACACATTATTTTTTAAATATAACACATATTATATAGATATATATACACATTTTTTGTTTAAATATATCAATTCTTATCGGTCGATAACGATTATACGGGATAAGTAAGTAACCACGACGAGTTCTATTTCGATGTGATACAATGTTAATTAATTGATTGATTGAATGATTGATTGATTGATTGATTACGCGCCAATGCGATCATGTAATTTCTCGTGAAAATTTCTCGTCAAAATTTCCATCAATTTTTCTTTTATTTATTGCTACGCGTAAGCGAAAATTTCTAAAAAAAAAAAAGAAAACAAAGAAACTAAATAATAATAATAATAATAACAACGAAGAAATAGAAATTTTTTGATTTCGACGAAAACGTGGTTGATCGACGCGAAGCGCGAACACGCTCGAAAAGTACGCACGTGTAAAACGAGAGAGACAGAGACTGAGAGAAAGAGAGAGAGAGAGAGAGAGAAAGAGAATCTTTGATACTCGCGAAGCCGGAAGATCTCGTTTAAAGGGGCACGGTTAAGTAATAGTAACGCGTTGCATACTCCGGATGCAGCTAACACGGCGCGCGTTGCACCGTCCATATAATGTGTGCCACCCCCTCACCCCCCTCCCTGCACTCGAGTATCACGAGTAGGCTACGTACGAGTACTCGGCTTAGGCCTTTTCTTTAAACGTTGGACGCATCATCCCACACTTTTAGTCCTTCCTGTGCGACGAGATTATAATTAGGTCGAAGAAAAAAACAACGAGGAAATTAAAAAAAAAATAAATAAATAAATAAATATATATATATATATGTATATATATATATACACACGCATATATGGGGTCGTCGAGGATGAAATTTGTGGGAAGGTAAAAAAAAAAAATAAATAAATAAAAAGGGTATTAGTCATTATTAAACACAAATTTCATTCTTGACGACCCATATATATATATATATATATGTATATGTATATGTACGATCTGTCCCTATCTCGAGAACGATTACTTAATAGAATCGAATTTATCGTTTCGAGTATGGGACGATTTGATAACGGTTTTACGATACACATTCAATTCGATATACGTCTGTTGCACCCCCTCCCCGCCCCCTTTACCCCCGCGGTCGGTAATGCCAGGAACTTCGATAGCGAATGGAATTTATACTCGAATGAGATTCGAATCCGAGTTAGAGTTTCGGTCCCAAAGTCACGAGATGATATTCGCTCTCTCTCTCTCTCTCTCTCTCTCTCTCTCTCTCTCTCTCTCTCTCTCTCTCTCTCTCCGGCTTATCCGATATTTGAGAAGAGACGTTTGAAGGGTAAGGGGGTTGGGGAGTGCTGCTGCTTACACGGCTGCAAGGACACGAGAGAGAGAGAGAGAGAGAGAGAGAGAGAGAGAGAGAGAGAGAGAGAGAGATGCGTTCGTTCGTCGAATCTCCAATCCGGTTGAGAAACCACCACCATCACCATCACCACCACCATCACCACCACCATCGCCATCACCATCGCTACGGCATATGCGTCCTGTAATTGTACCTGAGACTCTTTGCTAACTCCTATACCAGGTAACAGAGAAAAAGAGAGAGAGAGAGAGAGAGAGAGAGAGAGAGAGAGAGAGAGAGAGATACTAAGTACAATCATTATTAATATTCAATATCTATCTATATATTAATCGACAAGTTTTATTATTCGATATAGCAATTTCTCGAATAAATATAAAATCGAAATATATATATATATATATATAAAGATAATAGAGAAAGCAAAACAATCCACGGGCTTATACTCTCTCTCTCTCTCACTCTTTCTCTCTTTCTCTCTCTCTCTCTCTCTCTCTCACTATGAAAAGAACTCGGTTTTGATTAGAATGGAAAAGAATTCGCGTAGAACTATTGCTTCCGGGCAATCTTTAGCAAAAAAAAATATATATAAACCTCCTCCTCCTCCTCCTCCTCCTCCTCATCTCTCCATCCCTCCCTCCCCCCCCTCTCTCTCTCTCTTTCTCTTCGTTAACGAGATGCCACATCGATAGATGAGATACTACCATTTCATCGAAAAATATTCGACAAAAGAGAAAAAGAGATAGATAGACAGATAGATAGATAAATAGACAGATAAATAGAGAGAGAGAGAAAAAAGGAGAGAGAGGAAGGGGAAAATGAGAGTGTAGGCTTCTCTCATGAAAAAAAAAAAAAAAAACAAAAAAAAAACAAGAGGAAAGATGCCCCATGAGTAAAATTTCCTTTAAAGAGTAAGAAAAAAAATTCAAGTAAGCAGACATTCAGACTCGACGATGCTCGACAGATTAATCAGCTTAATTAGTCTTACTCGTACTCCTCTCTCTCTCTCTCTCTCTCTCTCTCTCTCTCTCACTCTCTCTCTTGAATTAGAGAGGCTAGCTTATTGATCATCGAGCAATCACCGATGTCGTCTTAACGAGTTCCACTCGAGCACTCGAACGATTTCACTCGATGTCCCTGAGTAAAGGTTCTTCCGTCCTACTCTCGATGTCGATCGATCGAAATTCGATTCCCCTTGTATCCCACCCCCGCTACTCTACCCCCTCAAACCCCTCTGAACCCCTCTAAACCCCCTATCAAAGCGTGTGTACGTACACAACAGTCTCACCTAAAACTCCTCCACCTACTCCTCTTCACCTTTTTCTTAGTCCTCTTTCTGTTCCTCTTCGCGTTCCTTCCTCGTTCCTCCTCTTCCTCTTCTTCTTCCTCTTCTTCTTCTTCTTCTTTTTTCTTTCGATATTCGAAGCATTTTAAAGTTTAAGGTAGAAACGACTTCACCAGCTATATACGAAACTCGAACGTCTCGCTAGAGCTAGGCGTCCTTATACAACTTTGTCGAAGAACGTTCGATATAAAAGTACATATCACGTAGAGAGAGAGAGAGAGAGAGAGAGAGAGAGAGAGAGAGAGAGAGGGTAGAAGAGAGAATGAGGGGGTGTTTTCCCGTCACCCTTTTGTTCGTACGACTTACTTCTCAAAGAAAGGACAATACCGTTTCGCGTCTTTTCAAGAGATCGCGCGCGACTCGGAATTGTTCTTTTGAAACTTTATCGACAGTGAAGAGAGAAAGAGAGAGAGAGAGAGAGAGAGAGAGAGAGAGAGGAGAGAGAGATATCGCACGTTCCAAAGGAAGCTTTAAAAATATAACAGATATACATTTAAAGACGATAAACTTTATATAAAATCAAGCATAAATTGCGATAACTTTAATGACAAAAGTTGTTTTCTTTTATTTATTTTTTTGTTTGTTTTGTTTGTTTGTAAGTCCGACATCAGACTATTATTACCATCAAGGATAGAACTTCGATGGAAAGAGAGGAAGAGATTTTCGTGTCTACCAAAGGAAGCTTTAAATATATATACATATATATATATATATATATATATATATATATATATATATATATATATATATATATATATATTATAGATAAATAGATATCTAAGGACGATAAAATCGATATACAATCAAAGGATAAACCTTGCAATAACTTTGACGACGAAAGTGTTTAATTTCTTTATTTGTTTTTTCTTTTTTTCTTTTTTTTTTTTTATAAATCTAAGATCTAACATTCAACGTAAATTAATCATGATGGGACACCGATAGAAAAGGGAATATATAACAATCTTATATATATACATATAAATCGAACTGGATGTTCTTTATTTACTTATTTTATTTATTCTCTTTTTTTTTTCTTTATAAATCTAACAACATGTAACGTAATTAATCATGATGGGACATCGATAGAAAGGTAATATATAACAATCTGTTGTATATATATAAATCTAGCTGGATGTTCTTTATTTATTTACTTTATCTATTTATTATTATTAATTTTTTTTTTTTTTTTTTTAATATAAATTTAACATCTAACATCCAACGTAATTAATCACGATGAGTTACGGGTATAAAGGGAATATATAACAATATTTTGTGTATATATATATATATATAAATCGAACTGGAAAGTTTTGCGTGCGTGCAGAAGGAGTACGTGAGTTGTGCGTGCCAAATTACCAAACCAGGAACTTGCCTCCTCTCGTTTGTGACATCGACGACGATGTCTACGCGTTTAGAAAGACAACGACGACGACGTAGACGTCGACGTCGACGGACATGGCGATGGCGATGACGATGGCGACTGTTAGGACGAAGAGACGAAGACAAGGATTAAGAGATGAAGATGAAGATGACGATGAAGATGAAGATGAAGATGACGAAGAGAAGGACGAAGACGAAGGAAGCAAGCAAGCAATTGTCCTATACAAGTACCGTTGGAAGTTAGACAAAGCCCGAGGCTCGCACAATGCGTGACAATGCGACGACGAACTCGCTCTGGGATTGGCCCGTGGCCCTTGGGTGACCGAGGGTGGCTCAGCTTTGGATAGAGGGTGAGAAAGAGAGAGGGTGAGAGAGAGAGAGAGAGAGAGAGAGAGAGAGAGCAAGGCTACCCGCTAAGAGTTCAAGAGACAGAGACGGAGATATTATAGTGACAGAGAGAAATAGAGACCGAGAGAGTGAGAGAGAGAGAGAGAGAGGGTGAGGGTGAGGGTGAGAGTGAGAGGGTAAGAGTGAAGGGAGAAGCAGACTGAAAGAGAAGAGGTGGTTTAGGTTGGATTAACTAAGCGGTAAGCTGTCTCTTGCTTCTCGTACGATCGTTTCTATCCGTCTGCAGTTTCCTCTATAACTCTGTCTTTCTCCGTCGGTATGGATAGATAGAGAGAAAGAGAGAGAGAGATAGATATATATATAGATAGATAGATAGAGAAAGAGAGAGAGAGAGAGAGATAGAGAGTGTTCTGTTAGTACATATCCGCAAACGTACATACGTACGTACCTACGTAGTACTTGCTGCTATCCATGCGGTAGCGCGTATATAGTATCCAACATTTACGGTCAAAGCAATCCCTTAACCCTAAATTGTCGAAATGAAACTTAACTGGTGTTATGTAAAGTTAACGTTTACTTCGACTTAGTAATACGTACTGTATATATGTATTTCATATATATACATATATGTGTGTGTGTGTGTGTGTATGTGTATATATATATCGTTATATTTTATCCATCGCACTTCGTACGTACGTATTTTTCTTTTTTACTTTACCACGTTACTTCGGATTTAATATCAATTAAAAATACCTCCATTGAAATATAAATATGTATATATTAGGATCGTCATGGACGAAATTTGTAGACAATGATAATTGTCTTTTTTTTTATTTTTCCCCCTGAAAATTTCATCCTCGACGACGTAACGTATATTTTTTCTTTCGCGTTCTCCTTATTTCGATCAACGAATAAAATATCTCGCGTTAGAGCTGACGTTCGTAAAATCGCAATGACAAAAAAATATAACAACGACAAAAAGAAACGTAAAAACGACGAAAGGATACGATGAAAAAGAATAAAAATAATAAAGAATGAAATAAATAAATAAATAAAAAATCCGCCGTCGTTATCGAGCCTTAACTTCTTTATCTTAATATAACTTACGATTCAACCCTCGACAACTAGTATTACCTCGAAATCCAAGAAAACGTAACGAGATAAAGGCCACTTACACACCAAGATTTTCTTCTACGTTGGTCTAAAGAAATTTATGATCGTCCACGGAAGGAAATTGTGCGCTATTCTACCTCCATCCCTCTCTACCTTCCTCTATCACTCTTTATCTCTCTTTCTCTCATACACACACACACACACAAACTCTCTCTATCTATCTCTATCTCTATCTCAATCTTTTTCTCTACGCGAAGATCCTACAAAGCACGTACGATGAAATAGACACGGGGTTCACGTCAGCAACCTCTCTCTCTTCTCTCTCTCTCTCTCTCCCCCTCTCTCTCTCACTCTCTCTTTCTATTCGTAAGTCCTCCAACCGATTCAGGGTTCTCGTTCAGGAAAGAGGAGTGCAAATTGCTATCATCTCGATCGTCGTCCGGTCGTGTCCGCCTATCTGTACCACAGGAAGAAGGGTGTCAGGGATCCATACCCTTCTTCATTATTTCAAACACTCCCACTTGATATTTCACGCATCAATAGAGAATATATATATATATATACATATATATATATATATATATAAATTAATATCGTGTCGAAAGTATTTCATTAAGCTTACCGACGATAAACGTTATTACCAAACGGATTCTCTTTTATATATATATATATATATTTTTTTTTTTAATCGAAAGACAATAATAATTTATATACGAGCCGTTTTCATTTTCTGTAATGGTCCATCTTCGGTGAAAAATTAGTTAACGATATATAACGACGAATGCGATTACCTGCGAGATTTTATTCGTTTTTTTTTTTTTTTCTATGAACAATTACGCCCAAAACCCCCAAAAAATCCCTTCAAAATTTTCATCATTTCGTCGTTATAAATCAACGCCGTTCGATGAAATTACGAATGTAATTACTTTGAAAGTGGAGGGCGAGTCCACTCTTTCAATAAAATTGTACTGCATAATTTATCTACGTCGTTTTTATAATGTGCGGCGACCCTGTTAATGGCATACAAATTTATATATATATAAATACATACATATACATATACATATATATATATATATATGAAAATAAGCAAACATAATCAACTCTGAAAATCTTTCATCCAAATATGAAATAATATTATATAAATAATATTATATAAGTATATATTTGTATATATGTATGTATATATACAATGAAATATTAATTAGAAAATAAATTGACGTAAATAATACAAGTACGTAATCGTTAAACGATACAAAATATTTCAAATATTTGTTGAAAACCCGAACTGTTTATAAACGGACGTTGTACTCTTACAATCCCTAACTAAAGGACGGAGATGTCCGTCGCGATCGTTTTGGTTTTCCCTCTCGTATTAATGGAACGATCTACTCGCAAAAGACAAATAGCTTGATTGTTGCACGGCTAAATTTGGTAATGGAACGTTACAATTCCGACTGCCCCTGTTTACATTTAATTTCGATGGAATTAATTAGGAGAGCGAACGGTTATCTCTACGTAGGTATTAACGAAAACTTTTGCTTTGTTTAACCATCGGCATTCACATAGTTTCACACACACACACACACACACACACACACACACACACATATATATATATATATTCTCTCTTATCGAACCTTTTTTGTATATAAACGTTATTATAAATACATTTCTCTTTTCAATTTAACTCGTGGATCTAATGTCTCTCTCTTTCTCTGTGTCTTTTTCTCTCTTTCTTTCTTTTTAATTTTTACTTTTTCCTTTTTTCTTTTCTCTCTCTTTTTTTTTTTCTTTGCGTTCCAAATTCGTACGAGTATACAAGGGCATTCATAAATTCGGTCGGCAAAACGGAACGCAATTATTCGACGAAGCTGAAATCGAATAAACTATTCGATCAGGAACTTGATTAACTAATCACGATTTGTGTCGACGTAAAGTTATATTAACGGGGTAGGAGAGAGAGAGAGAGAGAGAGAGAGAGAGAGAGAGAATTTTGACTAAACTCTCTCTCTCTCTCTGTCTCTCAATGATTCGATCCGATCCCAGTTCGATCGTAAAACGTAAATCTAGTCACATGGTACGATGATTTTCCTGATTCGTAACATTCGTTCCACGTTCCGGTTTTACGAGCATTGAACGCCGTGTAATTCTTAATGTATTTCCCCGTCCTCGTCCTCCTCCCCCTCCCCACCAACTACCCCTCCCCCACCCGCCACAGTTTGTAATTACATTACACACCGTTGAAATAATCGTAACCATTTTCGACGACTAATTTCATAGCTCCCTAAAGGAAATGAGGGCGGCTCTGGAATATAGAGATAAAGAGAGTTTCGAAAATGTTGGTACGATTAAAAAGTAGAATAGAGAACGATGACATTTCGAGTACATATGTAATTAAAAACAAAAATAATAATAATAAATAAATAAATAAATATGACGAAAAAAAAAAAGAAAGTGAATAAATAAACGTCTACCCTCGGAGCAATGTATAACGGAGAGAAGAGAGTATATATTTCGAGAGTATAGAAAAAATAAATGAATAAATAAAAAGATCAAAAAAAAAATAAAATAAATAAATAAATAAATAAATAAATCTACCCTCGGAGCAATATAATATTAAATAAATGGAGAATTAACGTGGAGTTGTTACTATCGTTAGCAAATTATACGATATCCGCGTATTTAAGTCTCCCCGTTAACGGTTAAAACCATAAACCACGTATCTCTTAATGCACCAACGTGCATACACCAACTGTGCGTGCTTGTGCCTCGGTAATACTTAAATAAGACGTTTATTTACGTTTTAAACTGTTCTAACCACACCGTTATCGCCATTATCCTTTTGTGAGAAATAATCGCGTTTTCTATGCGTCTGTCTCTACGTGTGTGTGTGTGTGTGTGCCTGTGAGTGTGTTCGCTTATTTCAACGGCTTTTAACATTTTTCTAATAATTATCCCTCTTATCATTACAATAGAAAAAAAATAAAAAATAAAAAAAAAATAAAAAAATAAAAATGAACGTACCGATCATCGAATCTCACATTCGTTGCACGATAGAATCGTTACATTTTATTTTTTGTTTTATATATATATATATATATATATATATATATATATATAAATACATTTTCTTTAATTAGATACACGATCGTCGAATATCTAATTCGATCATACATAAGATAATAGAATGAAATCCTACTATTATCGCTAACGAGATCGATCGATCCTTCAACGAGCATTTAATAAGACAATTCGGAATTAAACCCCGAAAACTTATTATCAAGGAGAAAAGGGATGGTTTGAGGGGTAGTAGTAGTAGTAGTAGTAGTAGTAGTAGGGGGGAGGAGGGGGCGGGGTTACACGACGCCTCTGGCTGAACTTGACAGTCCTTTCGAAACGGTTAGAAACTCGGCGAGAATTAATTTTCTTCGCGTCTCACCTGAAAGTAGAAGTAGTAGTAGTGGTAGTAGCAGTAGTAGCAGTAGCAGTAGTAGTAGTAGTCCGTAGTAGTACGTAGTAGTCCGTAGTTATACTATATCCCGAGGAAAACGGGCTCGGGGTGTATTGTTTCCTCAAAATCCCTGTAGACGGTTAAAGGGGAGGGGGCTGGGGTGCGGGGGTTGTGGGTCGCGTCCTTAAAGGTCCTCTCTCCCTCTTATACGTTCTCTCAAGCGCTCAAAAACGAACTCCTAACGAACCTATTTGCATTCAATAATGAAACGAGCTAGTACGATGCTTTAACGTTATATCCTTGAAGTACAACCCTAACTGGGAAGCTTGCTCGCTTGCTCTCTCACTCACTCTTACCGTCTCACTCTCTCTCTCTCTCTCTCTCTCTCTCACTAATTCTCTCACTCACTCATTCTTTCACTATCTCTCTCTCTCTCTCTCTCTCTCTTTCTCTATGCATCTTTCTCTTTCTCTTTCTCTTTTACCCTCACCTTGATTAATAATTCACCTTAAAAAGAAAAAAAAGAAAGAGAGTAAAGGGAAAGGGAAAGGGATAAAAAAAAAAAAAGAAAAAAGATCCTACACAGCCTGTTATTGTCTTATAGCGCTTTTAATACGGGGGAACCTCGAGGCGTCCATGGAACGATGATTCACGAGCCTTCCTCCTCCTCCTCTTGTAGAAAGAGAGAGAGGGAGAGGGAGAGTACGAAATACGAGCTGCATTGTCCTTCGACCCTACCTCGAAGTGCATCCATCGATGAATTCAAACATCGAGAGAGAATCTGTAATATCCTGGGTATTGCCATACCCTCTTGTTTGTACATATAACAACGATGTTCATTTTCGTTCGGTTCTTCAATGAGAAATTTTCTTTACTATTATATTTTTTACTTTTCTCTCTCTCTCTCTCTCTCTCTCTTTTTTATTTTTATTTTTTTTTTTTTTTTTGATTAAAAACGAAACAAACATACGAATGAAGATAGAGAAAGAATGTCTCAAAGGTAGCGACGATTCTACGCTAACTCGAATTATTTACAAACGCTATTATTACGCGATATCTGCACTTTTATATCCGGCAATAAGATATAAAATTACGATTTGATTAGAAAAAAGAAAAAAAAAATAGAAAAAATAGAAAAAAAATCGCGCGAACAGGTGTGTTACACTTCGTGATGTATTTACGGGAGAAAGAGAGAGAGAGAGAGAGAGAGAGAAGAAAGAAAAGAAAAGAAAAGAAAGAAAAGGTAGAAAGAGGAAAGAGTATAAAGGACAATAATGGAGAAAGAAGAGCGTGTGTAGATCGTAACGGAATGGAAAACCGATAACAATCCTTTGATTCTTTCGAAATAAATATAATATTGCCTTTCTAACCTACGAATTTCTCTTCTCTTTCATAAACCCACACATGATACATACATACATACATACATACATACATACATACATACATACATACATAAATGCTGACAATATTTTTAAAAACAATACCACCATCGCTATTATTTCTACCTTTTTCTCCACGTTTTCACGCACCACCGTTCGGACTCTTCCTACGTTCCGAGTAGTAACATTCGATGGAAAAAAGAAGAAGAAGAAGGAGATGAAGAATAAGCAAAAAAAAAAAGGAAAGGAAAACAAAACAGAAATATACAAATAAATAAACAAATAAAAAGAAGAGAAGGTACGGAAACGTTTCTTTTCGTACTCTTCATCACACGGTAAATTCGTAAGCGACTTTATTGATAATTTATTCTTCGATACTTTCCCCTAGTCACACACTCTCTCTCTCTCTCTCTCTCTCTTTTTCATTCTCTTTCTCATACACACTCTATAACTTTTCTCACTTACCCGTTTTTTTTTTTTTCCCCCCCATGAAAATTCAATACGAAATATCCATGAGAAGAAATTGAATTTGCTAGAAAGTTTCGCGAGTTTGACGCATCGAATGTTAAAGAGAGCGAGAGAGACAGATAGATAGATAGATAGATATAGAGAGAGAGAGAGAAAGAGAGAGAGAGAGAGAGAGAGAATGGTGTCGGTATATGATGGTGGGGGGAGGAGGGGAGGGGGCCTTACTCTTAAACCGAATATATCCTATCCAGAAAATTACGCTTTCGAGATAATTGAATTTAACCAGCTTTATACACCCAGTCGAGAGAGAGAGACAGAGAGAGAGAGAGAGAGAGAGAGAGAGAGAGAGAGAGAGAGAACGTTTTCACGGTACGAAAGAGCGTTGAAAATTGCCACGCCTTCGATACGAACTCGTTCATCCCTCGTAATTGATCGGTCTCGACATGCTCGTGTCCTCGTGAATAAAAGAAAAAAAAATAAAATAAAATAAAAATAAAACAAATAAAAATAAAAACAAAAAGGGTGAAAAAATGTTGAAAAAAATATACTACGTGCACGCACGCACGCACGCACGCACGCGTGCACGCGGAAAAGTGAATGAAAATTCGTACGCGATAGCTGCGCGACAATCAAATAAATTACGGATCTCGTTAGCGACTATTTTTAATAAATGTTTCTCTTCCCTCGCTTTTTTCGGGGTAGAGAGGGGAAGGGTGTGGGGGGTTGGAAGGAGTCGGTCGTCGAGCGTACTTTTCGAAATCGTGTTTCGGTTCGAGTGCTCGTTAACGTTCAACGAAATAATTCGACGGATAGGCAGGTAGGTAGGTGGGTAGGTAGGTAGGTAGGTAGGTGGGTAGGTAGGTTAGGTAGGTAGGTCCCATGTGTAATCTGAAAGTGACAAGGCATGCTATGGGAAAGCGAGAAAACGAAATAATGTTTCGTTTTGATACAACGGGGTTAATGTGTATTGTAACAAAATCCGTAAACATACTTTTTTGCGAAGAACAACGCAGCCAGCTCTTTCAACTCTTTCTCTCTCTCTCTCTCTCTCTCTCTCTCTCTCTCTATCTATCTCTTTTTCAACCCTCGTCGAGTATCTCGCGTGTACGCGAATTTATGGAAGCTCGAAATGAGAGTGGAAAAAAAAAAGAAAGAAGGAAAGAGAGACGGAGAGATATACAGAATATAGAGAGAAAGAGAGATAGATAGATAGAGAGAGAGAGAGAGAGAGAGTGTGAATATGTACGAGGACGAACACACAAGGAAGGGTGTCCAGTGTGCGGCCACTGGCTAGGCTCCAGATTTTCCCCCAAAATCCCCTAGTGGGGAACAATTTGCTACAATTACGACGGAATGCACGATCGATACTCAATTTTGTCGAGAGTATAAGCGGATCTCACTCTCACTCACTCTCTCTCTCTCTCTCTCTCTCTCGCTCTCTCGCTCGTTCTCTTTTTTTCTTTCTTTCATTCTTTCTTCCTTTCTTTCATTCTCCGTAATTTCTTTTTTTCTTTCTTTTTTATCTCTCCCTCAAACAAGTATGCATCCATTCGCCGTGATACATTAATAGTTAAGAAGATATATATATATATATATATATATATATATATATATATATATATATCGATAATAATAGCCATTTCGAGAATTCATTCGATCTTCCTTTCGTAATAACCTTATCTCGATCTTGAGGCGGCTATTTCGAAGACGGAGAGAAAGAAAGAAAACGAAAAAAAGAAAAACTAAAGGAGAAAAGATAGGAAGGTTAATAAAAAAAAAAAAGAAAGAAAAAAGAGGAGGGAAAAAGAAGCTATTAATATCGTTCATTTATTTTTATTATCCAAGGCCTTCTCGACTTTGACCTTTCCACATTATATATTTTCCCGATAAAAAGCTATTTGCATTGGGATCTGTCGATATTTAATACTACGTATCGAACGTTTATTATATCTCATAATTGTCAGGCGTTGAAGCACTTTCTTCTATGTATCGTTGTGCCTGTATATATACATATATACATACATACATACATATATATATATATATATATATATATATATATATATATATATATATATATATATATAAATCTTTTCTGGGATTCACGAAACCTCAATCCATTTGGAAATAAATTGATGAAAGGAGAGAGGATATATACAATATATGGGAGAATGAAATGAATCTCACGGAATAATGTATCTTGACGGCTTCGTAGGTGTCACGCAGAGAGAGAGAGAGAGAGAGAGAGAGAGAGTCGGTAGGGAATAATAATGATCCTTGGGCAATTCTCCTTGACGAAGGTGGACCTAAGAGGAGTAGAAGGACACGAGCGAGTAGCAAGCAAGCAAGCAAGCAAGCAAGCAAGGAAGGAAGCAAGCAAGCTGTTGGATTCGGTTGGGCCTGTGAGGATGCGATGGCCTCTGGTAAGCGGGAGGGATTTGGGATATCTCGCCTTCTTGTCTACTCAATTTGCATCGAGGAAGGGAAATGGAGGAAGGAGGATCCTTGCGTATCCTCTGACCCAATAATAGAACGGAGCCGGCAACTGGACGGACAAACGGATGGACGGACGGACGGACGGACGGACGAACGACCGGAATTCAATTACGCGAATGTAACCGAACGCGCGGCCGTGAATTCGCATCCGAGGAGACAAGCGAAACCTAATAAGCAAACAATAGAGGCTTTCCTATCATCCTTCGGTAGTAGTGGGATATATCCTTCTAAGGTTTCGATCGATCAAGATCAACCCTCGAACCCGTACCTTTTACCTTCCTCCCACCCCACCCCGTCCCCTTTCCACCCTTTCACCAATCATCGACGAGAGACGTTAACGCGCATTCTAGAACTCTGATTTCGACCTTTCGATGACAACCTTGTCACGATCGAACCCAACACTATAAATATAAACGTATTAATACTGAAACGTCGGCTACGACGTTGCCCGCGTAAATGTTCTAATAATAATGACCCACTTTATATCCTTCGTCCTCACCCCTCTCAGCCCCCTCCCCACTCTCTCTCTCTCTCTCTCTCTCTCTCTCTCTCTCTCTATCTCTATCTCTCCAACCCCTTGGTCACGTCCCGTCGACCTTCTAACATAAAAATGTATATTAATATTTATCGAGAGGGTAAGTCGTAGATGAGTTATCAAAAGGGATTTATTTGAAATAATAAACGTATACATACGACGTATACGTGTGTGTGTGTGTGTGTGTGTGTGTGTGTGTGTGTGTGTGTGTACGTAACGAGAAACATCCGAACCAAGAACTTCGACTACAGATATACATACATATATAGATATATATATTTTTTTTTTATGGTCGGGTAAAAGTATTGCGTTTGAAAATATATCAAGAGAGAACCGGCAAAGGGGATCGTAAAAGTAAAAATAAAAAAAAAAAGAAAAAAGAAAAGAAAAAGAACGTTTAAAGGAAACTAGCACGAGCAACACTCTTTTTTTTTTCCCCGAGGATCCTTCGAGTCGAGTCGAGTGAGTGAGAGGAGAGAGGAGGCTTTGAGGAAGAAACACGGATGCTCGTCAAAACTTAAAACGAACGAGAACTCGAGGTCGACTAACGGCTCTGATGAGCACGAGAGAGAGAGAGAGAGAGAGAGAGAGAGAGAGAGAGAGAGAGAGAGAGAGAGAGAGAGAGAGTAAGAGAACGTGGAGTTCCACCTCGCAGGGTTTGCTACTTCTAGTAGCACCATCAGCCTAGTAGAGAAAAATAGAGAGAGACAGAGAGATAAAGAGAGAGAGAGGGGGGGGGTTTGCTCTTCCTCGTCCAGCTTTGGCCGGATATTCGTTTGTCGAGTTACGTTTAACGAAGCGACCCTGGCTGCTGTTGACTGCAAAAGCAAATGCGCGAGTAATAATGCGAGGAGAAGGACGAAAGAGCGCAGTGATGGTGGTGGTGGTGGTGGTGGTGGTGATGGTGATGGTCTTTTCCTTCCTAAACGAAAACTTTCTAGGATCTATACTTCGTGTAAGTATTATGGTACGCGTACTACCATAGCGAGAAGGCGAAATAACACACGTCGCGGTCTTACAATTATTTCCGGACTTTCTCTCTCGTACGTGAACATTACGGTGAGTATATGTGTGTGTGTGTGTGTGTGTGTAATTACAACTACCAACGGCATATATGTACACACACACACACACACACACACACACACATATGGTATCCACCATTTCGCTGCTGGCCTTTTGAATCTTTCGCTTAAGGTATACTCTCACTCGTTGTACCTCTTCGCGTTTAGTAACGATCTTCTAGGGTACCGAATACATATTCTCGGCTCATTAAGTCACCTAAACTTGCAAGGATATACTTACTCTCTCTCTCTCTCTCTCTCTTTACCTCCCCGCACGATTCAACCTTTCGACCTCACCCCCAAAAAAAAAAATACCTTTGGTATTAATGCTTAATTGGTTTTTAAGCTTTTGCTAAGTGTTCGCACGAGATCTTGCAAATCGATTTTTCAGACGACCGAACTTCTTCTTTGATAATCGTTATATTATATATATATATATATATATATATATATATATATATATATATATATATAATACATAATAAAAAGAAACATCGTAATTAACCCGTTAAAATCTAATCTCGCACGTGTACACATGTACATAAATATATTTACCGTACGTTCTATTCGAAATTGATTTTGTCAGGACGAAAGAAAATAGTAAAAAATAAAAAGAAAGAGGAAGAAGAAAACAAAAAAGAACCCTTAAAAGAAAATTAAACCACGAACGTTTGCGATTACCCTATCTCATTCCGCGCCGTCCAATACATAGAAATTAAACCGTAGGAAAATTACCAACCTCCCCCCCCCCACCCACCCCCGAATGAAAAGGAAACTTTTAATGATGATTACCGAACGCAATGTACAATTCTCAGTAGCTAAAGACTATTAACAATAGTCAAGACACGATCGAGTTCCTAATAAGCGTCAGACTTTAATTAGTTAAACAAGAATAATCGTTCCATTATTTCGTACGCTTATCGAATTGATGAACCAACATTTCTCTCGTATACACGCCCATCAAACCACCCCATCCCCCGGAAATCTTCTTCGGGTGTTTCTTCTTTGAAATTAATGGGCCGAATTTAATCAGTTTGATAATTCGTTTCGTATAAAAGGATTGTATTAACCTCAGAGACGAGAGTCCCTACGCGCTTGTATTTAATAGACACGGACCAACCACCCACCCACCCACCCATCCACCCACCACCACCACCCCTCCCCCCCTCCCTCGCCACAACAATTGAACGATCCGAATCTCTTCGATCGAATACATCTGCCTAAGTTCTGTGTATAAGAGCTTCCGAAACTGAAACCAAGTAGCGTAGTAGTAGTAGTAGTAGTATCGAGACGAGAACGTTGAAGACAAAGAGTCTCGTTTGGGTGGAGGGTAGGGGGTGGATTGAGGGAGGGAGGGAGGGGACCGAGCTCGACTTTATCCCAAAATTCCCATCGAAGCCACCAACCTCCTCTATCTATCTATCTATCCATCTCTCTCTCTCTCTCTCTCTCTCTATCCGTACACCCCGCACGACCTATCCACCCCCTATCCACCCCTTTTACCAGCCGATTCCTCCAACGTAAGCTGCTCCCTTTATTCGCTACTCCGCATCTCCAGCGAACCGTACCATTCCATTCCACGCGCGATTTATTGATCCACGCACAATTCCGCTACGGCAGCTAACTCCTGCTACTACTACTACTACTACACTCTGTGTACGAACCAACGATGCTCTCACTAAACTAAAGTGTACAAGGATGATCGTTTCTAATTTGTCAATTTACGATCGACAAACGAAACGTATAAACGTTACCTGACCCGTTTATTAACAACAACCAAGCCCGAGTAAGCGTTGTCTCGTTGGATCTTACAATTACACTATCGACGTAAAGTCGATAAAATGTATATCGTGGATCGTCAAGGATGAAATTCGTACGTTATATCAACCAACTTTGCTCCTTTTTTTTTTTTTTTTTTTTTCTCTCTTTACAAATTTCAACCTCGACGACCCAATATATTGTATGAATATATGTATATTTCGAATACGTAGGATGTATCAATCGACTTTATCGATTGTCGGATTAATAACTCGCAACGTTATCGTTGTAGTTATCGTTTACATCGAAAAAAAAATAATCTTTATTAATACCATTCTTACCTTAATCGCGCTTATGAAAATTTTTTTTTGAAGAGTATATAAACCGGAATTATTAACGTTATAGATAATTACGTTATCTTTAGACTGCGAAAAACTTTTCGGCAAATTGGTTTTATGTTAAACGTTCCGTCGTCTCCTGCGAGATATAACGTAGGAAGAAGAAAAAAATAAAAAAAAAAAAAAGAAAAGAAAAGAAAAGAAAGAAAAAGGGATTTTAAAATCGTCGTCGTCGTCGTCGTCGTCGTCGTCGTCTCAACCAATCAGGTTGCGAGACGACAACATCGACGAAGAAACATCTGCGTTGAACGTTGGCAACTCGTGGGACCAAATAAGTGGCAACGAGCTTTCTCCATTTTATATATTTTTTTTTCTCTTCGTCTCCTTTGTATTTTCTTTCTCTCTCTCTCTCTCTATCTATCTCTCTCTCTCTAGGTGTCTCATAAAGCTTCGCAATATCCAGAGAGGAGAAACTTGGACCGGGCGAAAGAAGCTTATAAAAATTCGTCGAGCTTAATGAAGCCATAACTTACAATTTATTCAAATCTATGCTAACCAACATTATGGGGCATTCTCCATTCAAATTGCCCGTAAATCGTATCAGCGACAATTTACATGAAAGAATCCTTAATTCGTCGTCTTTATTATCGAGCCTAACAAAAAAAAAAAAAAAAAAAAAGAAACAAAAGTAGCCTTTCCAACGACTACTCTTTTCCTAGTTTCCGTAAAAAATTAAAAAAAAAATAAAAAACACCCTAAACACAAAGCTATCGTTTTTCATCGGAACATTGTGAAAACGATTCTTTGCATGAATACGTACGCACGCGTGTATGAATACACGTTGAGAAGATTACGAACGCGATCGAACATACTTTTTGTTTTCGGTAATCAAAGCTTTCTCGATAATTAGAAGAGCTAAGAAAAAAAAAAAAAAAAGAAAAGAAACTAAGTAAATGATTAATTAAATTTTACCGGTGTCCAATCCCTCAAAACACCCTGCCGTTCTTTTTCTATCTTTCTTTTCCTCAATTTTTTTTTTTTTTTTTTTTGGTAGATTTAGTCCATCCTCATAACAACCATGAACGAACAAGAAGGATATCCCATCAACTAAAGCCACTACCTTACCCATATCTCTCTCTCTCTCTCTCTCTCTCTCTTTCTCTCGCAAATCTTGGGTTAGAAAGATACACCTTTCATCACAATTCTTCGTTCCTGCCATCGAAACCGACCATTTCCATTTGCGTATTTAAATATTGATTTTCGCCGACGGTCATATACCGTTAATGGAATCTCAAAAGGCCACGAGAGAGAGAGAGAGAGAGAGAGAGAGAGAGAGAGAGAGAGAGAGAGAGAGAGAGAGAGAGAGAAAGAGGAACTAGGTTATAGAATATGAGTTGAATCTCTTTATACTGACCCAGGTTCCGTAGCTGCGGTGAACGTAGCGAACCATTTCGAAATCGCACATCGAAGTTCTTCTCCCTTCTCGGTTCAACTAACAATAAGTTAAGTCATGACCTATAACGTTTAATCCGTACCATGCGGGCCCACAAAGTGCCACCGTGAACTAACAAACTTTATTGGCCTACTGCGGTTCTCGTAAACGTTTATATATATATATATATATATATATATATATATATATATATATATATATATACATATGTGTGTGTGTGTGTGTATCCACAAATGGAAACTAATACATCGAGATACAATTCGTTAACGCGACTAAACTAAAACGTAACAAATCGTTCCGATAGAAATTAGAAATCTTTTTGTAGGTCCGTTGAACTTCGTCGATGATAAATTTTCTAAAAAAAAAAAAAAAAAAAAAAAAAAAAAAAAAAAAAAAAGAAAAAAGAAGGATAAAGAAAGAAAACAGACACGGGGATAAATCCGATTGGAACTATGCTTGCGCGAAGGAACAAAAAGGAAGAGATAAGAAACGAAAAGAAGGAAAAAGTAAATTAAAGTGAGCGCGCTTATCCGGTCAATAAATTCTTCCCGTTGCAATTTTTATTCCTAGCTAGTCGGATATTCGCGTAAACCTATTTACGAGCTTACCCTCGACCGACCCCACCCTCTCACCCTCCCTCCGCCACCGCCGCAAGACCTCCTAAATAAAACTACGCGTTCACGTCCGACAAAAATATTTCTCGTAGCTTTAAACGGCGGATACACGCAAGCACGCAACGCAAGACGACGAAACGATGATGACACGGTCGTAAAAAAAAAATGAAATTTCGTCCCGGACACCGTGCAATATTTTCTTGGAGAGACGGGCGCCGCGTTCGCTTGCCCGAAGGACATCTTCATTGACTTCTTGGAATTCGATGAACTCGAACGACACGAAAATCGTATAATCGAGAAGTAAAGATAGATAGAGATAGAGATAGAGATAGAGATAGAGAGAGAGGAGATACTAACTATATATCGTCTAGGGAGTTTCGATGAAATAGTTGAGAGTGTAGGAGGGTTTCCAAGGGTGGAGGGGGCGGGGAGGGCAAGCAGGCAAGCAGGCAGGGTAGTTTAGTGGGTTGGGGTGTGCTACAGGGCTGTCTCTACGTGACGAGATGTATTTCGTCATATCCAGGAAGGTACTCCAGGGCTGGTTTCGCCAGTTGTTATTGATATCCAATATTACCAGTTGAAGGAAATAGAGAGAGAGAGAGAGAGGGGGGGGGGAGGAACAGAATTAGAGACAAGGACTACGTTGACGTATTCCATCAGTCAGCCGTCATCGGCATTGCAATAGGTCTGTGCCCGGAGCATTAACGTTGGAACATTCACCCCTTTTGATGGTCTCTACGTGCAACCACATATATGTACACATATGTGCGTGTGCGTGCCATGATCTAACGCATAGGATATACAAAGTAAACATCTTTCGAAGTTTCAACGTTGTATTATTATGGAGGTCGCGATGCCCTTAACGGCACGTCGTAGTAAACTTCAGGTCAAAGGACAGAATTTTAATACTTTACTATATCGACACAAAAAAGAGAGAGAGAGAGAGAGAGAGATAGCCCAAGAAATTATTTGTTAGTTAGAAATAAAATGTTTTATCGAGAGAGAGAGAGAATACAAGAACGTGCAATATTAATTTTGAGGATGTAAAGAAACTCATGCTTATACAAACATCCTCGAGATCACGAAATCCTCGACGGAAGCAACTTCACGCACTCCTTTCCTTCCCATCCTATGTGTATAATATATATATATATATATATATATATATATATATATATATATATATATACATATATATATATAGACATAAAATGTACACACAAACACGCGCGCGTGTTTACACACACACAACACAAAGGAAACTACGAACTAACACACCGACGTCGTACCATTTATTTCTACCCAGATCGGATCACGTATCCGCATCAATATTTACTCACGTCCTCAACGAATGACTAGGAACGTGGATCCATCGGCACCTCCTCTCTTCCAATCCCATCGTTTTATCTACACCTAAACCCCCCTCCCCCCTGATACCCCCGTATCAGGCCGTTCTTCGCTTTTACCAAAGCGGGAACGTCTTCCACCCTCGTCGATGTCATCGCGTACGTGATGACAATTTTTCTCGATACATCGGAAAGATCGAACGGGGAAGAATAAAAACCCGACAGCCAGGACTAGGACTATCATTGATATAGAAAAAAAAAAAAAAAAAAAAAGAAAAAATAAATAAAAAGTCGAAACGGTAGTGATGGAAAGAAAGAAGGAAAGAAAAGAAAAGAAAAGAAAAGAAAAGAAAAGAGAGAGAAAAAAACTTGGCACGAAAATACGTGATCGATGCCAATGTTATTTATATTCTTTTTCGTATAGAATATATATGTATATATATATATATATATATATACATATATTCCATTATTCCTCCTAGATAAGCATAAAAGATTCGAGGAAGTTTATCCTATGTAAGAATAACAAAAATGATGATTAATATTTGGAAACGAAACGAAACGAAACGAAACGAAACGAAACGAAACGAAACGTAACTAATGATGAACTTGTTTTCGGTGGGGACCAAGTTTTTGACGATTAAAAATCTTTTCAAGCTTAAAACATGACGAAGCTGCTGTTAATCGTCAATGATATATTACGAAGATATAAGGTAAAAAGAGTAGAAAAAAAAAACATAAAAAGAGAGAGAGAGAGAGAGAGAGAGAGAGAGAGAGAGAGAGAGATAGAGATAGAGAGAGAGAGAGAGAGAGAATGTACACGATGAGATTAAAATTAGTCGAGCTTGCGAAAACAACGAGAGGCCAGCAGCACATTGGAGTTGCTTTAAGTTACATCGGCCGTTTCCAGGTGGCCAGTAGATAATCCTTTCCTAGTTTCGTAATCTCTTGAAGCTTCGAATATCTCGAGAGAGAGAGAGAGAGAGAGAGAGAGAGAGAGAGAGAGAGTGAGAGAGAAAGAGGAAATCCCGAAGGATCATCGAAGGTATGGCGTTGACACTCCTTGTATATTTCACAGGATCGAAAAGTTCTCCGTCAAGCAAACTTTGCAAGCTTCGATGTTCGTGCTTCGGATGAGTTTGACGATTAGAGACTCTAAATCCTTCGGAACTGATAGAAATAGAACTAATCCATCGGCAAACTTTTCTTATTTCGACATCGAGAAGAATTATTAAAGGAAACTCCGACGGGGTTGTTAATGGTTATTGAAGGGTAAACCCAAAGATCATACCCCGTTGAACGTCCCTCACGAAACCTATTTTATCTTAGGTCAATAGAAATAGAAAATTATGTTCGTACCATTCGCTAACCCTGCAAAGGAAAGATAAAACAAATTATAACAAAAAAATTCTTCGTTATTTTTTCTATATGATCGATCGTCGAATCGAATCTGAGGTAAAAACGTTCGATATATATATATATATATATATATATATATATATATATATATATATGTATATATTTCTTTTTTTGCTTTGATTCTTTAAAACGTTTTTGTTTTCGTTCTTATTTTTACTTATTTTTTTTTTATTTAATTTTATTTTTTGCTTTCCTCTTACCAGGTATTACATATTCCATTTTTTTTTTTGTTCCGTATTTTTCTTTATTTTTTTTTTTGTTTTTTTTTTTTTTTTTTCTTGTTTTTTGGTTCGTTTGTTTGTTAAACCAGCCCCCTTTTCAGTATAATAAAACTACCACGTATCCTACCCAACACAACAATCGTATCTCCCTCGATCCTTGGACTCTTTCTCATACATAAATTTCTCATGCACATCAGATAAAGCAGAGGGGAAAGAGATAAACGGGCTTCGGCTGACGCATTTCTTTTTCCTGTTTTTCATAGCCAGAAAATATGCATCTTTCTTTTTCTTTCCCCATCTCTCTCTCTCTCTCTCTCTCTCTCTCTTTCTCTCTCTCTCTCGTACACACGCACGTGCCCCGCACGCACGCAAAATATATATATAATATATATGTATATATATATATATATATATATATATATATATATATATATATATATATGTACTTTACTCGGAGCATGCAATAGCATACACAAACACTATCTATCGATAATCGATCCATATATTTCGTCGATTAAATTAATATTACATTTACCCTCATCTTCGTCCTCCTTTTAATAAGATATAATTTCAAAAAAAAAAAAAAAAAAAAGAAAGTAACAATAACAATAACAATAACAACAACAACAACAATAACAATAATAATAATAATAATTTTATATTTCTCGATCAAATTTCAACTTTCCTCGATTTCCCTCGATATTGTCACGAGGAGGGGAGAAGGGAGGGTTGAGGAGGAGAGGGGAGGGAGCGAAGATAGGACGGTAAGGATCCAACGCGAGGTATAAAATAGTTGTAGGACTTCGAAAATAACCGCCGGAAGGTCCGTGGTAAAGTCGGAGATAAAAAAAAGAAAAAAAAAAAGAAAAAAAAAATAAAATAAAATAAAGAAAAAAGAGGGAGGTAGGGGGCGAGTTTGAGCGTCCTCCTCGTCATCGAGTACGGGTGCTTTACATAGTAAACAGACATTTCCATTTCGTCTGCATCCGCCGCACCGGAAGCACAGAGGAGCGCGCATTCGCGTACCGACATCGGAAAAATTGCGAGTTCCCATAGAGTAGATTGAATCACAATGCTCTCTCTCTCTCTCTCTCTCTCTCTCTCTCTACTCTCTCCTTCCTTTTCACTCGCCCTTTCTCTCACCCTCTCTCCATCTCTCTGTATCGCTCTTTCCATCCCTATATTTCTTTTTCTTGCTCTAGGAATAGTCGACGAATTCTTTGTTCAAAAAAAAAAAAAAAAAAAGAAAAGAAAAGAAAATAAAAGAAAGAAAAAAGAAATAAAAGGAGGAGATGGAACACTACGTTTCCCGTATCCCTTCATTCCCTTTTTTTTCCCTCCCCTTTCTTCTTTGCCAATCGAACTACTAGTAGATAATCTAACTTCTTTTCAACATTTACATATGTCTCCTTACCTATGCAAATGTCTCTCTCTCTCTCTCTCTCTCTTTCTCTCTTTCTCTTTCTACACGGCTAAACCTTCCTCGACTTTTTTCTCCCCGTATATATTTTGAATAGAAAAGAAAGGGAATACAACGGAGCGAGAGAGAGAGAGAGAGAGAGAGAGAGAGAGAGAGAGGGATTGTTTCGGTATTCTTAATATTCTGAGTGGTTTGGCAATCTCATGGAATACTGCGTAAATTTGTGTGCATATATTTCAAACTACTAGATGGGGTTGTTTTTATGTATGTACCTTTGATACCGTTTCTCGCATTTGAAACGCTAACAAACGAACAATTCATATATACACGCGTGTGTGTATCTGTACGTTTGTGTCTATACATTATTAAATAAATCGAGAAAAAGAAATTAAAAGATAAAAACGAAATAATAATAATAATAATAAAAAAAAAAAAAAAGATAAAATAAAGATATTCTCAACGTTCTAATAATAAATCCATCAATTTAATTTGCATGTTCTCTGTGATGTACCGTAAAAAAAAAAAAATATATATATATATATATACATACACACAAACTACATTATATTAACGGTTTATATGGGTGTTCGCATTTCACAAGTTTTAAAATGAATTTTCACGTAACGAATTCGTATCTGCAAATCGAAACAGCGCAGAGCTCGAAGGCATCGTAAAACGTTTTTCCCTCCCTAACTCCCGCAACCCCCACCAACCACCACCCCGGTCTCCTCCGCGCCCTCTTGAACATTTTACCACAGAAAGAGTGGCACTTCGGCTACGGTCTTTACACGCGTGTCGTTGACACTCAACTTATCGTTCCCGAAAATCGCATCCCGAGGTGGAAAAAGTCAGCTTGGTAGATCGAATCACAATACTCGTTCCGCGAACGACGCAACAACCCTGGAGATAGCATCCATTTTTACCCTCCCTCCCTCCCCCCCCTCTCTCTCTCTCTCTCTTCCCCTTTTTCCCCCATTTCGTTCACCCTCGTCCATCTCTCCAACGTTTGGATTTTCTCGCACGCACGGTACCACCTTTGCGTTACTATGTGCGTAGATGGTATAGTATAGTATAGTATGCTATAGTACGGTATAGTATAGTATAGTATACGTTTCCAGAGGACGTTGCTGTAACTTATCGTTTCAGCAACGTCAGCAGAATGGGATTGGCTAACAGTTGACGAAGAAGATTGTGTCGCGTACAAACATACATATCCTTCTGTTATTTGCGAACGTGATGCCCGTCTGTCTTATTTCCAAATATATATATATATATATATATATATATATATATATATATATATATATATGCGAAATTTCCAAAAGCAAGAATTGAATAAATATCATCCTTTTCGTCGTATCGTGATCGCAAAAGAAAAAAAAAAAAAAAAAAAAAAACAAGAACAAATAAAAAAAATATTATCAATCAGATCATTGTAGTTATCCACAAAGGAAGGGAAAAAAAAAGTAGAGAAGTGAGACGAGAAACTTCTCTAAGAAAAAAAAAAAAGAAAAAGAAAAAAAAAAGAACTTCCTAGCCGTTCGCGTTTAGCTGACAAAGTGAGAAAACTTCAACAAATATTTCATACGTTCCCTCTAATACTGTTCTCTACTCTCTCGAGACGGACAAGTAAATAAGTAAGTAAGTAAGTAAGTAAATAAATAAATCGATCGATCGATCGATCGGCTTAGTTAGCCAGAAACGGTCAATTTTACGAATTGAACTCGAACTGCTGCCATATCAGTCATAACGAAACTGTGCCGATGGAGGAAGTTGGTAAATATGGCGTGTATGTCTATGTGTGTTTGTGTGTGTGAAAAAGAGAGAAAGAAAGAGAGAGAGAGAGAGAGAGAGAGAGAGAGGTGGGTGAGGACCGGTCACATTTTTATTAGGGGAAATCTTCGTATAGGGATTAACTGGTTACGTTATCTCTCGTGAAAGGGTCTAATAAAAATCAGTGGTTCGGACGTGATCGAAAGGGGAAAGGGCGAAAACAAAAACAATGGTTAGATCTTTGCCCTGTGAACAAATAAATAAATAAATAAATAAATGAATGAAAAAAAAATGAAGAAAAAAGAAATAGGTCGAAAAAATTTTCACGAAGTTTTATGATCAAAAAAAAAGAGAGAGAGAGAGAGAGAGAGAGATAAAGACAATAACGAATAAAACGTGGGTACTATGTAAAGTAAAAAAAGAAAAAAAAAAAAAAAGAAAATGCAATAAAAGAAGTATCGAATATATATTTTATCGGCAGTCCATCCATTATACCTATGTACGTATAATCTAATATCTCGAAAATGATAATTTCAAAGAGGTTATTATTACGATACTTCGTTCCTTGTTAATAGTATCGGAAAGAGAGAGAGAGAGAGAGAGAGAGAGAGAGACTATTTCGCGAGATTATTTTTTCATCTATAATAATTTCCGATGAGCATATATATATGTTTGTATGTATGTATGTATGTATGTATGTATGTATGTATGTATGTATGTATGTATGTATGTACGTGTGGAATTCGTGCTCGCTTCGCTATTGGACTTGTTCATCAAATATCGGAACTGACGGATATTCTCCATCGAAGTGATCGACCACCGACGGCACGACCGCCATCCGGTAACGAAATATAATACATTGTCGGACTTGAATGTCAAGTATTCGTTAATAATGACGTGACTGGTAAATTAAATCTCGAAGTTATATGAATATCACGAAATATATGTACGTACGTACGCGTATGTATTACACCTTTCGAATATTCGACGATGTACCGAGAGAAAACTTTTTAAACCTGAAAAAATGTATAACTATCGTTTAATAATTTGATCAAAGTTTTTATTCTCCGGCCCCCATCCTCCACTCCCCACATAGACGAGAGAATTACGCGAAAGAAGAGAGAGAGAGAGAGAGAGAGAGAGAGAGAGAGAGAAAAAGTTTAGAAAAAAAGAACGGAAAGATAATTAAAAGAAAGAAAAAAAAAGAGAGAGAGAGATAAAGAAGAAGAATAACGAGTCACTGGGGTGGGGGAGGAGGGGAGTTTAGAGACGAATAAAAATCGATAAATAAAGTCAAGAAATCGGCAATTTAAAGGTGGGTGGGTGGGGGGTTGGGAGTTAAAATAGTACGAAATCATAGGTGCAGTTTGGCGAATTGCCTGGTTGCCTAGAAAATCCTTCCTACATGGTTCTTTTCTTTCAACGTATATACGGGAGGGGTGAGAGGAGGAAGGGAACCTTTATACGTCAGTATCCGTGTATATCCCTTATACGTACGTATTTAATTAAATGTGTGTAAGGTGTGCGTGCGCGTGTGCGTGTATTCGTACGTGAAATTTCAAACGTTGTAACAGCGAGAAGAAAATTTAGCTCGGCGTTTCGTATCCACGTTCTCTCACAGTTGGCATTATTGTTCACATCCGTTACCATTCCAACGGAGTAACGGACCGCAAGATTACCGATTTGTCAATTAGCACCGCTAATTTATTTATTGCCATCGGCCCGGACTCGCTCTCCGTTTTATCAAGCCACAATTCTTTCCTCCGCTTGTGGTTTTCTTTTCTTTCTCTCTCTCTCACTCATTCTCTCTCATTCTCTCTTTCTCATTCTCTTTTTCCGAGTACTCGCCAGCCAAGTCGACGATAGGATAGATTATATATATATATATATATATATATATATATATATATATATATATATATATATATACTTGTTATACACACATATATATATATATATATATATATATATGTGTGTGTGTGTATACACATATATATATATGTTATACACATATATATATATATATATATACTTGGCACATATAAATCCACTTCTTTTTTACAGGCTGCCGTAATTCGAACTTGGAAACGATGTAATAAAAGGCTCTGGGATTTTCTCTCCTTATCCTCGTACCGATGAATAATCGAAAGGATCTAAGCTTACTCTACTACTCCTCGTTGTCCTCTCTCTCCCTCTCCCTCTCTCTCTTATTTATTTCTCTCTACTTTGTTTTTTTCTTCCTTCTCTCATCCTTCTTTCCTTTTTTTTTTTTTTTTTGTAATTTATTTCCATCCGAACGACGCAAAATGAATCTACACGCTAATCGACAAACGAGACTCTTTGCATTAAAAAAAAAAAAAAAAAAAAAAAAAAAAACATGTCTATCGGGAAAGACGAGGAGAGCCTGTGCTTTTCTTTTCGATAACGAACAAAGTTCAAACTTTTTTATACGTACTCTCCCTAACCTCTCTATCCGTCAAACTTTTTGTAAAAATTTTTCTGGAATAATAAAAAAAAAAAAAAAAGAAAAAAATAAAATATAATAAAATAAAATAAAATGAATAAATAAAAGGACGGCGGAGGAAAATCCGATACTTCGCGCGAAGGGGTTAAAACGCTAATAATACGACTGTAATTAGATTTCTACGAGATTATTAATTTACTGGGTGGAAATAGGATTTCTGATTCTAATAATTACGAATATCACAAAGTTTCCTGCCGGTTTTAGCGACGACTGGGCTGAAACGTTTTCACTTGAATGTGAAAATCAGAACCGCGGGTTTCCTGGTCGAATGAACCCGCAGAACGTCCACTCGTGGTAGAGAAATATACGTGTTTGTGTGTGTGTGTGTCTGTGTGTGTGTCTCTCTCTCTCTCTCTCTCTCTCTCTCTCTCGGACTGTCACAGTAGCGGTAAAGTTTCGGGGTGCGATATTTATGCTAAAATGGCGGAGGCATTAGCGCGATAGAAAGCAATTTTCTCTGAACACGGGTTGACACTCAGTGGCCACTCTCACGGATTTCCAGAGAGTATCTATCGTGGCAGCTTGGAATAATGTATCTGCACGCACTTTGGTTCGCACGGTTAGTAAATAGAGATGGTCCATTTGACAGGGCCACCATAAACCATTTAGAACAACTAAACAACATGAAAAAGTACATCGGGAATGTTTTTCGAACATCGAGAGTTGAGCTCGAAAATAGAAACAAAAGAAATGGAAAGATTTTGTCGTGTCTCCTCCTCCTCCTCCTCCTCATCCTCCTCATCCTCATCCTCATCCTCATCCTCATCCGTATTCGCTCCGATGAAAACGCCAATTAATACTTTCATTATTTACCCGCGTGGAATAGAAAAAAAAATAGACTGGATTAAATAAATAAATAAATAAATAAATAAATAAATAAATAAATAAATAAATAAATTTCCAACGCGTTTCTAACGTGTCACGTCTCTTATAATCGCGATATTTCGAAACGTTCGAATTTATGCGACTCATTGAAAAGAGTGCGTTACCACGCGTTATAACGCGTACGAATACATAGATACGCATCATATAACAAACAAGATACGATATAAACAGGAATATCATCGGGAATGAACGGGAAGAAAAATAAGGATGGAATTTAGGGAATAGGACGACGAGGAGAATGACTGCGAGGAAAAAACACATTACGGTTATTTTCTCTCTTCGTCGATAGATAGTACACGGTATATATCGACCAGTGGGTAGATCTCATCTCTCTCTCTCTCTTTTTCTTCTTCTTCTTCTTCTTTGTTTATTTCGCCTTTTTCTTTCTTTCTTTCTTTTTTTTTTTTTTTCGTTGCCGAAAGCTTCCACTTGCCTACTCACGAAAGCTCTCGTTCACTATTTTTCTTATTTCGCACACAAACATTCCCCTCCTCCCCCCACCCCCGATTTCTCTCGCGGCCGCAGGGGAATTCGTTCATCAAACGAAGGCAACGAAGCGGCAAATATTTTCCGCGAAAAGGAGAACGAAGGAGAAGGAGGTGCACACGAGTGGTCTGATTTTTCAAAGGACCGACCAAAAGGAATCCTCGTTTCTACGTTCCCTACTCTCCCTTTTGCTCGACCCTTTCCTTTCCTTTCCTCTTCTCTCTCTCTCTCTAACTTACACACACACACACACACACAAGTACACTTATTCTTTCCCTTCTTTCGCTTAAAAATCCTCTTTTTATTTTATCCTCGGTCCCGCGTGTTGTTGCCTGCTATCGTCTCGTCCATTGCAAAGAGGAAAAAAACGAGTCTTGCGAAAGGACACGACACCCCGGCCCCTCTTTTAAAACGAATCCCACTTTTCTCCACTTCAAGTGGAACGTAATCGATCACGTAGAAGGAACGTATCAGCTTCGAGGGTACGTATTTTCACTTTACCGTTGTTCCTTCCACATCCGAGAACGCGCGC
This sequence comes from Dolichovespula saxonica, assembly GCA_911387935.1. NCBI lineage: Eukaryota > Metazoa > Arthropoda > Insecta > Hymenoptera > Vespidae > Dolichovespula > Dolichovespula saxonica. Next base: position 3,084,340 of record OU427005.1, on the reverse strand, counting down.
GAGTCCTAATCACGTTATCTAATTGGCCAAGCCAGAAAAAGACTCGTATCTTTTTTTCTTTCTACGAACGAAATAAATCAATAAATAAATAAATGAAACGAAACAAAAGTAACGAAGAAACGAAGGAAGAAGGACGCGAACTCTTTCATTCCTAAACGTTGAAACGTAACTTGCAAATGTTATAATTAATCGACGATAATATTTATTACGATTCTTACGAATTCTCCAATTCGATTGGGGAACGAAAAGATCGAAAGATCGAACGCACGCGCACGTGAAATTTCTACGAAATTCTCGCGCAAATTAAATCGGATTTATTTATATACTTATTACGCTTTATCGATCTTCGAGATATTTCTTTCTTTCTTTTTTTTTCTTCTTCTTCTCCCTTTCGATGTTCCGCAAAATTACTTCGTACCAATCACGATCTTAAAATCCCTGTCGATGTAGTAAATGAAAAGTAAAAAAAATGAAAAAGAAAAAGAAGAAAGAAGAAACGAAATCGCGTTATTGAAACGAAGGAGTACTACAACGAAACCGTGGAACGAGTAAAAGGAGGAGAGAAAGGGGAAAAAAAAGAAAAAAGAAAAGGAAAAAAAAAAAAGGGTTGAGATCCTCCATCTAGATTCCTCATTAGCATCCCTCCGCGTAAACCATGAAAAGGGGGACGGGGAGGGAGAGCGGAGAAAATACGAAAGAGAACTTTTGAACTTTTCCATCGCGAGGAGGGGGTAGGAGGTGGATGGGGGGAGGGAGGGATGGAGGGGGAGGGGGTGTTGTTGCTTGTTCTCCTCTCATCGTTTATCCAGAGTCTATTATGTCTCTAGCAATGCCTGTCACGGACGAACGAGCGCGTCTTGGTACGATATTGAAAAGTCACGATCGTTTTCCTTTTTCTTTCTTTTACTTTATCCATTTTCTTTTTTTTCTCTCTTCTTTTCTTCCCTTTCCTTTTTTCTTTAGTCTCCTCTCTTCTTACTCCTCCCATTGCTCCTTACCACTCAACCTCCCTTCGCGTTTCTTTCTCTTCCCCCTCTCTACCCTCTTTTCAGACTCTTTAAAACGGGAGGAAGAGCTCGTCGATATTTCATAAAACGCGAATCGAATCCTCCACGGTCAACCCCCTTTTTCCCTACCCCCATTGCTCTCACCCCGCCCCCCACCCTCTCCCCCTTCTCCGTATCCCGCTACGCAACAACGCCGTCGTCATTTCGCTTCAATTTTTGTCCTCGTGAAATTTTTCTACCTAGCCACCACGTTTCACCCAACCCCCCACTCTGTTCCATGTCTTCTTCCCTTCTTTTCATTCATTCATTCTCTCTCTCTCTCTCTCTCTCTCTCTCTCTCTCTCTCTTCATTTATTCTCCCCCTTTTTTTTTTCATTAACCTCTTGTCCGTGAAGAGGGAAAACGAACGGGTTGTTTCGTCAACCCCGCGGCCAGCAGACTGATGGAATAGATTATTCGAGGGGGGAGGGGGTTAGGTGAGAGGTGCGAGGTGGGAGAGGTGGCGAAGGGGGTGGGGACACAGAAAGTATTAGGGGGGAGGGATGGTGGGAGAAGTGCATGCGTGCTTCCATTACAACGAGGCAATTTCGGCATTCGTACTCGATCGTAGTTGAAACGATCGGCCGTGTGGTCATCACTACACTCCATTCCATACGAGAATAAAGATATCTGCGTTCTCTATTGGTCCACAATCTCTAGGAAAAAAGGGGGGGGGAGGGGACGTTCCATCTCCCTACGAACGGGATATAATATACATATATATATGTATATATATAGGATGTTTCTCTCGTTATAACCCCCATCTTGTTTTACGTTCGAGAGAAAATTCTTTTTTTTTTTTGTCTATTTTTTATTTATCATCGCGACGGTATAAATATTATGATCGTCTGAAAGTTTCTACATTAATTATCAAGATTCGATATTGCCATTCAAACGAGCGATTAAAAATAATAAATAAAAGATGAATAAAAAGATCCCTTAAGTAATCTTTTTAATCATTTCGAACGAATCCACGGGGGGCAGAGATCCATCGAAAAAAAAAAAAAGAGAGAAAAAGGGAAAGAAAAGAGAAGGTAAAAGAGAAAAGAAAGGAAAGGAAAGGAAAAAAAAACGAATTCGCGAATTTATCGTGTACGTGAATGGAATTAAACGAAGCACGGCCCCGTATCGCGTGAGAATTACGTGAATATTGTACGAGTAATTGCTTCCTTAGCATTCGTTCTATATGCCAAATGGTATTCTATGCACGTACACACAAGTGTACGATTCAAAGGTCGTTATCAAAATTATCTCGTATAAATCCCTATAGCGATATATTCTATTCTTATTCCCTTTCTATTTTACCTCTATCAACCTCCATTTTATTTTTCCGAATAAATTTTCTCGAATTCTCTCTCCCTCTCTCTCTCTCTCTCTCTTTCTCTTCGGGTTTACGTCACGATTAGCTGAGATAATCGAGCTTCGAGAGGATCGCCTTAAGTCGACTTAAACCGTTCCAACAGCAAAGGCCTCGATTAGTTTCTCAGCGTTGCTCGTGAGAATCTCGACGACAAGGGGATATATCATAAAACGGGGATAAAGAAAAAAAAAAAAAAAAAGAAAAAGAAGAAAAAATGGAAAAAAAAAGGAAGTGAAAGGAAAAAAGAGAAAAAGAAAAGCAAAGGGAGAAAGAAATTAACGAAGGAGAGAGAGAGAGAGAGAGAGAGAGAGAGAGAGAGAGAGAGAAGATCCATCGAAAAGTTTATAGCAGGACGTATTTCTTCCTGACGGCTTAACGAGATAGTTTCTTTATCGCTTCCTTGAGTCTCTCCAAAGGGAAGGGTTGGGTGGGTGGTTGGGTGGGTGGATTGCTTGGTTGATTTGGGGTTCGAATTGGAGGTGGAGGTGGTGGAGGAGGAGGGAAGGAAGAGGGTAACAACGAACGATATTTCGCTTCGTACGATAACCTAATTGGATAATTCATAGCTGTTAAGCGTTCGTACTTGCGCCTATAGAGAACCCCCCCCCCTCTCTCTCTCTCTCTCCATTATCACGAGCGAACGGCTTTGTAATGCAAAACCAATTCCCCCCCCCCCTCCCCTTTTCAAGAGGTTTATACGTACAACAAACCCTCGTTCCTCGAGGACCGTCTTGGGTCGTTCTTTCGCTTACACGAAAAAAAAAAAAAAAAAAAAAAATATAAGATACGACGGAAGAATTATTTTTCAATCTTCCAAGGACAAAAAGGGAAAAGAAAGGAAATGCAAAAGAAGGAAGAGAAATCTTTAGAAAGGTTTATCCGCCCGATCGGACCTAGTATTCTACGGGCGAATCAAAGTATATGACACTTTTAACATTCGATCGTATCTTGTAAAGTACGTTTCCGTCGCGTATTCAAATATATGATGACATAAATGAATAATAAAAAACGAAAATCATATAAGAAGAAAAGAAGTGCCATTAAAAAGTTCTGTCCGATTAGACGATTCTATCGGTATAATTGGAGTGGTCGTTGACGCGTATATGTTCGTTAGGATTTATATTTTCGAAACGATCGAATAAATATTGGATATGAAAGTAAGTCTTCGTTCGCGAAGAAATTGCGAGTAAAAACGATTTCCAAATGTTAAATAAGGGTGTTATCTTGGAGACTACTGTAGGAAAAAGAAAAAGGAACCAAACAAAAAAAAAAGAAAATACCAAGAGTTAATGGAGATGGACAAAAGGCGAATCGAAAGGACTGTTTTCTCTTACGTACGCAGAGCACGGACAGATTCGTAAAATCCTGGATTATCAATAAGGGGGTAGGGGGAGGGGAGGGGGAGGCCGATTCCAATCTTCTGATAAAATTTCCCCGAGCTGGGGCTAAACAAATTGGGTCAGTATGAAATAACCCGTGGCACGATCGAAGGGAGGACTTCTATAAACCTTCCCTTTGCATTTCCTCTCTTCTGTCTTTATTTTCATTTTCTTTTTCCTTTTCTTTTTCTTTTTCCATCATTTTTCCTTCCCTTCCACACCTTTTCATCTCTCTTTTTCCCTCGACGACTGCAACGAAATTCGTCAGGTAGCGATCGTTTGGAACGAGGATGACGTTCGTTCGTAACAACAAACGAAAACGTCGTTTCGAGAAACTACAGGGTTTAAAAAATCAACCCCTATTCGAAGTCCTTTTGCACTCTCTCTCTCTCTCTCTCTCTCTCTCTCTCTATTTCCTTCTACCCTCTCGCGTAAACGAGAACGCTTTAACTACGAGAGACGTCAAACAATATCTTCGTTTCGCGATACCTCATTTTGTTTTCCTTCTTTCTTTTGTTATTGTTTACGATGTAACTCATTCCATTATAAATATTCGTTATTTCAACGTTGCAAATAAACGAAGTTTAGCAGCGTAGTACTTTGATCGTTTTCTCTCAAAGTCGAGTTAAAACAATGAATTTACGTTAACAGTAACTTTGCGCTTTAGTTATAATGCATTTTGAAAATTCGAAGTTTCTTTCCTTCTTCCTCTTCTTCTTCTTCATCTTCTTCTTCTTCTTCTTCTTTCTTTTACGTTCTTTTTCTTTTTCTCTTTTTTCTTTTTTTCAATCTTTCACTCTCTTTTCTTTAGCTGCTCTATCCTCCCCCCCCCCCGACCACCATCACCATCACCACCACCCCCGAGAAATTCAGTGAAATGTACGTTCTTCAAAGGCCAAGATAATTTTCATGTGAAAAATTACATTCTTGGGTGCCTCGGGCCCTACCGGCTCTTCTTTCGACGTAAACTCATACACCACCGCTAAAACGACGTCTCGTTAAATGTAAAACCGGGCGAGATAGAAACACGCGCCTTTTCTTTTCACCCAAAAGAAAAAAGAAAAAAAAGGAAAAGCATACCCCGCGTACACGAAGAGCACGCGGGCTAGCCTGTTTAAGACCGTTCAACTATGGACCGTTTTATAATGGTTTACGCCATCAATGCGAACAACAGGCGTGATTCTCGATCGATCGATTTCGACGTACAACTTTCCTCGATTACGTTCAAGGACGAAACGTTTTAATCTAGGTAGCATAAATCCTTTATCCCGAATTTTATCGGAAAAGCTTGATTTTATTGTTTTCCTTTCGTAAGTAAGAAAAACAAAAAAAAAAAAAAAAAAGAAAAAAAGATAAGTGTTAAACCGTTAGACGCACGATTTTTACCCTATCGAAGAAAGATATATACAGGTACGTTTATACGTATGTATTTAAAATTGAGACACGGCATCATTAATTTCTACCTTACTTTTCGTTTCCTCGTGGAAACGTAGTGAGATTGTTCCTCGGGTAGACGCGCAAATAATCTTACAATGTCCACAAAACAGAAAAGAACTTCCTGTTTCTAACTCTACTTGCCACGAGCTAATACACGGTGTATGTACTCTTGTGTGTATGTGTCCTCCGTCTGTTTTATGTGTGTATGTGTATTTGTGTCTGTGTGTTTTCAACGTAATGGAAAGCTCACGCCAGTCGGTTTATTTCCACGAACTTTCGAAGATGTGCCTTGCAAGAATACGCTTTCTCCTTTCTGTATTACTCTCGCATATTGTGTTTTCGAACATGTACATGTATTTACCAACTGGCACGAGAAATGCACGGGTCAGAGAGGGAGAGAGAGAGAGAGAGAAAGATAGGAAGATAAAGAGAGAGAAAGGTCCGGTGACGTTACAAAACGTACCGTGTCGTTCGTAGTACGGTGGACTGAAATAGAGGGTAAACTTTTAGATAAGAACGGACTTCAAGACTCACCGAGTTCTCAAACACTCGGAAAAACTTTTTGTTATCGGGACCGAATTTGTGTCAAGAATTCCCGACACTTCATAAATAAATGTTAAACCGTAGAAATAGCTGGAATATTTAGATCCGACGTATATATATATATATATATATATATATATATATATATATATATTTATATATATATATAATGGTAGGCGATGCAGAACGATTCTATGCATATTTATCGCGAGTTTTTCTTTTTCTTTTTGTTTGTTTCTTTCTTTTTTTTTTTTTTCTTTTACGACGTTACGACGTTAGAAAATCGTTATCATTAATTATCGTCGACGGTTCGCGCCGAAGACGTGAATCATTTCGATCGATGAAAAACCCGACGATCCATTCCTCGAAATATTCCACGTAATAATCCTTGATCTATTATATTTGCCCGGTGACATTTCATTGAAACGATCGGTGCCACGAATTCATGGAAGATCATAAAGCCACGAGAGAAACTCTGACTTTGCGTCTGCCTATATAATACATACATACATACATACATACATACATACATACATATATATATATATATCTATATACATATCTTTCTCTTCCTCAGCTAACTCTAATCGTCCTGATCCATGAGTAGTACCTGCAGCATTCCGCGACAGCGATATGCTTAGACGAACGACGTTCCCCAACATTAAATTCGAACATGACGTATGTCGTTCCTAATTGCGAGTCAGGAATAGAGGAAGAGAGGTCGAGTGGGGGAGGTGGGCGTTGGGAGAGTGGGAGAGTGGGGTAGGGGAGGGGGGTGGAGGGTGCATGCTAGCCGTTTTACGTTCTACCCAACCATCCTGCTCGTCGAAAGGACTGCTGGCATCTTCGAAAACGACGTGGAACGAAGAGAGATAGAGAGAGAGAGAGAGACTGAGCGAGAAAGACAGAGATGGAGAAAGAGAGAGAGAGAGAGAGAGAGAGAGAGAGAGAGACAGACGGAGTGAAAGGGGTTGGGAATGGGGGAGGGAAAGGGGTGCAAGTTATGTGCTTCCGTGTCACGTAATACCAGTAGAGCTTGTGGAGCTTATTGCCCGGGGCACGCGAGACACGGCCCAAATAATACCGCGGCATAAGCTGGCTCTCGTAGACGACACCATGGCGTTTGCCCTTCTTACTACTCTCTTTCTATCTTTCTCTCTCTAGTCGACATTACGTATGCATACAAACGCCGACTTAGGAAATACTTACACGTACGAAGAATACTCGGGACCCTTACGAGGTCATTTACACATACGAAGTTGAAAACTCCTTCCGGTAACGACCCAATTTTATCGTTTTATAGGAATATATCCTAGAATAGGAATCCTTTATTTCGTACTTCTTGCTGACTTTCTCTACCAACTTTCTTTCTTTCTTTTTTCTTTCTCTTTAGTTCATTCTTTCTCTCTTCGTCTAACCTAAGGATATATAATATATATATATATATATATATATATATATATATATATATATATATATATATATATATGTATCTATAATACTTGTAGCGGCGACAGTGGAAAGGCACAGACGACGGTGACCTTAGCATTGAAGGATAAAACGTTTCCTATTCTGTGGTGTACGGGAATGGGGTACGGGTTACAATGGCGAAGGTCAACGAAGAAACGGCCGATTTTTAGGTATATAACAGGGACGGGTGAAGTCTAAAAGTCTTATCTTGGGGAAACGAGTTGCATAGGACGTAGTCGCGTACAATGCCCTTCTCTGCTGGATCAGCTTCTTCTTCTTCTTCTTCTTCGTTTTCTACGTCTTCTTCTTCTTCTTCTACTTCGATCGTCCTGGCCAACTTCGAAAGCTTTCCCTGAGTTTCAGCTGCTCGACGACGCATTGTGTGCTTTTTCTTCGCCGAGGATAAAATTACTTGCTCTTTCTCTCTCTCTCTCTCTCTCTCTCTCTCTCTCTCTCTCTCTCTCAGGGCTCTCTCCCCTTTTTTGTACTCCTCATCTTCACTCTTACTCTCTTGTCCCTCCTGTAGGTCTGTACTTTAACATTTTGTCGAATAACTTTGGGTTAAAAGCTCTCTCTCTCTCTCTCTCTCTCTCTCTCTCTCTCTCTCTCTCTCTCTTACTCCTTGATTTTATATAGAAAGATAGAAGAAGAAGAAGGAGAAGAAGAAGAAGGGGATTATTCAACGCTGATATTGGTATTGACACCTGAACTTTTTATCATTTATGCTATGCCACTATGCCTTTTAGGTAGTTTCCATTGTCAATCTCTATGATGTACAACCTTTTCCCTCCTATCTTCGAGACGGCGTTAATCTTTCGCGTGAAAAAGAAAACAAAAAACAAAAAGAAAAAAAAAGTAGGAACAGAACGTTTCTTTTTTTTTGTTTTTTCGTTCAAACTCACGTAGATTACATACGTACGATGTATTTTATCGAATTGAATTTTTATAATACGGGAGAGAGTGATGAATACTTTCGCGTTTGAAACTATGTTTTAATTAGAATAGAAGGATATGTACGGTTATCACCAAGGAATATTCGTGAAATGAATTTGCATGATAAATCGTAATCACGATACTTTTGAGGTGTAAATGAGAAGTTAGTAACGTCTATCTTTCCCTCTTTCGCTCTCCTTCGGTCGTTTCACTCTCTTCTAACGGGAAATTCGTAAAGTAACGCCCGGTCTGATGCACGAGAAAACGAGTTGTAAGAAGTTCGAGAGAAGCCAGCTACTATACTACCTCTCGGGGTTACCACTCTCACTCGAAAGTTGCTAATAGAAGTTCGACGAGTTTAACCGTATTTCAAAATACTCCTGGACAAAATATTCCGGAACGTTTTCGCGTACAAACGAATGTAAAAAACACAAAAAAAAAAAGAAAAAGAGGAAAGGAATAACGATTGATAATCATAAACGTATCATCAAAACGATTCGCTGTAAACCCCGACAAAATAAATGTTCCTTCTCGTTCGTTTATAAAACAACACAAACGCGCGTACACAACAATCGTATAAATTTTATATCCGTTTTAATATCCTACCAGAAAATTGAATATTTTTGCCCTTTTTTATTTCCCCCCCTCTCTCTCTCTCTCTCTCTTCCTCCTTTTTCCAAAAAAAAAAAAAAAAAAAAAAAAAGAAAAATAACAAACAAACAAATAAACAGAATGAAACGCATCCGAACGAATTTTCGAGCGTAAGAGTTTAAATTAAAAATTTTTCATCAAATTGTTACGCGTCGTGTAATGGCAAAACGGTTCGTGCGATATTATAGAACGAATGTAATTTTTCCTCCGAGAGAGAGAGAGAGAGAGAGAGAGAGACAAAGAACACGTACGTACGTACGTACGCGCGTACATACATAACACAGATGTATACATCTACGTTATTCATTGGTAGGCAATATAGAGAAGAAATTGGGAATGTATAGGAGAAGAGAACGGGGGAGGGAGGGGATTTCGAAGCAAATAGAATTTACGGAACCCTAGCGCGCAGCATCCGAAGGAGTGTGGGCGGCCGACTTTACTCAAGGAAACGCATAATACGGACGGAGCTTGCCTCGAGTGGCCCGCGAAAGTTCGAGGACGGATCGAGTGAAATTTGAATAAAAATACAGTCACCCCATGGGAGATGTTCTTAGAAAAGGGGAAATAAAACCTCTCGACCCTCTTAGAAGTTTAACGGGTATCGAACGAGCGTGCGTTCGGGGAACGGTCAGATTTTCCGATAGATGCGTTTCAGCCTATCCAATCGTATTTTTTCTTTTTATTTCTTTTTTTTTTTTTTTTTCTTTTCCTTATACGTTCGAGAGACGATATTCATCTTCGACGAGAACCGATGTTCCTTATCATTTTCTCGTTTGTTATTTGGTTAAAGAAAAAAAAAAAAAAAAAAAGAAGAAGAAAAGAAATGAATCATTCGTACGGCACGTGTATCAACCGTTGCCACGCACTGTACCATTATAGTATGTTAGGTATAAATCATAATACGATTAGAAATATATCTATACTTGGTACCTTTTTGAGATGATAAACGCAAAATTAATTTCTAACGTTATAAAACGATCTAAAAGCAGCGAGCCGTTATTCCGTCGGTCGTTATTATAAAACGATTTAAAAATTTAGTGACGATGTCCGAGGGAAATTAAAGTACGTTTTATTAAAAACGATCGACTAACTTTAACGGCGAGTGGATATTCGCGAGAATACGTTCACCTGTGAGAAAATTATGCGCGGAGGAGAGGTCGATACTCGATATCGAGTGCGAAGGGTCCGAATATTTTGAAGGAGGGTAGTGGTTGGTCGGGTCGGGTCGGGTCGGTCGGTCGGTCGGTGTGAGCGAAAGAGAGAGGGGTGCACGGATTTGCCTGCGTGTCGGATTGGAATTTTATTACAACTTTATTGGAATGGAAATTCCCTGTACGACCGTCTACCGCAATCATTCGAAATGAATTGCAGCCTCGCGATGCATCGTTACGATAAGCGTAGGAGGACGCATTCGACGCTCTCCTCGGATCGCCAACGACAGAGAGACCGCTCGTTTATTGCTCCCCCGACCGACGGCAGGCAGAGCACGAGAGTGGCTTTCTCTCGAAATTTATGTAAAGCTATTCCCTGTGCGAGTGAGCGAGTGAGAAGACGGAATAGATAGATAAAGAGAAAGTGAGAGAGAGAGAGAGAGAGAGAGAGAGAGAGAAAGAGAGAGAAAGATAGGAATGTTTCCTAGCGATGACCCATAGTTCTAAAATGTTACGTGTTCGTTTGATATAACCCAAGGACAGGGAATGTAGTGTGACTATCGCTAAGGAGTAAGAGACAGTATCTAACTTCAAGTAGGCAAACGTCATGGCACATCTGGCGCCAAATATGGTTACCATGGAATCCCAAGGATCCACTATTTCAGACTATGTTCTATACTAAACTCCGACGTTGGCGAAGCCACATCTCTTGACCTTCTCAATAAACCCATCGCATAAGTACCGAGGACTTTATTAGTAAGGTACGAGGAACAACGAGGACGATAACGCTGACAACAACGACGACGACGACGTTGAGTACGACACTTGGAACATCCAATTTTAGCCAGCATTCCAACCGACGACGACGTCGACGACGACATGGTTCTCTTCTGCTTACGTATGCTCACGGTTGTGTTCTCCTCGTTCTCGTTAATTCGACATCAGTTCTATGTCGCCTCGTAAACGACGCCCGTTGCTATCTTTATACGATTTACCTTGGTGGGAATTCAATGGTTCAATGCTCGTGTATCTACCACCATCTTCGTTCTTTTATTCTTCTTTCCTTCTATTTTCTTTCTCGCCTTAATCCGAAAGATTATTTTTTCATTCGCATACCTGCCGCGTTGTTCTCGATCCTTTTAACTCGATTTTCGATTAACGTGGACGATGAAAATTACTTCTCAAAGACGTTATCATATTATCCATTACTAAGAGCAAACGTACAGAAATGATCTAATCTCTCTCGTACGCGTAACGCACAGATAGAAAAAGTTACGTCGACTGACTCGTGAAAGGAATTCCACGAGAGTTTCTTTTACGTTCGGCAAGTAACAACACTTGGAAATATATATGTATATGTACATATATATATATATATATATATATATATATATATATATATATATATATATATATATAGCTATTACTTTACGATGCGAAGAAAACGAATCTTTCATCGTCGACACTCCATCTAAACGTTTATCGGAGTGGATCGGACACAATGAACCTTCCATCCGTCCGGCGTTCGCTTTATCGTTCCCCGTCGTCGTTGAGTTTATATCCTGATCGCGTCTTCGGATTCACCAAAAGAGGGTGGTGGTCTTCTTCGAAGAGGTGTTACGTACCGGATATATTCGGTACTTTAACGCCTTGCTGAACGCTTCGAGGCGTTAGACCAGGGTTACAAACTTCCATGGATGGAGCGTCCATCTTCCGTTTTCGGTGCTCTTTCGTTCCTCGAATGTTGTTGTGCCGAAAGTGGAACGGCTGGCTATTCTCGACCTTATCACTCGTGAAAATCCTTCAACCCGACAACCTTTTCTTCCTACTCAACGAAATCTCGTTTCGACTATGATACTGCTAACTTGCGAGGGGGAATCTTAGTAAACGTTAGGGCGTTTGCTCAAGAATGCTCTTGGGCTCGTCTAATTTCTTTCGTTCGAAGATCAAGAAAAATAAAAAGATCCTGATAGATTATTTTTAAATAAATTCTCTATCCAGAGTATAACTTCTCTCTTTTCTGTTTTTTTTTTTTTTTGTTTTGTCTATTCTCTTATTTGAGCCGTACAACAAGTCAAATCGATTAATTCCATTATTCCGATGTTTTCAAATTTGTACGCGTCGAAGCGCATTCGATGGAGTCGTCACTTTTCATATTCACGATAAATTTTCCCTAATTTTCGTTATGTAACTATCGCCAAATGGCAAAATTTATTTGTCCGTCGATTGAAAAATAATTTATTTCAACGTTAACGAACATTTCAAAGACCATTCTTCGTACGCCGTTAGACGAAAGCTACGTTCAAGTTTATACGTTTTACGATGTTCATTTGAATTTATTACGTTACAAAGAGAATTTCTAAATGCAAATTATACATTATTTCATCACGTTCATCCGGTATTTGTTTAATCGCGATTCGATCGATTTGCCGAATTATCGGCTCCATTTAATCTTGCGGGAAGAGGGGTGGAGGTGAGAGGAGGGTGAGGGGAAACAACGATAGACATCTCGTTTTACTTACGATACGAGCCGATCTCGAGTCCCGTCATGATTTTAGAGTATATTACCTCCAAGCGAGGAGGAGGTTTCACACACGTTAGAAAGATTCCGCGGATGCGCCACGTACCACCAGCACCAAATCTGTATGGTGAGCGAAGTGTATACTCGATCGTTGTAGGAGATGCTCTAGGTTCAGAAAATACTCTCTCTTGCAACATCTGGCTGCACCATGATGATGCGTACGTCTTTACGCATATATACATATAATTTTACGAGCGAAGGCCTTAAGAAGGAATTACTTCGTAAGAGAGGCCACTATCTTTAGGTATCAACGACTTCTACCGTCTGGTTTTTTCCTTTCCCTTTTTCTTTCTTTCCTTTTTTCCTCGTAAAACTTTCCCATTAGATAAGAAAGAAAAAAAAAAAAAAAAAGGAAAATTCTTCGTTGGAAGAATAATCGAAGAAACGACGTAGATGATTACGACCTACAGAGAGAGAGAGAGAGAGAGAGAGAGAGAGAGAGAGAGAGAGAGAGCTTTAATTTGGGATCGATCGAAGATCCAAAAGAGTGACGGACCCTCCTCCCTGCCGTATCGGCTAACCCTCGATATTCTCGAAAGATCCCGGAAGAAAGGACGATTTTTGTGCGGAAATAGGATTTCGCGAGAGTGCCAATGGTCTTCGGTTAATTTAGCAGAGGCGATAGTAAGCACCACTGTCGGATCGTTCATCACCGCTCGTCCTTTGGGTATATAGTTTCTTCTTTCTCTTTCTCTTTCTCCCTCCCTCCCTCCCTCTCTCTCTCTCTCTCTCTCTCTCGCTTCCTAAAGGTGGGCAACCAGTAAGACAAATTGTACGGACTCTGCCAGCTTTTCTTTCTCTCTATCTCTCTCTCTCTCTCTCTCTCTCTCTTGCTAGTAGAAATACGAAAGCCGCAAGACATTTTCGAGAAGATACGTGACTGTGAGACCTTTCGAATTGGTGGTCCCTTTGTGCTCTTTTGCTCGAAGCCCTTACACTTTTTCCGATATTGCTTCGTTTGGTCTTACGTTTTGTTAAAGTGAAAAAAAAAGAAAAAACAAATATATATATATAATACTGAACCTATATAGAACGTCAAAAAAAAAAATAATGAAGAAGAGCTTACAAACTTGACGTTAAAATTAACTTTTACGTCAACTCGACGATGTAAGAAAAAAAAAAAAATATATGTAAGAAAAATAAATTAAACATTCTCCAGTCAACGTGTGTGTACGCGTACATAGATATATGTCCGTGTATGTTGGGTACGTGCTTTCACGTTGGTTCGCTTTTTCGAGAAGAGAAAAGCATATAGGGGAGGGGTCGAGGAAGGGAGGGGGAGGGGTCGGCTCGTTGAGAACGTTAGGAAAATAGTGCCTAAAACAACTCTCGGATCCTTGCCGTAATATTCCTACCTGTCTCGTACGTTTAAGGCTCTTCGCTATCTATTGTTCGAAGGCGCGTGTTACTTCAACGACTGGTATGGACAAAATACACTAACGCTGTCACGACCATGCGTCGTCTATCGTATCGGTGTATAAACTTGTCCCTTGGTTATTCTCCGTTTAACGCGTACGTAATTGTTGATCTCGTGTTGTGTATCAGAGTAAATAAATTTATTCGGATCGTGACCTCACACTTTTCAGCCTCTCGTGTGTATTTAAATTAATGCGATTTATTGCTATTACAACAACAACAACAACAACAACAAAAAGAAAAGAACAAAAGTACTAAAATATTTGTAAGATGTTTGGGATATAGGCGTATGGAAAGTGTTAATTATATTATGTGTATTTATGAACACGCTATTCGATTTTTATAAAAGCAAATTGAATCGGTATCGGTCGTCGGTCTAATCGTGAAACTATCGATCCCTGAATGAAGACGTTCGCTTTCTTCTCTCAGGACTCGGTTTTTATCTCGATCCACACAGAGAGAGAGAGAGAGAGAGAGAGAGAGAGAGAGAGAGAGAGAGAGACAGACGTAGATGCAATTTCAATTGCATCCTCACTTAGCAAACAAAACATCTGGCACGCTTTTTCTTTCGTTTGCGGTTAAATTTCGTTCGTTTCATCGCCAGGCGATTTGCGCTCGACTCGCAAAAACGACCGAACACCGAAAGAACTACAAAAACAAAAAAAAAAAAAAGAAAAAAGAAAAGAAAAAAGAACTATCAACAATGAATACGAACAGAGACGTCGTTTATCTGTTTAACCTCGAAATCCATTTAAATAAAGTCCGTCCTCGTCCGACAATCATGAAGTTATTACAGCGCCCAAACAGGTTCTCATAAAAATGCAAATGAACAATTTGCAGTGTGGCACTCCGGAAAGGTAGAGAACATTAGACACCTTTCCAGGTGCTGCGTCAAAGACTAAAAAGACCATGGCTATGAAGGTGCATACATACACACATACACACATACACACATACATACATACATATGTTCGTGAAGAGAGAGAAGAAAGTGGACAGCGAATCTCGTGCTGAAGACTGCCGGACGACTGCTGGTTGCAGTCGCAGCTGCACTTTAAGAAGAGTTGCTAATGATTCGCTAACGAGGTACGTGCTTGCCCTGCTTCCTACCAAAACGAAAGAAGAACGAGAAGCTGGTTTGCCTTAGGAATAGTAGACGAGATCTCCTCTTCCTCTTGAGACTGGCCTGTCTCTCCCCCTTTTCTCTTCTCTTCCCCTTGTCCTCTCTGTCCTTTTTCTCCCGCTACTATCACTACTACCAATACTATCGCTGCTACTACCATTACTAACACTAGTACTGGTACTACTATTATTACTAGAGGCAGTAAGAAGAGAGACTGTAGTACTACTAGCCCGATGTGACCTCAACCTCTGCTCCTTTCCAAGCCCCTCCCCCTCCTCCAACCCTCTCGAACAAGTTCTACCCGTCTCTACCCTCATCCTCTCTGCACCATCGTCGTACCTTAAATATTCCACTCTGTTTTTTCACGTTACAGAGATCTCTCTCTCTCTCTTTCTCTCCCTCTCTCTCTCTCTCTCTCTCTCTCTTCTGTAGACCGTGTTACTCTCCGTAGAAGAAGGCGGAGAAGACAAAACGAAAACCGGACGTGCAAGAGCTGAGGTGAAAGAACGATGGAAACAGAAAAGAACGAAAATCAAGAGAGGAGTTCTTTGGCGGGGCTCTTACCAACTTTAAAGATTTTAAACTTCTTATCTTAGTGTAATCCTTCAGAGAATACGGAATGCTCGATAAATATTAACTTCTTCTTAAGCGGAACTCATGGATCAGAAAAAGAGAAAGAAAAAGAAAGTGTGTATGAGAGAGAGAGAGAGAGAGAGAGAGAGAGAGAAAAGGAGGCTTGATCGGTCTGTGAAAATACCGTTAGCTTGTTCTTTACCGAACTCTAAGAAACTGAGAGAGAGTTTTTTTCAGTCTTCTTCCACTTTATCTTCTCTAGTTATTTTTTCGTAATTTCTTTTTTTTTTTTTTTTTTATATATATAGCACCAGTTAACTGCACAGAGGTCCACATAATTAAAACGCGTTAAAGTCACATCTTCGAAATATGTTCCAAAAGAAAAGTCTCCGAGTGAGGGGCGCGTGGAAAGAGTTGTTTTCTTTTTCTCTTTTTTAATTTTCATTATTTGCCCCCTTTTTCCGTTATTCCTTTTCCCTTCCTTAGATTTTTAAACGAGCCCCTGCGAAGAACGTTGAACGTAGATTTTTCTATAAAACGTAAAAATAAAGGATATCGTTGAGACAGTGGGATGTAACCGTTTGAATTAGCACCGCGAGAGTTCGTACGGTATAGCGCCCATTACGCAGTCGTAAACTACATAGAAACTACTGAAACTTCGTGGAAACGATACGAACGCGTGCTCCGCATTTACTGCGCTAATTAATTGCACTTTGAAGCTCCTACAAAATTTATTACTCGCTTGAGATGCTCCTTCATGAGCTAGATATTCTTTGCCAGGAGCAATATCGTTCTGCCGACGAAAAAAAAAAAAAACAAAACAAAAAAAAAAAAAACAAAAAAAAATAAAACAAAAAAGGAAAAAGTGTCATTGATATTCAAAGCACCTATGACGACGACGACAACGACTACGACGACAACGCTTTAATAACATAAAACTTGTACGCTAATGCAAAATTTCGAAACAATTTAAATTATCCGTATCGCGATTTGATACAACGACGAATATATCCGGCATTCATGGCTTTCGAAGTATTCATAGTTTCGGCTAATCTCGAGAAAATTAGTAACGAATGCGCACGATGCAGCACTTAATTGGACGGCACGCTTAACGTTGCCCCTCGAGAAAGAGATAGATAAATAGAGAGAGAGAGAGAGAGAGAGAGAGAGAGAGAGAGACTTCGCTGATTCTCTTAGAACGTCGTCGTCGTCTCTGCTTCTATCGTTTGGAACCTCCCTTATTCGCATTATCGTCGAAGTTTCTTCTCCGCAATTCCCTGGCTCCGATCCCACTAACGTAGTCTACGTGTCCTCGTCCTCGTCCTCGTCCTCGTCGTCCTCGTCGTCCTCGTCGTTTTAGTCGTCGTAGTCGTTGGTTTCACTCGAGTTTTCAACGTCTTATTGTTACGACGATTCCCAACGAGCGCACATATATTTTTACGTTAGGAAAAGTAAGAAAGAACGTTGGACAGATATCGTGTCGTGGATACGAGGAAAATGTCGAACGATTAAAACGAACGAAGATCGGGAAACTTGTTTAAGAAAAACGGATTACCCTTTCATAATAATTTTTCAAATATATTCTAATATATATAATATATATTATAATGATATTTTATTATAATAATATTTCAAATAATTCTTTCGTTGGCAAGTATGCGTTGAAAAAGAGAGAGAGAGAGAAACAAAAAGATTCGATATGACGAACGAAAAAGTAAATATTGGAAAGTAACGTGAAAAAGAAGAAAAAAAAAAATAAAAAGAAGAAGAAGATTGATACGAAATAATTTCTATTTCGATAAAATATGGATTGAGTACTGGCTTTCGAGAAATAAGCTCTTCGATTCTCGTCCGATCAATTTCAATTTGGAGAAAAGCAAGGCGACCGAACGTGTTGTGTCTTTTTTTTTTTTTTTCGTTCCTTTCTCTCTCTCTTTTTTTTTTTTTTTTTTTTTTGGAAAATGCACGTCGCGCGAACAAGATACATCGTTTTTTAAAGCATATCGTTCCCCTGTCTACCTTCGGTGGTCGTTCTTCGAACACGTATCGAACATCGACGAGGCCAGGGCCATCGATAAAAAGTAGTACGAGTCGACGAGTGGACCGACGTTACAGTACGCCGAGTTCGAAGTCGTCCGTGTCGACAATTTATTCGACGTCCTTTTTTTATTTCTCTCTCTCTCTCTCTCTCTCTCTCTCTTTCTCTCTCTCTCTCTCTCTCTCTTTATTTCTTTCTTTCCTTCGTTTATACCTCTCTCCTTCTCCAACATTCTCAGATCCGACTTCGTATCGACGATCGAAGATACTTTTATTCGGGTAGGGTTATTTCTTTCTCTCTTCCTTTCTAGTTTTTCCTTCTCTGGTCGTTTGTGTGTTCCAGGAAGTGCGTTCTCGTGTCCCGACTAGACACCCCCGTTGTCACTCTTCTCAAAGAGAGAAAGAGAGAGAGAGAGAGAGAGAGTAAAACTACTATCAGAGAGTGACTCTTGAATCCTCATCCCCTAGACTACTCTCCCTCCCTCCCTCCCACCCCTATCCCCACCCCCGCCTCGATGAAAAAAAAAAAATAAAAAACCTTCACAAAATCCACCCTCTACGCGTCCCATCCTATGAAGGATCTCCATTAAAACGCTACCAAGCGAGAAACTTTGCGAATTTATCGGGCCGATCTCTCCTAGGAATATTTATGACCATCTCCCTTGGCGGCCACCAGCACGGAAGTTCATTTTACTTTAAACAACCCCTACTATCACTACACCGAGCGTCGAGAGCCCCGTGGTAGCGGGGCTTATGCGAAAAGCTGAGACTCGAATGAGGGACAACGCGCCGTTGACCGTAATCGTTTTTCTCGTTATAATTTCTTTCCTCGAAAACAAGTAATTAGAGTGATAAATAACGATAACACAAAACAACGACGACGACGAGGACGAATACGACGAAGCTAGTTTTTCTTTGTCTATGCTTATATTTGTTTCATGGAAAGTAAGGGGGATAAAAAAAAAAATAAAACAAAAAGGAAAACGAAACGAAACAAGAAATAGGAATAAAAAAAAAAAAGAGAGAGAGAGAGAGAAAAAGGAAGAACGAACACGCGAGATAAAACGATCCTTTTCGAAAAATACGCTACAATGAATTCGAGTCTTGTTTTAAAACGAGATTTAACAGGGCGCTATTTTTCCTTTGGCAGCTCTCGAAAATCTGCTTTTCCAGTTTCCTGCCCAATACCGATACTCTGTTCCGAAATCGCGCGGGAAATTCAATAGCGCGTGAAATTGTGAGCTACACCGGCCGACCGAAGATTCACCGACGATCGACGGAACGTAAATCCCTTTCGTGGATCGTAACCTTCTCTTGAACTAAAAAAAAAAAAAAAAAATAAGAGAGAGAGAGAGAGAAAAAAAAAGGAAAGAAAAAAAAAAGTACAAAAAACGACAGAGAAACGGAGCGACATAGAAAGATACGGAATACATTTCGGGAAGCTGATTAACGATAACTGATAAAATTCGGTGACTAATGGGAAGAGAACCATGAAATTACGTAGCGGGAAAGAAAGAAAAAAAAAATAAAAGAAAGAAAGAAAGAAAGAATGAAATTTAAAGAATCTTACGAGACGAACGAGCATGTCGAAACGTTCAAAGCTCAACGGCACCGATTCATTTCTCTGTCGAACGATTTTAATTTCGTTGTTCGTCACACGACCGCCTAGCACTGTCACAATGACCGATAGATAACCATTAATAGTTTCGCCATTGACAGCTCGCGGATAGCTGCGATTCGTATTCATCTGTCACCCTGAACATAGCAGAGAGGAGGGTCGGGGTTGAAAGGGGTAAAAGAGAATCCCTGTCGTTGATATATTCGAAGCCATCGCGAATGTGGAATATATAAACCCACATAGCTCTTTAGCGTTTATCGCGTCTATCGGATTCTACAAACGATAAGTCCTTTTTAGATGGGACCACATAAAGACTTATGCGATATAATCGTCACGTCGTTCTACTTGAATAATATTCAATAGCGTTGAAGTACGTCGATCGAAAATCTAAACGTCATTATAGTTCAATTTGAATTTTATATTATCCTCAGTGCGTTTCACTTAGAAATTATATAATGCCATTTGATTTGTCCTTCCAACTTAAATATCATTAAATATTTATACTTTTTAATAGTATCGTTACGCAGTAATTTGTTGCAATTATAAAAAGAAAACAATTTCGAAACGCACTGTGAAACATGCGGCCATTCGCCCGGTAGTACTTGCGTTACAATATTTACGATTAGATATCGATTAATCGCAAGTAATACCGACCCAGATCTCACCACATGGAGGTTGCCGCAACTGGAGATCCACGGGCTAAAATAACATACTAATTAGTCACGTTTAATGAACCTACTCTCGACCCGATCGCAGTCGATCGAGGGTCCATCAACCATGACTTTGCCCTAACCTACCCGAAAGAAAAAGCGTGGTTTATTTATCGATCATCTTAAAAATATATTTAAAAAAAAAAAAAGAAATTCTACATAACTGTCTTGACACAAATGATCAACATCGTTTTTTACATATAATTTGTACATCCCGGGAATGTACAAAGTACATGTATTCTATAATTACTACTAAGCTACATTTATAATTAATATATCGCATCAATGAAAAATATATTGTGTCAATTCATAAATAAATACCGTTTTATAACTAACGGCGCTTATTCATGAATCAACTCAATATAACCACGCTTTTTAAACTATCTTAAATACTAGGTGGCAAATATATATATATATATATGTAATATATATATATATATTTGCCATATATATATATAACCTTAAAAGCCAGACGCAACCCTTAATAGTACTATTAAGATAACCGTACTAAAGCGTGAAAAATAAAGCATATGAATCCCAACATATGTACATCATGCATCAGAATCATACTTATAAATTAACGTACAAAAGAATTAATAAATTTTGGGATAACTGATATCTTAACAACATATACTTAACCAATTTATAAGATAGTGTATGAAATTGTTTCGAGTTAGTAACATATAATTTTATCAGTACATCTGGATTTAAATTTTATCGAACTCTTTCAATGCCAATATACTCGTCATCAATTACCTGAAAAATTAAAAATATTATGCATACAAAACAAATCTTAGAAACAAACAGAATATAATTACAAGAGTATGTAATTTTATTCTGTGCCTGCCAATATTATTAATAAAAAATCAAACCACACATAAAGATCCATGGGACAATTGAGGTTGTAGACCTAAAACACAAATTTTATTTTCTTTATTAAACATTTTAACTTTAATAAACATCTTCAAAATCTTTGGTACATTCCACAAATATTTGAAATCACACATGTTACAGTTAATATTGAAATTATATATATAGATATTTATTAAAGAACTGTAAATCGTTATATTTAATTCTTTGTTTGCCTTCAGAAATGCATGAATACGTATATATAAATAATATCGCTTTGATACGCGTAAATCGATAAGGACTGACGCTAACAAATCCAACGATGGTCACCTGTAACAAAAAGAAAATATATTAGTTATAGAATCAATGTTATAAAAGCATGAAACATAGCACGTCCACTTGACGTGCCCAATACGTAGATGCATTTTTCAATTTAATTCCCTATATATATATATTTTTTTTTTTTTAAATCCCTATTTCACGTTACAATAAGACCAGAATTTAAACACCCGTTCTCAATCAAATTTAATCTAATAATACGCGAATCTAAATATTCTTGACTCTAAATCAAATGAGAACTTATGCATCTGTTGGAAGATTCAGGGCATGACCTTCAAATGTCATGGAAATGGAATAAATTCATCGTCTACATTTATAAAGATTATTAATGACGAGCAAAATGACAACGTGGTAAAAAAACAAAGAAAAATATAAGACTACGAGCCATTATTTTAAGAGAAACATATTACGATCCTCCAAAAAAATGACTCGTCGTCGATAGTTGCCCTCTTGAGCCACATATATCGTGGGGGCCTCTTCGGCGTATAGCCTCTTCTTTGCTTCGTGCCCTAACCGCTGCTTTATGGCATTCCCTAATTGCAACGTATAAAAAAAAAAAATAAAAGCTTATTACAGATTCCATGAACTATCCTAGTCCGTGGACGATCAATGGATCGAAATAAATCCACCGAACGTACGCATCAACACGGACACATTTACTCGAATGCCAAAGCAGTATATATTTGATCTAATCGACGAAACCTATTATTAACACTTCTCATTGTAACAATCAAAAATTATCGAACAAAATTAGAATATCTATGATACGTATTATGGTCTTGTGCTATTTTATCCGACCACTCATTTACTTCGTATCTTTATACTCTACTATTTTGACTTTACTAAAATAAATCTATAAGAAGATATATTTACGAAACGACGAAAGAGAGTGCGAAGTGTTAATATATACTTAATACTAAGTATCCAAAAACACGTTCAAAAATCTTTGCCATTTCAGAAAGAAATGAATTTTTAAAGAAATGCAAAGACCTTTAAACTGTTTGATACTGATATATCTCGCAATACAGAGCATCAGCAAAATATGAAGAGAGAGAGAGAGAAAGAGAAAAAAAGAGAACGGATACGCTGAATAATTTTTAAATTTTGCTGATACTTTGCATAATACCCGGAGACGGAACTTTCAACTCGAAAGTGGAAATTATAACTTGCGTCTTATCCGGCCCTACCTGCTTAAAATTAAATACACAATCGCACAGAAAAAGTTATGCTACCTGCCTGCCTATAACATACATTTAAAAAATAGCAAAACATTCATTCGAATGTACACACACACACACACTCCACGATTCTCTCACATACCGCCAGGGTGCAAAAAGCCTAAACTAGAGAGCATGCCCCGGGGCACCTCCGACACCCTAGCTCAACCACGTTTTTTTTTCTTAAATACTAAATGGGGTACGTACCAATTTGCTGTAATCGACTGTCAAGGCTAATGATTATTGCGTTAATGACTAAAGCAAATAATACCAGTACGTACTAGTATATATATAAGCATACTAGTAATATACGAGTATTTCCATTGACAATATGTGATGACTCTACTATGCAAAACGATGTAAATGATAATACTTGAATTTTTAAATAAATACAAACAATGGTATAATAATGAAGTTATCGCGAAACGACGTACTAATGCACCGCCTAACACGCACACACAGATGCAAGGTACATCGCGCTCAATCACTAACTCAATGACAGTCGCCAATAAGGGAGAACTTAAAAACTAAACCCATACGAACTGTTTCTCACCCATACGTGTAACACCTGGGCAAACGTATAAATGAGAACGCAGAAAGCACGGGGGGGGAGGAGAAACGGGAATTAGTTTATTAGAAGCTGAAAATCCTGATCTAAAAATTGGATTAACTTTTTAGATATTATTCTTTAGCTTACGGGCTATGACTCTACAAGTCTCTTTGTTTTTTATGCGATGACTCTACTCGACTTTTCACTTTTAAAATGAAAATGACTCTATCGAGACTTCTTTTTTTTTTTTTTTTTTTTTTTAATCAACGACATCGATTTACTATTCAATAATATTTCATGCAACAGTAATGAAAAAACCTCGGACGATTCCTTTTAACAAGTGGCCATTCTAATTTAAAGAACAAAAACAGATGATCCACCACTTATTTTCCGGAATCTATCCGTCGCGTATGTCTTCTTGCACATTGTTTTGTACATCGGATATCGATATACCAAAGTAAACCGCGATTAAATGGACTATAAGTACGAAACAATGCATGTAAAATAAAACCACAACGCATGCTTTTTTCGACGAAATCGGGTTAATGAATGCCCGATTTCAACACTAATTATCGCGAGCAAATACGAATAAATGGGGTGCTGCTTAAAAATGGCACCGTCAATTAAACGACTCGACCGATGAAACAAGAAGACCCTAATCCTGAGCTAATATAATAATAAGCATGCACGATAAATGAAACAATAGAAAAATATACCACTCATGAGTAAATCCAAAAGAGGAATTACTCATGGTCATGCTCGTCAATAATTTATTAATAAAATTACAACCAGTAACTCGTACCGATTCGGACCTTTCGTCCTCGGCATGATTGAGCACCGGAGGAACTTAAAATTTCTTTGCTCACTACTTAAGAAGTTCTCTGATGGCTCCAAAACACTCGTACACGCATTGGTCCGATCGACATTGAAGGAAGCTGATCCGTAGAAGGTTGAAGATAAGGTAGGTCGTCATCAAAGTAGGTTGACATCCAAATAAGTTGAAAATGAAACAGCTCAACGTCGTTTTAGAGCGATAAGGTATGATCGCAATGATGATCTGTAAAAGAACAACGAACGAGTTTTAATTAAATTTATTATAATAAAAAAATTGTGAAATTATTAACCACGATATCTACAAATTTACTTACCGATATTCCTCTATGAAAGAGAAGTATTAATTTCTCGATAATCTTCAATGATGCACTGATTCTAATACGCGAACAGTCTGTGCGACTGTTTAAAAAAGAAAAATAATACTTTTTACGAACAAACCCTAAATCTACTATTGACCGCTTTGCACGCAGTCAATTTAAATGCAAATGTTTCTAAAATTGTTGTCGCGAAACGCGGATTTATTCAAATTAACGAACGAACGATGCTTCTAATTCGCGATTTTGATTTTATTTAAACGATACAACACTCCAACAATTGCCACGCGCACGATGGCAATGATGATCTAAAAAAGTAAGAGAACCAAAATTATTAGTATTATTTTTTGAAGGGAAAAATTTTTTTTTAATCGTTAATAAACTGTTTAGAAAAAAGAAATTCACTTACTGGAGTCTTCGTCGATCCTTTGCACGATGAGCATCCTGCCCCAGGAAGATGATGGAAGATCCTTCTTTCATCCCAGCTGAAAATAGGAAAATTAAATTATTGGTATCATTGTTATAAAAAATTAAAATTAAAATTAAAATTAAAAAATAAAATTAAAAATTATCGAGGAAACATTTAAAAAATAAATTTCCTTACCCAGAGTCGTTGCAGGTCCTTGCACGATGAGCGTCCTGCCCCAGGATGATGAATATGCACTAACACTGACTCTAATTCGCGAATTTATACCGAATCTACACATTTTATTTAATCGATTTATTTATTTATATTATTTAGATATATTTTTTTATTTATATTTATTTTTATATTATTTAGATATATTTATGCATTTATATTTATTTATATTATTTTTAAATATATCAAAATATTTTCAACAAACACTATTTTCACTTCACTATTTTTTCATTCATTCACTATTTCACACACAATAACACATAATCTGAAACAAAAATAAAAATAATATTATTAGTATCTATTATTATTATAATAAAACGTTATTAAAATTATTTAGACAACGTTTAAAAAGAAGTCCACTTACCCACAGGGTTTGTTGGTCCTTGCACGATGAGCGTCCTGCCCCAGGATGATGAATATGCACTAACACTGACGGATTATTTAATTGTAAAAAAAAAATTAATAGCAACGATACGAGCAAACACTGACTCTAACAATTAATAAAAACACTGACTCTAAAAATTAATAAAAACAGAAAAGCTGAAACATACAAGAGATTACAGAACAAGAAGGAATAAAATATTTCTTGTAAATCATTTCTGAAGGTAATATATCGGAAAATATATTATCTAAGAATATCAATCATAATGAATATCTTATTAATTTAATTTTTAATTTAATTATAAAAAATCGAACGATCGAAAGCTAAGTATTTTTGAAATGTACCAAAGTATGCAGCCATTCGCTCGATAATGTTTGCTTTGTATCCGAAGATACAAACACAAGCAATATCAATTGCCCAGGTCTCACCGCACGGAGGTAGCTGCATACGGAGACCCAACTGTTAATAAAAATCTAATCATTTTATTAAAATAAAACAATAACTGGAACAGAAAACGCAATGATTAATAAAGTAAAAAGTATATATAAATTCCTATAGCATCTTACATAATAGTAAACTTCCTGTAACATTAATTTGATAGCGATGTAATTAGAATAAAAATGTTCGTTAAAAAAATACGTAATTAAAACGAAATCGACTGACGCTTCTTGTAGGTCTTTACTCGTCAAAGGACTGTATAGAAATGAAGATCTCTTTCCCGACATTGAACGAGTTCGAACGAACGAATGTTTTTGTTTTACTCTCGGCCGAAAGATTTCTTGGAAATATGTTACCTACCTCTCTTTATTAGTCAATGTTATTACAAAGAGCAAACTTATTTGTCTCGACGAAGAGAAGGTCGCGTATAAATTCAGTGTTTTGATGCCGTATTATTCTCGCTCGTTGAATTCTTGGAAATATTAAAAGAATACGATCATATTACAGAATCGATTAAAAGTGTGTGTGTGTTCGTGTGTACGGAGTATCCATATATGCGTATATATGATGTATATTTGTATGTATGTATGATGTGTATATGCATATAGATGAGTATATATGAAAATTGAATATAATCAAAATTATCGATCGAACGCAATTGTAAAGACAAAATTATTGATCAGAACGTAGTTTAGAAGCGAGAGAAGTATCGATTTTATGAAAATAAAGCTAGAAAATAGGAGAAAAATTACGACGGAATTGTTCTCCAGGGCGATCTACGAGGCCGAATTTATTTTCGCGAATATCTTTCGAACGCGACGAGATACGGACTTGCAAACGCGGCCCCATAAAAATCGCGCGTTCAGCTATCGATTGATATATTGGAAGAGGGTGTGCGTTAGAAAAAATTTGCTAATTACCTGTAATTAAGCGGAGCGACGAAACACCGTGACCAATTGTAACCGTATCCAAGATGGAAAGAAAGACCACCTGCAAGGAAGGCAAGTGGACCCCGGAGATCAAATACATCGCTAGTCAAATTAAACATTAATTATCTCGATTGAAAATAATAAAAAGTATAATAAAAGTACGTAGATGATATGATACGAATGACAAATGTAATTTATTCGAATTTCAAACATAGACAATTATTTTCTAATAAAACGATTATATTTTCTAGAGATATAGAAACGTTAAACGAACGTACACTTGAATAATGACCAATTGTAACCGTTACGAGACGTAAAAAAAGACCACCTGCAAGGAAGGCAAGTGGACCCCGAAGATCAAATACATCGCTAGTCAAATTAAACATTAATTATCTCGATTAAAAAAAAAAATAAAAAGTATAATAAAAGTACGTAGATGATATGATACGAATGAAAAATCTAATTGATTCGAATTTCAAACATAGACAATAATTTTCTAATAAAACGATTATATTTTCTAGAGATATAGAAACGTTAAACGAACGTACACTTGAATCACCTATGCGTAGATAATCTCAACGGTTTTAATATATAAAACGTATAGTGAGCAGTTGTTTAACCGAAATAATTCGATAGATTTAAGTATATACGGGTACATATATATTGCAAGTGTTCGGATAAAAATAATAGTCGAATCTTTATTTCTACGTATCCAATAATTACGTCGTTTATTATCGAAGTAAAAATGTATCATGACAATAATTTTATATAATCGAGAATGTTCGACCATCGAAAAGAAAGGAACGAGGAAGAAACGATACATACGTAAGTACATAGAGAACTAATAATACATTGATACGTATATTGGCGTCGAGAATGAAACGGGGAACACGAAAATTATGACATATGTATATTCTCGGACAGCGCAAACCTATATAAATATCACACACGCATAAATTCTTCGCGAAAACCCAGGCTTTCGATCGCATCGAACAGATTCGCAGGTTATGTTATCTCGATCTATCACAATTATTCATGAAATATGTAAGAATAGAAATTTGTTTACGGTTAGTAATCGTTGATCCTACGAACGACGAACGTCCTCCTCTTCGCTCGAAATCAAGAAGTACGATGCACCAACACTTCGATTCTAACTCCTTGCACTCCCGTTCTATCTCTCGAAATTCTTGAAAATCTTCGAAAAGAGAGATCTCATAAGGATACAGGAATCGATAAAAAGTGTGCGTGTGTCTACGGAATGTCCATATTGTGTGCGTTCGTGCGCTGATATTTATTAAAACGACAACGTACATATAAAATATATTTATTTACTTGCTCTCTTCCTGTCTCTCTCTCTCTTATCGAAGCAATGTAAGAAATATTGAATTAAAAATGTAATGTTTTTAGGTTAGAGCTATCCTTTCGTTCCTCTTTTACCGCTTCTAATCCATATTAACTAACTTACTCTTATACGTAACTCTTTCTCCTTAAAATATGATATAAGTTTTAAGCCACCACCGACCGCCAGTTACATCTATCTCACCTTTCTACGTTCCCACTTCAATAACCCCCTACTTTTCTTCTCTGAACCTTTGCTCTCAAGTATAAAAACATCCTCAACGAAAGAGCTTAAAACCTAGGAATGCTCGTTTCTAGTGCGTCGCCTGGATTAGTCCGCTCTCGGATAATGCAGAAAGCAGCAAGTTGACTTGAAAATGCAAGATTCTCGAGACAAAGGGATTCGCTCCTGGATTAACAAGGATACTTGACGAAGGACGTGCATTACGGAAATGTTCGTTGGAGGGTAGGAAATGGCGAACAGCAGGATTTGTCGTAAAGTAGGTAGGAGCTTTGGTGAACTGGAAGTTATGCGACATAACCCTAATGATCGTATCTTCGTCATACTTTCGTCGCACACACACACATATCAAAACACTGTTCGGTCGATCGATTTTTTTTCCTCTTTAAATCATCATCGATTTAACCGACTAATCGTGAGTAATCGATCATTACGGTTGATTATGAATTAAGTGATTAATTTGATCGGAGGCAAACCGACTAATGACAATAAACCGACCTTTGATCTTATCGTAAATGAAAAAAAAAAAAAAACAAAAAAGAAAAAATTAAATCCAATTTCAGGTACGCGCACACCGAAAGCACGTGTTTCACCCGACTCGTTTCCCCAACCAAATGCACTATCAGTAAATACGGGAATGCTTTAACGATGGCGGATGGAATTTCTGTTTTTTTCTTTTACTTTCTTTTTCTTTTTTTTAAATTTACGCAAAGCCAACCCTTCGGAATAGCAAATGTAGCTATTTCCGTAGACCCGCAAATGGATCCTTTAATCAACAGGAACTAGCAAAGTCCGTGGAATTTCACGGAGAAAAAAAATATTTGATTGGAAGCGGTACGATTGTTTGTTAGAGTTTTCAGGCTGTGCTTGTGCCGGTGCGGATATAAAAAAAAAAAAAGAAAAAAAAAAAAAAAGAAAAAGAAAGAAAAAAATTCAATCGCGACTTGAAGCGCCAGGTGTTTGCTTAACGTAAAGCACCGAGCGTCTTCCCGCACCGAGGCCTGTCGAGAAAGAAAGTAAGGCCGTAATTGACGATGGTTTCCACGAGGAGGAAGAAGAATGAACGAACGAGAAACGAAAAAAAAAAAAAAAAAGAAAAAGAGGAACGAAGAAAGGGAAAATAACAAAACGCCATTTAGAAGAGACGATATTATGGGTTTGCTTAATTGATCAATCCTCGACATTTTGACGATAAACATTTGATATTCCCTGCTACTAATACGAATAGAAAAAAAAAAAGAAAAAGAAAATGAAAGTTATTCGAGGAGCCTTACGACGCGCCATACATTATTTCTTTCTGCAACTGTGTACGGTTCATCGAGAGACACGTTTCTGCAACGGTCAGCAGTAGAATTTTCGAAAATTCACACGGCCGATTCCCTCGGGGAATTGTAAATTCCCGGACAGCTACTTCGGTTCCGTTACCAGTGGGCGTTGCTCGTAGTTCATCTCTCTCTCTCTCTCTCTCTCTCTCTCTCGTTTTCATTCTCATTTCCTCATTCTCCCTCTCTCTCTCTCTCTCTCTTCTCTCTATACATAGTACCTTGCATTAGTTCACTCGCACAAACGTTCACGCAGCCGCGTACGTCCGTGCGTTATGCGAACGTCCAAAGAACGGGGCTGGCTGTCGGTGTAGGGGAGGGGGATTGGGAGGGAGAGGGGGTGAGCGGGAGGGTTCGGAGATAGAGAGAGGGTGGCTTGAACACTGTGGTTTTCCATGGTGGCTATTCTATGAAATATTCAACACGACCGCGGGCTACGTCGTCATAGCTTTTGTAGGAACGGAAAGCCAACGACGGCGACGAGCCTTCTCGTTCCCGGACCAGACGGATGCATTATTTTTCTTCGTTTCTCACCCCTCTCGGTACGGTCAACGTGGCGCCCCTAACGTTCATCGTTATTATGGTCCATATCGCGAGAGGCCGATATATTGAAAAACGTTGTCCCTTCGTAACTACCGCGATAGCGAATCTTTTCATCCCCTCCTTCTTCCCGTTCATCTTTCTCTCTCTCTTTAAGAGGATACGAAGGGTAGGGGAAAATAGGAAGAAAAAAATTTATCGTTGCAAATCGTTCGCACGTAGCGTATTGTTATATTAAAAACGTTCGTTCAATTTGTCCAATAAAAAGTCCGTGGATTTGAGCGATTGGGAATTATTGATGCTTGAATATCGTGGGGTGAGGTTGCTTGTGTATCTCTCGTTGATATCTCAAGGGTGAGATAGGTGAGGCGGGGAGAGAAGCGTGGAAGGGGATGAAGCGACGTAAGGACCTTTTTCAACCTGAAATCATTTTAATGAGATAGACGTCGGAAGTTGAGGACGACGGGAGGAAGAAACGTTGGAAGGGAACGAAGGGACGGCGGGGCTGGGGTAAAGGGGGAAATAGAAAGCATTATGCAAGCCTAACAGACAGGCACGGGCCTTCGGCCAAATAAGTAAAAGGCTAATGACAAAAAGTCGAATTAAAATAAGAATCGCGTCGAGTGGCGAGGACACCTCAAGGATTTTCGAGGACCAACGACCGGAGCCAAGTACTTCCAATAAATTAAACCAACCCTCCCTCCCTCCCTCCCTCACGTTTCCTACTCTCGCACGAGGACGTACTATCGATCTTCCTCCTCCCCTCACCCTCGGGCGTGTAACGTCCTCGGATTGTTGTTTGTCTTTTCTTTAAGTATCCTCGAACCATAAATTCGTTTCATTGACTGCATTTTCCTCGAGACAATTGAAACTTTATGCGTATTTAAAGTATAAAATGGACGTAGGGGAGACAGGGGGACGGGGGGCTGGTGATAAGGAAACAACTGTTGAACAAATCTCGTGGATTTCGATTCGCGGAATGGTCAATGATACACGTTGGATGGTAATTTAACGGATTCTTCATCTTGAAATAATGGAATTTTTCCGCTTAATGGAACGCGACGCGTCGTCCGATATCATCCACGTTATGCGAGAAAATCGCACGGTGATGATATTCCAGTTATTTCGATTCTCCCAAAGGCTCCGATTATACGTACACGTCGAATCGAATGAAACGCGCAAACGTTCCCGGTTATATGCGAGATGTTATTCGTTTCTCTTTTCTTTTTTCTTTCCAAAAAAAAAAGAAAAAAAAAAAAGAATTATCCTTGCGACAAGTCGTACTCGATTTACGAATTATTTTTAACTCGTACGTTTCTTTTTTTTTTTTTTACTTTCTACCGAAGTCAACAAGAAAGGTATCTCCGATAACAGCTTTGACAAAGGAGATCTTCCCTATATAGACTCCCGTAGGTCGGTTAAAAGGGGAGAATAAGGGTACCCTTTGCATCGTTAGACCAGGATCGTATAACTCATTTAACGTTAAAGTTGCGGCGGTTGGTCCATCGATAAAATCGTTTTAAATCGACTCGACGGACACCGACGTCTCGATGAGTTATCTTTTATCTCGCGACAGTTGCCCTTCAGATCCATTTGGCGTAGAGCCACGTTTCTTCCTGCCCCTTTGCCGAAGAAGGGTCGGTTACTTTTGTCCGATACTGGGTGGGCCAAGAACGAGTAATTATCTTCGTCTGGAATATCCCTTAACCATTAAACGATACTCCCATTAACGTTTCGACGATGTTCGTTTATATTAATACATCGAACTCGGGGATACGAATATATTCTAACGTTGTGATCGTTATGGTATTGTTCAAAAAATAAAAAAAAAAAAAAAAAAAAAATAATAAGCAGAGGCAAAGAAAATACGAGTTTTGAGATGTCGTCGATTTTACCTTCTATATCGAGCGACGAGTGGACATAGGAACGTAATTATTCGGACACCCCGTATAGACGAAAGAGAGTCCTCCCGTTATCGGAATTATTGGATTCTGGGCTTCCTTTGAAAGCTTGTCTGAAAATGCTGGATGGGATAAATGCGGCGGCAGCAGTGGCGGCGGCTGCTGTCAGAAAAGTAGGAATTCCCTCGGGGTGATGTTGCTGCCAGAGGGGATGAGGAAATGGCAGAGGGAACGAGTGAGTTGAGCGGATGTGTTGAGGAACGAAGAATGGACGAGAGAAAGGAGGAGTGCCGAGAGAGGATAGGGAGGATAGATCGTTGGTGGCAGCCTTAAGGGCTCGCCTTCGTGGATCATAGAGGGTCGTTTTGAATAATTTATCGATCATGCCGGCACGAGCCTGTCTTTCGAGGAGTCAGTACGGCAACGGAAGCGTTATCGGTGAACATCGACCATAAACGGGAAATTTAACTTGACCTTGATTTCGTAATCACGGTCAACGAGAGTGTCAGCCTTGATTTCTTTGCTTTTTGGTGCTTTCTTTTTTTATTTTTTTTTTTTGTCATTATCATCATATATTTTTTTTTTTTTCTTTTTGTTTTTTCGTCGACAAAATCCCGTACGAAGACGGTAGAATGAACTTCAATTATCGAACTTCGTTTATTTACGAGATAAGATTTTTATTTTGACGGGGTTGAGGCGGGGGAGGGGGGAGGGGGGGGACGTTTGATGAAAGCTAATGCGGAAAAGCGAACGCGAGGACAGATAAGACACAATTACAGTTCCGTCTAACCCTGTAAGGAGGCATCCTTTGGGAGCAGTCACGACTCACTGCCGCCGGTAATAACGTCGTACCTTTTGTCCTCTCTTATTACCGCTTCACTTCCGTTCTCCAAATCTCTCGTGATGATTATTAAGGTAACACGAACTCTTCGCTTTCAGACACGTACTAACAAATCTCTCCCTCGTCTCTCTTATCTTAATTCGGAAAGTTTCCCTTTGACGAATGCGTTCGTTCCCGTTTGCTAAAATAGTCTATTTTAACCTGGAACATCAGGAATGATAATCTATCTTCCTCTCGCATTTGATATTTCGTCGTTATTCACGTTCTCGCACAATCTCCTATTATTCCACAGATTCCTACAGCGTCAGTACTCATACATATCGCACGATTTATACACAAATTTCTTCATTTATACGTCGTTAATATTACGTATACCATTTTCGTGACCGATATTGTATCTGTTCGATTTATTTTTTTTTATTTTTATTTTCGATCGAAAGTATTCCTATATCACTGTTTTAAATTATAAAGCGTATCGATGCGCTCGAAACGCATCGTCGTGTATCGTGAAATTGTTGGAAACAAGCGCGTACGTTGTCCGTTTGAAGGGGAAAAAAAAAGAAAAAATAAAAAGCAAAAAAAAATTCGCGAAAACGTTCATCGTTCGTATCGTCGATCGTTAACTAGGGCATCGGCGTTAAATAGTACGGTCCTGAACGCGTACTCGCTTACTACGAGACCTCGGCGATGGTAGAGGGGGAAGCTTTACAGTCATCGTTATTTCTCATACCAACCAACACCCAATAAATGACGTCAGGTACGTACAGTGTACACACGATCGTCGTAGCGTGCCGATCGCGTTCCTCAAGCAAATCGAACAAATTCTATTCCTTCGGAGGCGTCAAAATGGCGATCGATAAGAAGAGGATCTTGGGCACGATTTTGACGGTTTTATTATTCGCGACGATGGGTAAGAATAAAGTCGTCAAATATCGCGAGTGAATCGTAAGGCCGTTCGAACGAACAATGGCCGTTCGTGAATGCGCGGAGCCATAAAAACCACCTTGTGGGGAGAAACGGCAGCGCCCGTTTACGTACTTTTTACTTTCGAATTTCTTCTTGATCTACTAAGAAAACGAATCTTTCGCGTCGTTGCGTATTCGTTCAATCGCGATATTTAATCGTCCAATCGATGACTGGTTACAGTTTCGTAAGAGCTTAAAAATAATAATATTGTAATATTTCAATCGGCTCGATTAACGTATAATTAGGATTCCTCGTTGTATTCGTGTACGTGCGTACATAACCTATATGTATGTATACCTAAAGCGTAACGAACCACTTTGTACGGATCGATTGTTTTTTTCTTTTTTTTTTTTTTTCTATCTTTTTCTTTTTATCTGACCTGTTGAATCGTAAAACGTCCCGATGAAAGAAAACACAAAAGTGGTTCTCTGCGTTTTGGAAACCAATTTTGTTCTCTTTTTTTTTTTTTTCTTTTTGTTTTCACGATCAGGATGCGAAGCTATTCGATGCTATCAATGCAGCAGCGATACCGATCCAAAAGGCGAAGATCTTTGCGGGGCTTATGAGAAATTCGACAAGGAAAGGAATATCCCGGTGGAATGCAGTAGCGACGAATCTTATACGCCCGGCACGTTTTGCGTTAAGTTGACGCAGCAAAGTCCTCGCGGCTTCATATGTGAGTATATTTTTTTTTCTTTTTTCTTTTTTCCGTCGAGATAAACGACCGAGTCTCGCTCGATTCGATTTAATATTTTCGTTGAAATTTGCCACGATCAATTATCGTTGATTTATAACCCCAAACGAATTTATTTTCCTAAAGAGAGAGAGAGAGAGAGAGAGAGAGAGAGAGAGGATGGGTGCATGAACGTCATGTTTACTATCAAAGTTATCAGAGCCAGTAAACTTGTCGTTAAAATAAACGAAACCGCATATTGAATACTTTTAATTCTTTTTTTTTTTTCTTTTTTTAACAAAATAAACTTAATTGCCGCGCTCAACGTGGTTCGGTTTACATAACGAATTTACTTTAGTTTGTTTTTGTTTTTTTCTTTTCTTTTCTTTTCTTTTCTTTATCATTTTTACTGATCTACGATGTTTCGCCTCTATATGTTTACTCTATTTATGATTCTTAAAGGGAACGGTAGATGGCGGCAAGTGATACGAAGATGTGCATCTGTCTCCAGTACCGGAGTTACAGGTGTCTGTAATTGGGGGGTCTACGAGAACGGAATCTATTGGCAAGAATGTTCTTGCTCCGAGGATTCTTGTAACGGGGCATCCTCATTTTCTTCGCTTTCCACGATAATCTTCGTTGCATCGAGCGTACTTCTTTCGATCCTCTTTACAAAGTAAATTGGAGTACGGGTCTATCGGAGAGAAAAGAAAAGAAAGAAACACAAAATTTTATTACCAACGAATCCGTCCGTTATAATTTTTATTTAAAAGTATAGATATATTTTAGATCAATAAGAGAACCATTAGTAATGTTTCTCCAGAACGGAACAAATTGTTTTGGAGGAAGGAGGAAGGATTATTAATATATACATACACACATATATATATATATATATATATATATATATATATATATGTATATATATATATATGTATATATATATATATATCATTTTTATATCTTTATATAAAGAATTTAGTAAAACAAAAAAGATAGATTGAAAATCTACGTCTTCTACGTTAGTTTTGTAAATAAGATTTAAGCTTTATCAATGACAATTTCATATATTATATCACATATATGAAACACATCGCAATAATTTCTTTTACAAAAAAAAAAAAAAACGCTGCCGTCCATGCCGATGATCATATTTAAGTTTACATGATACTTGCAAACAGATATGATCGAGAAGTAACATTCTATTTGGAGAGAATTGATTTAATTCGAAGGATGATCGATAATAATAGATGAATGTTCCTGATAATTAATATCGAGAGATGAAAGCACGTAATTAGTACAAAACGGATTAGTAGTTACGATCGGCATAAGATAGATCGATCGATCTATGAAAGTTCGATCGGCCGGTCGCGCTAATTAAATTCGTAGTTATCACGAAATATCAGAAATATTTGTTGCGTAATCCGTTGTAGCTTTAGCAATTATTATTCTTATGGTTACATCATGAGATGGACGAGTTAATAGAATCTCGTAGTTTCCTAGCCAAAAACATATTACGTGGCCATTAAAAAAAAAGGTTGCAATAAAGATGGATAAATATATTGATCGATATCTTTCGAAATACTTGTCTCGTGCCTATTAATAACATAACTGTCGTTATATCAACGCGTATCCGTATTTACATACGCTTAAATACATATACATATATATATATATATATATATATATATATATATATATATATAGAGAGAGAGAGAGAGAGAGAGAGAGAGAGAAAGAAAATAAATATGTATGAGTGCCTGAAAAAAAGAAAAAAATCTTCAGAGTATTTCTGCTTTCCATGCGACATTATTTATATCATATATTGAATTGTAATTTTATTAGAAAAAAAAAAGTTATAAAAAAAAAAGAAAAGAAATACGTATCCATGTCAATCGCCGCATTTCTGTATTCGTGCATCTTGTAAAGCTAAGTTACCACGCGTAATAGTAGTAATAATAGTAGTCGTAGAGAGACTTAGTAACCTTCAATAGTAGCATAGTATCAACCTGTATCAACCTGTTTATGATAACATCTGTCGGTATTTCAAGCGACAGGTGGCCCCCGTACGAATCCTACTTTATTCGTAATCGCTCGACGAATTCTGGATCTTCTGAAACAAAACATCAAAGTGAGATAGAGATAGAGAGAGAGAGAGGAAGAGAGAGAGGGAGAGAGATAATGAGAGCACACACCCTCTTCGCCACAATATACATCACGTTATAACGCCGGAAATTCGGTGGTCGCGAGTTAATTACGTCACGTGAGACTATTAATGCCTTGGCAGATCCAACAACGCGGTGGTACATACAATGGCACACGGCTGTGTTTAGGTTCTCTTACCCATATATTAACGTCGCGACCCATGCCAACCCTCGTTACTTGAGACGTTTATAATTAAGACCGTCCGCTTCGGCCATCTCGGACGTAGGGCGATTTGCAACTTTGGAATTTGACTTTGTTCGTAGAAGCGCGACTCTCTCTCTCTCTCTCTCTCTCTCTGTGTCGCCTCTATCTGTCGACCCGAAATTACCTATTACACTTTTGACAACGATACGTCATTTTGAATTGAAAAACGACCGATGAAATTCGTTTTAATCGTTTCGTTCGAACGGGGGTGGGTTGGGTGGGTGGGTGGGGGAGGAGGAGGAGGAGGAGGAGGAACGAGCCCTTTGCGATATTCGTTAAGTCCGATTTCTTCAAAGTTTTCGAAGTTTCCTCGAAGAGGAGGATGGGCGGGGGGGGATGGGGAGGAGGAGGGGAGGGTAAAGGATGGTCCATCCGGTGATTTTCATTGGCCGACGACCCTTCGGGTACACTTAATTTTAGGAATAAGAGTCTCTCCATCTGCATTTAGGGTCGTTATTACATCAAGACGCGCTTAATTAGCCCTCGCAAGGCGGAAAGTGTTGCGCGTTTGAGCCTCCGTTGCTCGCAAGCCCGTAATAATAATATAACCTCGTATCTTCATAATGCGGAAAACACTTTTCAACGTGGCTGGCGCAGAAGTGAAGCGGCGTTATATACGAAAAGGGTGGGGGGGGCGTGGGATGAGGAGGAGGAGGGAGGAGAAGGGTGAATCCTTCGTCGTTTAAATACCACACCGGGTGTAGTGCTCGTAAATCATTTCTTTAAGGACCACCTTTAATCTGTGAAAAGTAGAACGCTAGTAGTAAGGATCAAAGTACTCTACTACCTAATACAATGTTAAAATAAACTTTATAACATTTCTTTTTTTTTTTTTTTTTCGTTTTTTCTTTTCTTTTCTTTTCTTTTCTTTTCTTTGCTTTGCTTTACTTTTTCTCTTCGTACAGAGACTTATCCTATTAATTTGTGAATACGTCGAGAGAAATTTTTTTTCATCGCGTTTTACGGAAAAAAAGTATCTCCGCAGGTAAGATGGTTATTTTTTTTTTTTTTTATTTTTCCGAATAAAACTAACGAACAAGTTCCAACAATCGGAGAGAATCGTTTTCTTTTGGGGATACGTAAAATATGTCGAGATAAAAATTGCGATGAAATTGTTTTATCTTTTATTATTCCATTTGTAGGATTGGATTGTAATTTGAATAACTTTGATTTTACCTGAAATCATTTCGATTGATATATTGTTAGCAAGTAAAGGGAAAACGACAGGGGAAAATTCGTATTTATTATAACGTTTTCGTGTAACACACATACACACACACATATATATATATATATATATAAATCATACAAATCAAACGATCGATCTCGTAAACTCTCGAAAACAAAAAGATTATTAAACAAAAGAAAGAATGTAATTGTCGTTTACCATTCGTTGATATAAGTTGTTAACCAGAGGAACGACCAATGGGGATACGTTTCGTTATTCGATTGTATTAGATTGACAATTCTAGACGATGTATTAGAATTCACATAAGTTTAGTACAAATCAGAGCGTTTGAATGATGCAGAATTTACCGCGTAATTCCTATTCTTCCTTTCTTTTCGCTCATTCATTTCCTTTCCTTCTTTTTCCTCTTACTCCATTTCTCTCTATCTCTCTCACTCTCTTCCTCTCTCTCTCCCTCTCTCTCTCTCTCTCTCGATATTCCCATCGTTCCTTTCATTCGACCTAGTAGAATAGTACCGAAGGATTGTGTTTTTACGAAAGATTGTAAAGGTTAGAATTCACTCACGCGGTTTTATTTATTGCGTATCGCCTCGAAGAGTTTTAAGGTGAATTCGGACAAAATATTAGAACATAATAAAAATGAATATAACAGACGGACCTGGTTTTTCTCGTTATGAGATTTTGTTACTCGCTGCAAGGCTTTCCTTTGTAACTGCCGTAGGATTTTTTACGATGAAATGGTTCATCCATCAACTTGATCCTACAAATGCGGCAAAGAAAAAAGCTAAGGAAAAGGTTGGCTTTCTATTTTCTATTGATTTATACGAAGGAAATATTATCTATCTTATTATATTCAATTTTCGTGTATAGAGATAAATCTAACCTATATCATCGAATACCATTAGACCTATAATAAAGGATCTTATTACTTTGAATTATTATTTAGACTCGTGAACAATTGCGTAAAATTGCAAACTCAGATGGTGTTATATTATCCGTTGATATGGATCAATTAACAGATTACGAAATCATAATAGCTAGCCATTTAGTCGATCCGCAAGATATCAAAGTTTCATGGGAGAATATAGCCGGATTGGAACATGTTATTCAAGAACTTAAAGAGACAGTTATACTGCCTATACAAAAGAAAGAACTTTTTTTAAATTCTCAATTAACGCAAGCTCCAAAGGTTTGTAAAAATAATTTGTCTGATTAGCGAACTATAAATTATATCGTATTAATCTCTCCGTATTTCGTTCAGGGTGTGCTGTTACATGGGCCACCAGGTTGCGGCAAAACTATGATTGCAAAAGCTACTGCCAAAGAAACTAGAACTCGTTTCATTAATTTGGATGTTAGCATTCTTACCGATAAATGGTATGGTGAGAGTCAAAAATTGAGTGCTGCTGTATTTTCATTGGCTGTAAAACTTCAACCATGCATCATTTTTATAGATGAAATAGGTTAATTGAATGGACATTATAATTTTTTATGATCGCTTGATAGTTTCTTACTTGGCTGTATTATGTGTGCTTCATTATTTTTCACTCCATCAGATTCCTTTTTGAGAGCACGCAATTCGCAAGATCACGAGGCAACGGCTATGATGAAAGCGCAATTTATGTCAATGTGGGATGGTCTAATAACCGATCCATCTTGTACCGTGATCGTAATGGGAGCAACGAATAGACCCCAAGATTTAGACAGAGCTATTCTAAGGCGTATGCCTGCTACTTTTTATATAGGATTACCTGTAATAAACGAATTATATATTATTATCTTTCGGTATTTATCCATTTTGTACTTATATCAATATATTTTTCATTGTTATAGAATGAAGAACAGAGAATACAAGTCCTAAAGTTAATTTTGCAGCATGAACCAATTGCAGACAATGTAGATATTGCAAAGGTTGCCAAAATGACAGAAGGTTTTTCTGGTTCGGATTTGCAAGAACTTTGTAGAAACGCATCTGTATATCGTGTTAGAGATTATCTACGAACACACGCGCAGTAAATATCAATGCACATAACAAAAAAAAAAAAATGCCTTCATTTAGTGAACGTATCGAGAAAAATATTTCACATTTTTTTCTTTACGTTTGTAGGGATATAGGCGAGACAAGTGCAAGTACTAGTACAGACGACGAAGAATTTCACGATGCCGTACGTCCTATAACGATGGAAGACCTTCTCACGTCCTTCAGGAAGTTAAAAACATCTAAGTTGCATACGGGCACCTTAAATTCTGTTAGGTTAGATTTAGATTAAATACAAGAGGAGCGAGATTATCTGCATGTATTACATTAACTAACTAATTTTTATTCGATAAGTTGGATTACGTTTAATAAAACAAAGATCTTACAGTCGGTACAGTTTTATAACTGTGATCGATCTTTTTACGAAAATAAATACTTGCAGAGGATTTCATGATGTATGGAAATATAAAATCGTAGTTGTCCGAGTGTATGTGCACAATATCTATAATTTTTATTTTTTTTCCTTTTTTTTTTCCATTTATTTATTTAATGGAATTATAGTAATATTCATTGGACTTGTTTCGAAAATTTTGACATAAGTATATTCAAAATATTGAATCTTCCATGTGTACATTTCAACTAGAAAATTGCATTTGTATGTCATCTTCCAACTATATTCATTGTCATTGTTGTTTTCGGAGTACACAAAATAATCGTGAAAAATCTATTCACACTTGGACATTCATTTATTGAAAGTTTATAATATTTATCGTT
The DNA here is from genome assembly GCA_911387935.1 of Dolichovespula saxonica. Lineage (NCBI taxonomy): Eukaryota > Metazoa > Arthropoda > Insecta > Hymenoptera > Vespidae > Dolichovespula > Dolichovespula saxonica. The sequence continues at coordinate 3,043,648 of OU427005.1, read as the reverse complement.
TTTTAGGGAAGACTCTCTTTGTGAACATTGGATTACATAATTCATGAAATCAGACATCTTGTATAAATGAACACATAAAACTATTCTGAGTCCTATTAATATATAACTAAATATGTAACTAAAAATAATGTTGTATGTATCCATTGTATAGAATCAGTTCTGTTTTGAGGACAGTAATATATTATATAATATAATCACAATAGGAATACATAAGTGAAACTTAAGAGAACTAATTTTCTTTTTAATTTAAATGTTGTTGCATTATCGATGAAAGCAGATTAAATTACTCTTTCTATGATCTAACTTATTTTATAAAGTTATATTGCTATTATCTGAGGCTGAAATGATATTTAGATAATATGTACAATTTAAAATAATAGTACAGTACGAAAAGAAAGAGAAAATATGTGGAATTATATTTTGCACAAAGTTTATGCTTATATAGTTGAAGAGGAAAAGAATTTTATCTGCGACGTATTATCGAAATCAATTAATCGTATAAATGTATATCTCAGAATCATTATAATGCTTATGTAACATAACAGAAGGATTTGTCTTGATTTAGATATATTAATAATTAAGTTCCATTATCTGTTGTGATCGGTGGTATTGTTTAACTTCAAATTTTAATGTGTCGTAAGAAATGAAGTTCCCAAATATTGCGCCATATTCGAGTGTTTCGATGTCAAAGGGAATACGAAAAGAAGACAAAGAGAAAACAAAAAATATCGTCTTTGATATATTAGTAAGAAAGGAAGAAAAAAAACGCTTGATTTCCAAACCACTGCGAAGTTTTAAATGTATTCGAATAAATAAATAAGATTTTGTACGTTGCGGTGTTCGATCCATATTGTTAAATATAATTCGTAAAATGAATTGAAATTGTTGAAATTTAAAATTCGTGCGTGACATTATTTAATGCGTATTGGCAATGTACGTATTCGAAATTTTAAGCTCGTTTCCGATTGGTCGTTATTATCGCGTATCGATTGTAACCGACCAATGAGCATACGAGAAGGAAGCTTGCCGCACGCGTACGACATCAACATGATCGTAGCTGATTGGTCGGTGAAAAGAAAATCGAACGCGCATGCGCCTCAAGCGAGACAACGGAGCGCCTCCATCGTTCAGTGAGAATTTCCAGGAACGAAAGTCGCCGAGAAAGAAAGATAGAAAGGGATAGAGATAGAGACCAAGAGCGAGCCAGGACAAAGCCTCTTGCTCTCCCTTGTAATGCCGCGGTGTAAGCGGTCTATCGTCATCATCCATTCTACTCCGTACGAGAAACGACTGTGGTGTATGCACGCGACATGAACGCGTCGTCGTGAATGGCGCCGGTGGTGAAAAGTTTGGCTGTGCGAGTTTTACCAATAATAATAACGTTTAACAGTCGCCCATGGAAGCAGTATTTGAGATGGACGCTTACGAGGAGTAGCAGCACCACTTCCGTTCGCTAATTAAGCGTGGCCTTAACGTTCCCTTTTTCTCTCTGTTCTCTCTTTTTTTTTTTCCATCCTTTCTTTTATTTTCTTTTGTTTCTTTCTCTTTGCTTTTTTCTCTCTCCGTTTCCTCCCCCTCTTCTTAGCGGTTACCACATACACGAAGCATCCCGATAGTATATATATATATATATATATATATATATACGTACCTTTACGCGCGTGGATTAGTAGCGGACGATTGCAAGGCTAAAAGAACGCGGAGGAAAGCAAAAGAAGAGACAGAAAGAGAAAGAGAGAGAGAGAGAGAGAGAGAGAGAAAAGGAAAGAAAGAAAAAAGAAAGAAAAAAATGCGCCTCGACGTAGAGAGAAGAGCGTGGAGAACGCTCGGATTCCAGTATGAGTGTCCGTAAAAGCGGACGACGAATATCGACGAGACTCGCTCGGTTATAAAGTGGACGGACAGCCGTGCGCTGCAACACACCTGCACGGTGTGCACGCTCCGATGCGTTGTTGGTGAGTGTGTGCGTCTACTGTCTTTTTCTTTCTTTCTATCTATATCGTCGTGTATATATATATATATGTATATATATGTTCGTGCATACATATATATGTAGATATACACACACATAGATGATATATATATATATATATTATATATATACACACACGTATATATATATATCTGTCTCCCTTCCCCGGCAAGCGCGTGTGTGCGCGGTTGGCTGCTGCGTACGCGTGCGTGTCCCCTCTCATCGCGAATCCCGCTATATTCGGTGTATATACGTGCGTGTGAAGGAGAGCGCTCACTCACGTACGTTGACACGAGTGCATTGGTGTCTCTCGCACCTTCTTAACGTCGTAGATGAACCGAGAAAACGTGTGTATCCTTGCGCCCTGTCTACTACGAGAGATACACGTATGTATGTGTGTAATATGTGTGTGTAATATACGTGTGTCACTCGCGGTAGTAAACCATCGTCACTATACCATCATACCACCACCACCACCACATCGACGTCGCGTCGGTGTGTATGTGTGCGTATGTGTGTGTGTATGTATATATACTGTGCGCAGCCGTCGCGCGCGAACCAACACGCACGAGTCCGCGCGAGTGTGTCGTCGTCGTGTATACGTGTGTGCGTGAAATGAATACGTGTGTATGTTTGTTGGTGTGCGTGCGTGTGTCCTGTGCCTCTGTGCGTGTGCGCCTCTTCTCTTGGGACGCGAGTAAGCGTCGTGTGTCGTACGTAAAGAGTACGACGAGCAAGTGTTCCGATTCTGACACGATGACACGACCGTGCTGAGAAAACGTGGGACGACAGTGAATTCGTGCGGGCGCGCGAGTGCTACGATAGGACGCGTGCGTTCGATCGTTCTTTCTTTCTTTCCTTTTTTTTTTTTTTTTTTTTTTTTTTTTTTAATTATCCTCTTAACTTTGCCCGTTGTTGCTGTTCCTTCTCGAGACGCAAGGAGGACGAGGTGACTCTCGTCGAGGACATCAATTCTCGAATTAGAGGTCTGCTGCGTTATATCGTCGCAGGACACGCCGTGATCTCGCGTAGGAGAACGGACGGACGAAGAGTGTGTGCGTGCGTGCGTGCGTGCGTGCATGTGTGTGTGAGAAAGAGAGAGAGAGAGAGAAAGAGCGAGAGAGTGAGAAAGAGAGGGGAGAGAGAGAGAGAGAGAGAGAGAGAGAGAGAGAGAGAGAGAGAGAGAGAAGTGGATATCGATGAACATGGTTCGAACGTTTCTGGCCGGTTTTTCAACGAGCACGAAAGATCGAGGATCTTTCGATACGAGAATCGTGTCTCTCTCGCGAGAAGTTAGTTAAATTCTATGCGAGCAATATGTGAAATATCTCTACCGTTTCTCTTAATCGCGAAGACGAAATAAGACCGAACGATGTGCCAGTGAAACTGGCGTGAAAAAGAAAAAGAAAAAGAAAAAGAAAAAGAAAAAAAAAAAGAAAAAAAAAACGTATCGTGCGTCGAAGAGGCTCTCCGGCATTGCAAATGGTGCTTAACCTAACCTTTCGTTCTTCTCCGCTCGTCGTCACGGTTTTTCTCTCTGCTGAGCGCGTTCTTTCGAGATCTCGCTGGGAACCTGAAATTGGAGTGAGAGAGAGAGAGAAAGAGAGAGAGAGAGAGTGCAAGTGTGAGTGAATCTAATACACCAAGATCGGGCTCCTCTTTTGCATTTTCGTAATTGTACTTTAATTCCTCTCATAACTGTACTTTAATTCCTCTTCTTTATCGAAGAACATCGATATTTTATTTTTGCACCACCCCGATATATAAAGTCGATCGTGCGATTGTGATTCTAGCTTCCTTTTTTTTTCCCCTCTCTCTACTCCCCTCCCCTTCCTCTACTCCACAATTTTTTTCCTACATAGTAACCAAGCGATTCCAACGCGCAGGAACGATTCTGATCTCCAATCATTTTCTAATGAGCTTTATTGATCGACCATTTCATGTCCAGTATCGAGGACAGCTTTCCTCGTCTTAACGTTACGTATGCATTAAAGGTGATCTTCCTCGCTGTATGGACTTCTTCTCGTATAAAGAGATTCTTATCAGTATCGTACAGACAGAAAGTTTCTTTAATATCTACTCGATTGATCATTCCGAAGGAAAATTATTCAATTTCTCTGGGTGTTTGTACGCGGATAGCAACAGCGGTGGTGATGGTCATTCTTGTCTGCATTCGGTGGTAATGACTAAACGAGAATGTAAGGGAGATATTTTGAACATTAGGTCTTGCTCCTTTGTTCAAGAATCATAAATCCAGTGGTTTTTATTAGATCTTTATGATTTCTTAATAAGAGCATAAAGAGAGCTTAGTTTGCTCATGTTTTGTGCGTGTGTGCGTGTGCGTGTATGCGCAATGTGGTTCTTTAAAACAAAGCTCTAATTTTGTATAAGCTGACATTTCGATACTTGTGTCAAGTTGCTGCTACTGCTGGTGGTGGTGGTGGCTCCGGTGGTGGTTATATATAGTGACATTATAACCGGATTGTATCAGAGTTATCAAACGTTATGGAAGAAAGATAAAAAGTCTCCATGAAATGGATAATAAGAGGGACATATGCTCTGGGAATTGATGGGTATATGCTTTTCCTGCAGGAGACCTACTAGCAGCAGGTTGAACAGTAAGATCTCTGAGCACATTTCGGCGTCGGTAACTCCCCTCCATGTTTGTCTGGAGGAACAAAGAGGACCAGAACTGGGCTTATGTGACGCCTCAGCTCACAAGCCACAGGTAAATTTTTATATTTCATTTTTTCTGTGATATTTAAGTTACAGTATAAATTAGAAAATCTTTTAATAAGATTTATTTGATTGAACAGGTCAAAAAGGTTTTTGAAAATTACAAAGCACAAGAAGAGGCTGCAGAGGAAAAATTGGAGATTGGACTAGTTGTAATTGATATTGGAGAAGTGGAGCAAAACCAGCCGAGTATGGCCAACACTATTAGTAATATGAAAATGACTAACCCCATAAAGGGGCTTGTCAGTAAACGTCGTAAACGTTTCAAAGAAGACGGCTTCGATCTTGATCTCACATGTATCCTTTTTAATTTATTATCCAAACTGTTCATTTATAAATATCCATTGTATACAATTATAAAATGCGTTATTACATATTCCTTAACTACATTGTAAATAAATAGATATACGAGACAATTTAATAGCTATGGGATTTCCTGCTGAAAAGTTGGAAGGAGTATACAGAAATCATATTGATGATGTTGTCAAACTGCTAGAATCTAAACATAAGGATCATTACAAAATTTATAATCTGTAAATATCATTTTCTTTTTATCTCTCAATTTTTTCTTTTTTAATTCACTTAATTCTATACCACTTTTGTATCTATAATAATTCTTATAAATTTTCTCCCCCTCTCTCTCTCTCTCTCTATCTCTCCCTCTATCTCTATCTCTATCTTACCAGGTGTTCCGAGAGGTCCTACGATTTTAACAAGTTTAAGCAAAGAGTCGCTACGTATGCATTCGATGATCATAATCCACCAAGGTTGGAACAAATTAAGCCATTTTGCGAAGATGTACAAATGTGGCTTTCTTCGGATAAAGAAAATGTAGCGGTAGTTCATTGTAAAGCAGGTAAAGGACGAACTGGAGTTATGGTATGTTGCTACCTTCTTCACAGCAAACAGTTCCCCACTGCCACAGAAGCTCTTAACTATTATGGTACCAAAAGAACACACGATAGGTAGGTTCTTTACTGACCGCTTCGCTACACTCTAATATTATTATCATTATTCCTATATAATAATAGCATATAACATAACATTTTGCAATTAGGAAAGGAGTAACAATACCTTCCCAAAGGAGGTACGTGGGTTATTATGCTACTCTCGTTCAAGAGGGTCTAAATTACCAGCCAATTACATTAATTCTACGGAAAATTCAATTGGATCCAGTTCCCATTTTTAACGGGGGCCAAGGCTGTAAGAAGAAATCAATAATTAAATCGTTTTATCCCGTTTAAATGCTAAAATGAAATTAATTTAATATAATAATTTATAATCTATATTTTAGATTTGCATTTTGTAATATCCGAATCAAATAAGAAGGTATTTAGTTCAGAAGTTCATGAGGTACGAAAAGGAATGCATTCTATTTGTATTCCATTAAAACATAACGTGGCTCTAACGGGTGATATTCGTGTGGACTTCTATAACAGGCCAAAAATGAAGAGAAAGGTATATGACCGTGATGTTCTATATATATATATAAAAAAAAATATATATATATATATATATATATATAAAAGAAAATATTTCTTTGCGTGCTTAAATGGATTTGAATATTAAAATTCCATTGTTCTTAGGAAAAGCTGTTCCACTTTTGGTTTAATACATTTTTTGTACGTGATCATGTTTCATCCGAATACGATAACGGGGAATTACCGGTTGAACGATCTACGAGGGCATTGAGTTGCGACGGTACAGCCATGGAATTACCGATGGTCATGTCACATGTAAAACCCCGAACAGGATCTCTAGCTAGCCTTGGACCCATGCCACCTACTCTTGTTTTGAGCATAGACAAGTGGGGCTTAGACGACGCACATAAAGACAAACATCACAAAATCTACAGTGCAGATTTTAAAGTAAGTTAACGTCGTTATTGTACCTCGATTATCCCGTCGGCCGTCAATGATCGTCGTAATATCCAATTTAAATTAATATCTCGCAATAATTTTATTTATTAATTTCAGGTTAGTTTATTTATGCACCGAGTTGGTGGAAATAATTCGCCGGCTGTGCCAGCGACAACGAATAGGTTGGGTGAGGGTGTACAAATAGGAATGGGCGGTCAGGAAACGCCCAGCGAATCCAGTGAAGCGGATAGCAGCGAATGCGATACAACGGGAGATGAAGATGGTTGGGAATCTGGTGAGTCTTCTGCATCTCTGGTGGTGAATCACCACAATCTTACACACAGCAGTAGCCATACACATGTTAATACCCACCAAAGAACTAGTCTCAGAGAAACAGCTAAGGGTTTACTATCACGTGGAGATAAAAGTAGGAATAGCCCTAGGCAAAGCACGGCTAGTGTAAAACGTTCTTCGACATTTGTTCGTTCATCCACGTTAGATACATAACCGAGAATTCGTTGATCTTGGAAACTCTTAGAAACTGAGTTCTTTCAACTGGCATTAAACTTTGCAGATTTATGTAACTTCAGTTTTTTTTTTCTCTCTTTTTTTTTCTTTTTTTTTTTTTAAGTTTCAAAAGATTTCTAATGTGTGTGTTTATACATACGTACGTACATACGTACATACATACATGCATGCGTATATATATACATGCATGTATGTATGTATGTGTAATAGTATACACACATGCATACACATCTCTATTTTACACACCACACACACACACACACACACACACACACACTATTGCTTGATAAGAGAGAGTACAATCTAAAGACATTTATTATTTGACTTTTCCGCACTATTTCAGCATGAAATGTGGTAAAGCATCTACCAAAAATGCATAAGGATTCTTTTTTATTTTGATCATGGTTGGAAATTCTTGCAATCCCGTTTTTTATGACATATGCCTTATTTTTTTTTTTTTTTTCTCTCGGTTAGAATGAATATTGTCAAAGTATTGTATCAATCTTTAATCGAAAAAATTAATCATTTTTTATTAATCTTGCAAATAGAGTAATGAGAAATCTCTTTGTTAATTGTAATTGGATAAATACAAACAAAAATTTTACATTGGATGATCTTTATTATTTTTTGTTACAATAATGAAATTGTGCCAATACGTATTTATAAAAGTGAAACACAACAATATTTACAGACATAATTTATCTTCTTCTTCTTCTTCTTTTTTTCTTTTTTTTTTTTTTTTTTTTTCTATTTTCTATTTTCTCATGCAAAGAATATGGTATATATTAAAAGCATACAAATCTTACCACAGCACAAAGTTAGAAGTTTTTCTTGCACTATTATATTATTTGCATGTATTACAGCAACTCCTTGCCTTCTTTGGGTATTGGGGATTATTAACAACTATTGATAAGTAATTAAGAATCTATTTTTAATTGATCCTCTTATTGATTATTCTATCTGTTTCTACAGTATTAAGTGTTTAATCCAATTTATTTTGAACAACTTTATAAAATTGCTTATTGTGGAATTATCAAATAGGATTTATTGTAAATAGTAAATTTTCGATGTGGTAGTCCTTGCTTCTAAGCAAGTATGTAACTTCCATGTGACATATTAATATACGATATAGTACATTTCAATCATTAAATATGTTTGTTTAATTTCTAGCTATACGAGCATATAGTAGAATTACAAACATTACTGATTTTATTAGTTTATAACATAAGATGTCTATATCTGCTGCTCAGGCATAAGAACACTTGTCAAATTTAGATTTCTATTTCTATTAAAAGTAGAGAGTGTATCTTGATAATATATATATATATATATAAAAAAAAAAAAAACGTTATAGTGATGATTAGTACTTTGGAAATACCAAAGTCGATTTGTGTATAGACTGCTACAAATAATTATAATAAGAGTTTGTAAAATAATATTGACAATGATATATGTATCAAGAGATTTCTTCTGTTTTATTTTTCTTCTTTTTTTTTTTTTTTTTCTATTTTTATCTTTTAAAGAAAATATTTCTAAACACTAATCGTTAGGCTGTGCAATGTTTAAACTTTTCTTTTCCCCCCTCGATATTTCCTATACAACCAAACATTAATTTAGCATCAGAATACATTTTATTTAATAATAAAAACAAAAAAAAGAAAAAAAATTCTGTATTTCATATAAAAATACATTACATCTTGATAATTGAGTTGAAGATAGCAGTAAAGATTTATATTTGGAAATATTTAAAAGATACCTGATAAAAATATGCTAATATAAAAATAATAAGTATCTTCATTGCACATTTTATTATTTAGTTATAGAGATATAATCGGTGTTATCAAAAGATAATCTCTATCACAAATATTGAACAGCGCGTATCGGTAAGATACGTGAGTATTTATAAATACTATAAAATATACAGTTTTAAAGAGCGGTCTTAAAATTGATATTTTATAAGTGTTCAAATTTGCGATTATTAATATGAAAACTGTGTGCCTGTCTGCAAAGTGAGAACAGGGAAAATTTAATTCTTATTTTGAATTGTATGAATTTAAATTATATTATTAAATTAGTAATTTTCGGTTAGGCTGGTGCTTACTTACTTTAAGCAAAAGTTGAAAAATCAGTTTATAAGGGACCTAACGGAATTCAGATTTGTAGAAAAAAATCAGAAATTAGTTTATCAACGAGGAATACTGCACATGAATTAAAATCGTCTTTCTACCGTTTATATATATTTATATATATATCTATTTCTCTTTTTAATATATACAAAGATCATACACAATTTTAGCTTAGTTTACTGTTGAAAAGCGAGCAATGATGTTTAAGTACTACAAATTGATGATAAGCAAAATAAAGTCTGGCTTTAGGGTCATTATTTATGGTTGGAAATAATTGGAATTTGATTCTAGAAGCATGTTTCTAAAATGTTGTTTGCATGAATTTATTGTAATATTGATTTTTCAGTTTTGATATATAAGTGTATATTATTATTATTTTTTTTTTTTTCTATATTTGTATCTATTTTCTTCTTTTATAAACGTCCTCTATTTAAAAGCTATTATTTGCAGGAAATTATTTTTCATTATATACTAATTTATATCACACATAATCTATCTATATAAAAATGACATAGTATGTTTATATATGTCATGCAATTAATAATAATGTGTGTATGTATGTATGTATGTATGTATATATATATATATATATATATATATAT
>OU427005.1:2998825-3028825 GCA_911387935.1 Dolichovespula saxonica | reverse complement strand
TACTGTGAGCCTTTTAATAATACGACAGCATATTAAAATTGTAAGGTATTTACATCGTGCCTCATTTAAATCTATCTAGTTTATATACATACATACATATATATATATATATATATATATATATATATATATATATATATATATAGTATATATGTAAAGAGTAAGAGAGGGAGAAGGGAGGACTGCTAAGAAACGATCTTCAATACAATTGTACTTGTTCGCAGGCGAACACGTTCGATGAGGTACATAGTTGTTCATTTTTCGATTAATAAAACGTACAAATGAAGAATACAAAAAGAAAAGCAGAGAAAGAGAGAAAGAGAAGAAATAAAATAGAAGGAGGAGAGTAAGAAGAAGAAGAAGAAGAAGGAGAAGAAAACAATTAATGAAATATGATTTTCATCCTCGTGGAAATGAAAAGAAAAAAAAAAAAAAGAAAGAACTTCGAATGAACGAAACGTACTTGTATAATTGCGATGTTATTATAATAATGTTTTGGTTGTTAATTTGCGAACTATTTTAACGTGAGAGTGAGAGTGAGAGAGAGAGAGAGGGGGATAGAGAAAGGGAGAACGAAATAATAAAAAAAAATAAAAATAATAATAATAATAATAATAATAATAATAATAATAATAATAATTTATTGAATGCGCAGTCTCGACGCCGTCCTACGTGATTAATGGACACACGTATATACATAAAAAAAAAAAAACACATAAGTACACAACGTTATACACATATGCTTGTGATTTATTTGATCACACCTTTAGCACGTAGTCCACTTGAAACTACGACGTTTTCTTGCCTTCGATAAGTTCTGCTTCGTGTTTTCTTTTTTTTCTTTTCTAAACATTCTTCCCCGATCGATGATAAAATATGCAGTTGTTCGCGTTCAAAGCTTGGAATTGTTTTTTCAAGGTCTTGAGAAATAGAAAAGCATCGCGCCATGGTTCCTAATCCGTCGTTCCACGCGAGAAGTAGCGTACGTAAATAAAAATTGAAAGATTAAAGAAGAAAGCACGAACGCAAAAGAAAAAAAAAAAGAGGAAAAAGAGATCGGCAATTATACAAATTTGATTGTAACGCGTGTACAGTCGAAAAATAATAACAATAATGATGATGATGATGATGATGATGATGCAAGCGAAAAAGAAAGGAAAACAAAAGATCCAACGGAGATCATTCGAGACGATTCGTTTGAAGGAAAAGAAAAACCAAAAAAAAAAAAAAAGAAAAAGAAAGAAAAAATAAATGAGGGTCACCCTGTATTGTTTATTAATCGAAAAACGACACGGACTGATAAAAAAAAAAAAAAGAGAGATACTTCATTGTTTCATAATGATACAAATAGATAACAAATGGGACACTTTGTTTATGCCATAATAGAAAGAGAGAGAGAGAGAGAGAGAGAGAGATGCAAGGAAAAAATGATGGTACGCGTGTGTGTGTGTTGTGTGTGTGTGAGAGTGAAAGAGAAAGAGAAAGAGAAAATAAAGAAACGATTGTGTAAAACGGACACTTTATCATTTTTGATTAGCGATGCTTACATAATTAGTGATTACCGTTGTGATATATCTGATTAGGTAAATTTCATTGCCCGAGATGTTAATGGAAATATTTTATATCTTCCTTTATATAAAATAGGGCTAACAATAGATAACAGTAAGTTCGACTAAGAATTGTAGTACAAAGTTCTTATTTTTGGTAGTAAGAGGAATATTGAGAGAGAAAGAGAGAAAGAGAGAGACCGAAAGAGGGGGAAAAAAGTACTTTGTCCAATTACGCTACTGACGTGTTTAATTATTCTTAACGGAAAGAGAGAGAGAGAGAGAGAGAGAGAATGAGAGAGGAAAGATAAGATTGTAAATTCGACGTCAACTGGTAAATCGATCGTTATCTTGTGCATGTGATACTTTTTTTTTCTTCTCTCTTCTTTAAACAAACACTTTATATTTCATAGATTGAATTTTTTGTTTCCTTTTCCTTTTTTTTTTTATTTATTTATTTATTTATTTTCGATTATTTTATAATCGATCTTCGCGATAATTGGTTACGATCATGTATCTTAATTGAAATTGAACACGTTTTTATCGTATTTACAAAGGACCAGTGCTAAAGAGATCGATCCGATTCAAATTGACTTGAATAAGAACGTAAATAATAATATGCCCGTACGGGATATTGTTTTACGACTATGTGATGTACGAATCGTCGGAGAAAAAAAAGAAAAGAAAAAAAAAAATAAGAATTTCATTCCTTTTCCTTCAATTACATGAATACATAATGCGCATCGTTTTACACACACACACACACACACACACACACACACATATATATATATATATATTTGTTGAAAGTACATCAGCGTGAATTTGTACCTTCTTGTCCAATACCTAAAATTAAAAATTTGTATTTTAAATGTCGTGCGACTTATGGTTTTCGTTGATTAACACGAACATCAGGATGGAAACGTGAACGATTAATACGGAAGGGTTGAAAAGAAAGAAGAAAGAAAAAAAAGGGAAGAGAATTGCGTTCCGTATGTACGTACGTGTGTATGCGTGTGTGTGCGTGTGTGTGCGTGCGTGCGTGAGAAAGGTAGAGATATATAGGGAGAGAAATTTTTTTTTTCTTTTCGCATTGAATAATAATAATTATAATAATAATAATAATGATAATAATAATTATAAAAAAAAAAAATGAACAAAACAAAAGAAAAAAAAAATAAGTACCTCAGTGTTGATATAGATTAAAAATAAATTCTTACAAATGCACGACGTACGTCTCGATCAACGCAAAAGAAAAAAAAAAGAAAAAAAAAAAAGAAAATAAATGTTACCTACGAAGTTTGCGTAATGTACATGGTTGTATTGGAATAGAAGAAAAAAAAAAATAGAAAGAGAGAGAGAGAGAGAGAAAAAGGAAAGAATAATACTTTCCTTGCGTTCTGTATAAAGTGTGCAAAATGAAAGAAAAAAAAGAAAAAGAAAAAAAATATAAGGAGAATATGTTGTGCGCGAATTGCTTGGAGACAGAGTGAGAGTGAGAGGGAGAGAGAGGGAGAGAGAGAAATGAAGTGTCAAAAAATGAGGTATGACAAGGACAAACGATACCGTGTATCATAGTTGGTCTCTCTTGTACATACACGCGTATCGCGTATTATTTATTATTAGATCGTCTCATATCGTTCATTGACGGGCAATAGAACGCAAGTGGAATGATCTTTTATCTCTTTGATCCTGATTTTTCTTTTTTCTCTCTATTCTTTTTTTTTTTCTTTTTATTATTATTATTATTATTATTATCGAGTCGTCCGTTTCTCAAACAAAAAGCTGGATTGTCACTCTTTGCGATACCTCGTTTTATATCGTAACGTACGATCAATCTCGTAAGGATGAGAGAGACAGAGAGAGAGACAGAGAGAGAGAGAGAGAGAGAGAGAGAGAGAGGAAGAGGAAGATCAGAAACTTGATTTGAAAAATAATAAAAAGGGAAAAGAAAAATATGAATATTAAAATAGAGAGCGAGAGAGAGAGAGAGAGAAAATAATGAATAATAAGCGGAAGAGAATAAGATAAGGTTTATTCCTAAATGATAGAGAGAGAGAGAGAGGGAGAGGGAGAGAGAAGGAAAAAAAGCAAACAAGGGAAAAAAAAAACGAAGAACAAATAGAAGGAAATTACGAATGAGATATACTGCTCTTTGTGTAACTTAATGCATACGCATTCACGAGAAACGTTTTTTCCTTCGCTATATGGTGATCATATAAGTAAAACAGTTTTATAAGTTACGTTCATTATGACGGCCCACTTTTATATAATTCATGCAAGATTTGTTTTAAAATATAAACGAGAAACACGTAATAATTTTTCTTCTTCCATTTCTAATTTATAACATTTTATCTTCGTACAAGACTCTCGAAGCTTTACCTTACTGCTATTACTACTACTACTACTACTACTGCTGCTGCTACTACTACTACTACTACTACTACTACTACTACTACTACTACTACTACTACTACTACTACTACAACTGCTACTATTCTCCTGTCCATCTGAAAAACAAAAACAAAAACAAAAAAAAAAAAGAAATATTAAACTTCTGTCAGGAGGTATGACACGACTACTTTTCAAAATATGTACGTCGATTAACAATTACATTGCACGTTTCGCATATAGAAATAAGTACATACACATTTCAATCATTTAACCGTCTCTTATTTGACACAGGTCGTTTCTAAACATGATTTTTCTGTTTTTCATTACGTTTCATTACACGTGCGCGCGCGCGCGCGCACACACACACACGCGCGCGCGCACATATACATATGTGTCTGTGAGAGTGTATGTATGCGTACTACAAATAGATTCGATTTACTCCAGGGGACAACATGTGTATAATCATTAATGAAATGATTTATATTTTGTGATTTTTCTTTTCTTTTTTTCCTTTTTTTTTTTAATAAATCTTTTTTTTTTCCAGACAACAACACATTACGCGCAATATAATCCGTACCATGTAAACGACAGTTATGTATAGAAATTTTTTTTTATATATATGTATATATATAAACGAAATTAATTTGATTATTCAGATTCCATCGTTCGCAGTGCGATTTAATTGAATTCTTTTGTAATAATTTTCATCGACGAACAGCGAATGTATTAATTTAGGCGTCAACGTCAATCAAAGTTTTTCTTTTTTCCCTTGTAACATCAATTCTTTTCTAATCTTTTTAATCGCATACACATACATATATACATACGTACACGCATAATTACAGTTGATTCAAACACACACACACACAACTCATACATACATAAACACACGCGCGTTTTAATCCGCGATCTTATCCTACGAATCAGACTACCACACACACTATTGTACACTTGTTTTTTAAAGCAAGACAAAGAATATTAATTTCAATATTAATATTATTAATAATAATAATAATAATAATAGTGATAGTAATAGTAATAATATTAATAATAATAATAATAATAATAATAATAATAATAATAATAATAATAACAATAATTATTTTTTTTTTCGCTCGCGACTGACGCTTGGTCTGCTTACAGGGGAGTCGACGTATGTGTGAAAATTATGCGACTTGACTGATGGCGGGCCGTTCAGAGCTAAACTCCTTCTCAGACGATCATCCTCTGACTGCCAAGACATCGCTTGATTATGAATCTGATCGATAGATCTCGATCGATCGACCATCGTAACCTGCCTGCCATTCGCTACGCATGCATACCCGCATCCCCTGTAATTGTTGGTACAAGCTCAAGCTTTATCAATTTTCTTTTCTTTTCTTTTTTTTTCTACTACTACTACTACTACTACTACTACTACTACTACTACTCTACTACTACTACTCTACTACTACTACTCTACTACTACTACTCTACTACTACTACTTCTTCTTCTTATTTTTTTTTCTTCCTTTTAATTAACTTCATAGGTAACAAATATTTAATTTATATTACACTCAATAATATTTTTTCGTTTTTTGAAATAACGTCAGGTATATATACGGTGTCGCGTGTATAACTGAGATTATAGGGAAAAAAAAAATAGATTTGGAAAGACAAAAAAAATTGAGAGAGACACAGTAAAATAATAATAGTAATAATAATAAATAATATTAATAATAATAATAATGATAATAATAATAATAATAATAATAATAATAAAAGTAATATTAATATTAATAATGATGATGATGATGATGATAATGAAATGATAATAGAGCGCGTACGCGCTCGTTGAAAGCCCCGTGGTAAGTCGGAACGTATCGTTTGAAAGACATTCAATCGAATTACGACGACATAACGATTGTTTTAGTTAAATAGGGAAAAAAAAGGGTTATTCCGCGACAACAAATTCTATTTTTTTTCTCAATCAATTATATGTCGTCTTGCATTTTCGATTAGACTGATCGTATTCGATTTTTTTTTCTTCCTTTTTTCTTCTCTTTCGTTTATTTTTTTTTTTTTCTAAGGAAGGACTATGGAATATTCAGAAGTTTAATATTTAATGCAGTTTCGTTTTTCTTTCTTCTTTTTTTAATTTTCTTTTTATAAAAAAAAAAAAAAAAAAAAAAAAAAAATAATTCAGTCAATTTTTTAAATACACGACGTGTATTATATATATATATATATATATATATATATATATATATATATATATATATATATATATATATATATAATGTTACGACAATGAGAGAATAGTTGCCAAATATCGATATCTTAAAGTCTCAAATATTAATCTAATATTCTCGTTCATTCGAATCGATCATCTTTTGACCACGCATTGTCTTCTCGTTTCTATTTCGTTTCTTTTTTCGTCTTTTTCTACTTCTTCTTATTCTCCTTCTACTTCTTCTTCTTTTTTTTTTCCTTTTTTCAACGTGAACATTTTTCTAGCATCTTTTGCAGATACACACACACACACACACACACATACACACACACATATATATAAATATATATTAATAAAATATAAAGAAGAATACATATTCTTTCTTGCCATAGTGTGAGTTAGCATGGGCAAAATTATTAACGCGCGAAAATCTTATTTTGATAAACAATTATTAGTTGTTATATGCAATTGCCAGACTTATTCATTATTTAATATAACTTTTGCAATTACGTTTCTCCATTAAGTTATTTATATATATATATATATATATATATATATATATATATGAAAGAAAAAAAAAAAAGAAAAAAAAAAAGGAAAGAGAGGTAAATCCGTTCCAAATATTTTATCGTGTATCGACTTACATCTTAGCCCGATAGAACTCTGTGTGCCTCTAAATTGTTAAATGAATATCTGCAGTTGTAGTTTGGTGTATTGAGAACTAGGATGCATCGTTATTTGTAATATACATACATATATACATACATATACATATATATATATATATATATATATATGTGTGTGTAAAGAAAAATAATAATAATAATAATAATAATAATAATAATAATAATAATTGACGACCGTAATAATCATTCAAAATTTATCTTTTGAGGGGTATATAAGGATTATTCCGATGAAAAATTATAAATATATATATATATATTTTTTTTTTTTTTTTTGAGAGAGAGAGAATGAATAAACGTTTCCTCGTATTACAATATTTATAATATTTTTCATAGATTTAAAATGTGGTAGGTAACACGTCCAGCACGTAAGAGTTACGTAGTTACATTTAAAATTTATCTCCCCGATGTTTAATACTCGATATATTTTTTTCTTGTTATACGGCCACATATGTGGAATCTTAATGACACTATTGTTACGTAGGGACAGCAACATATTGTGTACGTTTTATCATTGTTATAATTAATAGGGAAGAGTGTCGCGTAAAAGGATATATATATATATATATATATATATATATATATATATATATATATATATAAACACACAAACACACGAACACACGTTTATTCTTTTACCATACAAGCTTTGAGAAGCTTTTGGCACGATCGATCGTAAATAAATTATTTGATCATATCTACTTTAATGCTGTACAATAAATGAATATATTTTAATTTATTCTGCACAATATCGGTGATGATGACGATGACGATGATATGATGATTTGTTCTTTTTTTATTTTTATTTTTTTTTTTTTTTTATTGCATCATTTGCAGTATCGATTTGAGAGAAATTAAAAAGTTCATTGTTGCCTATATATAGATTAAGCCTACAAAATGAATTTTGTAATTAAATCTGTACCGTTATCATTTTTAATGGGATAATAAGCTTAGGACACCGAAGCCATAATAAAATGCGTTTGTTTGTTCTTTTTTTATTTATTTTTTTTTTTAATTATTATTATTATTGTAAATTTTTTCTTTTTTTTTTTTTTTTTTTTCTTTTTGTTTCAATTACAATTTTCGTTACCCGAAGCTTTACTGGGACCAATACGATTACGTATAAGTCTGCATACTTTAAAACGAGACTACTTTAAGAGATAATATTTATAACATTGACCTTACGTTCTACTTAGCCTACAGAGTACAAATTAGATGACTTGATCTCAAATATGTGTGAAAATGATTAATTAACAAATTTTTAGAATACATATATATATACCTTAGTTATATTTTATGTATGCGTGGAGACATTTCATTAATATACTAGGATTCTTTGTAAAAAAAAAAAAAAAAAAAAAAAAAAAAAATAAGAATGGGGAATTTTTAAAAATAATTAGATACTAACATCCCGTATATATCTTTTATTTCATTAAAATTGTATCGTTACATTGGCTATAATTGAATTAATTTAGCCGAACAATATAATATTATTTTTATTATCACGAATACGAGACCACACAATCATAAATCATTTATTATTCTCGTCTTAAGATATAAGCAATCTTTTTTGATTACTTAGACACTGCGTCTTCATAAACATATTTGTAAGATTGTAACGTTTCCTTTTTTTTTTTTTTAATTTCTTTTTTCTTTTCTTTTCTTCTTCTGTCCTTTTTCTTTTTCTTTTCTTTTTCTTTTTTTCTTTTTTTTTTTTTTTTTTTTCTTTAAATATTAATTCTCAATCACATATGAATTGTGTTAAATTTATACTAACGTATCGTCAAATGAAATTTAAAGATAAGTCATGACACATTTATTATTCAGCATTATAGAATTGTTAATAAGATGATTTTCAGTATTTACATATACCTTTAAATGATGTTTAAATATATTTCAATAGTTATATATAATACACAATACAATATTATATAAAGGAATATTGCGATTCTCTACATTATTACGATTAACAGCTATGATTCTATTGTTTCACCAATGTACCAACTATTAATGGTAATTATTTGTGCAAGAAAGGAAGCAATAATACTTCAAGACGATCTTTTATTTTTATAACATAAAGATTGATGTTTGAAATCTTTCGTCGTGAGATTCATTTTATTTATATCTTTAAAAAAAAAAAAGAACCTTACTTTATTAAAACGAATCTATGATATTTATTACGTTCGTTAATATTATATCACACAGTACAAAAATTCACACTTCTAATATTGCGTTAAAATTACATTTATAAAAAGAAGTCTATCTTAAACTTTTTTTTTATTTTATTTTATTTATTTATTTTTTTTTTTTTTTTTTTTTTTTTGAAAAATCAGACTTCACAGTGGAATGATCCCAGATTAAATATATTCCCGTGTAAAAATTTTATTCGTGATTCATTAAATAAATTCATCAAATTGAAAGAAATTATTATCTCATAATCTCTATATAATTACATTATTATTACTTATAAAATAATATTTTCATTTAATGTAAATACACATAAAACATACCGTCTAAATATTTTGTAACAACGAGAGTTTGTAATCTTTAAACATGATTTTCTAATTTTCCTAAATATAATGTTAATCAAAGTTATAAGATGGAGGAGAAGATTATTATTATTTTTTTTCTTTTTTTTTACTTAGCTTATCGACTGTAAAAAGTGGAAAGAAGATATTAATAATGTATTGTTCGTCTTGCAAAAACTTTTTTTAGCAAGAGCTACGATCATATATAAGACAATATCAGTTAAAATGCACGTGTAAGTATTACAAATGAATACTCCATATATAATTTACAAATCACATTCAACTTAGGTACAATTTCATATATCGTAAACTACAAATTGAAATGATTTGTAGTTCGTTAAAAAAAAGTTTTACACATTTATTTATCTTCCTCTTCCCCTACCACGATTAAAACCACCTCTACCTCGTCCAGAAACCTTGCCTTTAGGTGGTGGGGATTTTGGTCTAAGAGCCTCTATACGTTCCGTGCATCCTGTGGTTATTTGGCCGGTAGAAAAATAACCGGTATAGAGATCGGCATTAAAATTTGTATTTGTTAATTCTGGTCCAACGGTGAGCCAACCCGGTCTAATTGTGCTGTCACGTCCAAATAAATGTAATCTGTAAAAATAATATGAAAAAAATAATAACAACATTAAAATAATGATTAATTTATCAGAACTTTACCTTCGTCTACCAAGGCAAAAATGTTCAATTATATGAAATATTTCGACTGGTTTTTCAATGGATCCGTATTCAGGTTCTTCCGATATGATCAAGTCGATGTCAACGTTTGCATGAATAAAATCTCCGTCTGTAGATCTTCTCACTGTTCCCTTAATACCCATTAAACAATGCTCTTTAGTTCTTTGAAGCACAGCTTTACTATCTAAGTTCTTACTGTGTCCAGGATTATTAATATTTGTACGAATCCAACAAATGTCTTCGCAACGTCTGAAACCCCATTTTCGGAGACAGAAACGTCCCATATCTAGACCATCGCTACTTCCACACCATAAAAATACAAAACTTCGATTGGCGGCTACTTCACCGATGTCTAATTCCATTATCTGCGGGGGAGAGAGAGAGAAAAAAAATTTTAATCTTTATAGAAATCGATAAGCTTGAATAATTGATTTAAGATAATAGAATTCTTATTAACTTGATCCCAGTTCCATAACTGTACGTTTGTTGCACCGCATGTTCTTTGGTACTCTTCCAATGGCGGTTCTATAAGAATAACATCAAATTTACAATTGAGTTCTTTTAAATTGTAAGTAAGGAGATCAGTTTTGAGATACATCGGTGGAGTAGCAGTGTCCGCAATTAAATCATCCTTTAACTTGATTAGTTCTCTGAGTTTAGGATATTCCTCAAATCTATCCGCTAATCCAACATCCCTTATAAAATTTTGCGGTCTTTGACCAGTGTCAATAAAATGTTGACAATAATCGTTATGTGGATTGGACGATTGTGTCCCCTGAAATATTATGTAAATAATTTATATGTGAAGGTAATCAATTTAAATAGGGTTCGAATAAATAAATTAAGAAGTTACTTTTAGAAATGTAGATGAATCTTTGTAAACAATTTCATCCGCAGGCACCGTATCATCCTTTAAATCTTTAACTGTGCTTTCCGATTTCTCAAATAATAGCTTTCCCTTTTTTTTCTGGACATCGTCGATGTCGGTACCCAAAATTTGTCTTAATTCATCTACACTGGAAACACCAAGCTAAAAAAAAAAAAATAGAAAGAAAAAACAGCGAACGCTTTGAAGAATGTAAAATCGAAGGGCACATATATACGGAGGATAATCGAACAATCGTATTATTTACCGTTTGTGCAAGTAGCTTTTTCCTTTTTTGCGAACGTTCCCGAAGTGTTTGCAACATTTTTCATTGTTTATATTTTATTTATTTATTTTTATTTTTTTAGGTTATATATTTACAAAAACGGGGATCCCATAAAAAGTTTCATTACGGTCAAGAAGAAGAAGAAAAAAAGAAAAGAATTATATATATCACAGATTGGTCGGATCACACTTTTGCTTTCGTGATTGTTTATATAAAATAAAAAGAATTTCGTATAAATATTAAAATGTAAATTCTACACGGTTACGGTATTTAGTTACGTATAAGAAAGACCACCACATAATTTTGCCCCCGGATCCTCGAGTCTTTTTATGTACGTCGTGTATACGACGAATGTTTTATCAGATTATATTCTGATATTACAATTAATTGCATGTATGTGTCATCGTAACAAGTTGGGATTATTATTTTTATCGTGATAGAGAGAGAGAGAGAGACAGAAAAAAAAAGGAGGACACTAAGTCTCCATATTTAAATCCGATAGAGTTACGGTGGTGCCACTCGATTGTGTACGCTTGATACGTAACTGGTGTAACGTCGATCGAGGCGCCATCTGGCGAGAGAGAGAGAGAGAAATTAGTGCCTTTGTCCGTAGCTCAGCCTCGCCCCCACCCGCCCCCCTCGTAGTTACGATCCTGAAAGCGCGAAAATGATCGACGCGCCATCTATTCCGAGTTAACGGGTCCAATGTTGTGATCTTTAATTATTACTTTTTCTCTATATATATATCTCTTTCTCTTTATTTACTCGCGAACGATCAAAACATTTAAGCGAAACAGATCATATCAAGAATGTTGTTACATTATTTTTTTTTCCTCCCTACGAAAGATAATTTTGTCGATGTGATCCGGTGATCGAATACCGAGCGCGCACGTACGATGAATATTATGTCGTTAGATCTTATCGAATCAATTTCATAATACCATTAGCGTGTAAACACTTTTAATGGAGGCAAAGTCATTTGTAAAAGAATATTACTAGGAGGAGTTTTCGTTATTTTCCTTTCGAGTAGTTTTCGAGAAAGAATTTCGGAGCTCTAAAATCGATCTACCACTACTACTCTACTACTACTACTACTACTACTACTACTACTACTACTACTACTACTACTACTACTACTACTATTACTACGTCGTGTCAAAAGGTAAAGATAATTAATCCGAAAAGGTGACGCATAATAATTACGATCTTTTATTACGGCAAGAGGAAATATCGTTTTTCTCGTGGTTACGAAAAGAAAGAAAGAAGGAAAGAGACAGAGAGAGAGAGAGAGGAAAAAGGAAAAAGGAAAAGAACGAAATTGATATTCTATTTCTTGATTTTTTTTTTTCTTTTTTTTTTTTTTTTTTTTTTTTAACTAAGATCAATCATAATAATTACGTGCAGAAATAAGTGTGATAGGACGGATTATTACGAGATCGAACGGAAAAATATTAATTTTTGTGCTACAGTCAAATATGTATAAAATCGACAATGAGGGGAGGGGGTTTATGACCTTCAAACGTTTAGTTCGTTCTTAACGATACGTAACGTGTTACGAAAACGGTAATTGGCGATACCACAGGCGGACGTTGACAATGAGTTAAAAATTGCATTTTAATTATGTACGGAGGCCCATCATCCATAAAACGTTAACGAGCTATGACGATGGAGAATATCCCACACCCCCACCCAACGTGTATAATCCGAGAGCCGCGTCGTTACATATTTCTTTTATTTTTTCCTCTTTTTTCCTTCTTTTCCTCCTTTCCTTCTCTTTTCTCTCTTTCTTTTTTTGGTTTTTCTTCTTCATCCTATTTTTTTTTTCTTTCTTTTTTGCTTACTTACTAGTCAAGCGTGAACATCATTGGTGACTCTCACTCACGGTCGATAAGAATAAACCGTACTTATATATGCATATACGATTATGCAAGTCGGTTCTTCCTATCGAATGTAAAGCATCATTTTCTTACCTATTCGCAAGTAAACCCATTTTCCCGTACGTTGGTTTTTCCACGAAAATATTTAACCGCATACATAAACACACACACACACACACACACACACACACACACACACACACACACACACACACACACACACACACATATTCATCGTTTAGTTTAGAATCGCGATTCGTGAGTAAAATAAATCGTATTATCCCGATAAATCTAACCGATGATCAATTTTGTCCAGCACGTCATTTTTCTTTTCCTCGTTCCTTCCTATTATTATATATATTTTTTTTTTTTGTACGATGCAATAAGTGTCCGAAAGAATATAACTAACCGTTATCTCTATTGCGTACCTTTCAATTTTATTACTACGATAATATGACCGAAACTTGCTTTGCGCAAGTGTCAAGAATATAAAGGAAACACACACACACACACACACACACACATATATATATATATATATATACATTTACATACATATATACATATACATACATATATACATATATTTATATGTATATATATATATCGCGTGGTTCGTAAAATTGAAAAAGTGAAAACGATCGTCGATAATCAATGCTCCTTGACGAGTCGAGTTCATAAGCGATAAAAAAAAAGACCAAGGAAATAATCAAGCGAGAAGAAGAGAGAGAGAGAGAGAGAGAGAGAGATAATGAAAAAGAAGAAAGAAAAAAAGAAAATGATAAAGATGGCAATGTCCACGTCGTAGAAAGGCGTGTAATGCCGCTGACCGGTTGCATATGGCGTGCCGATCGTACTGCCCAATCGGAGTGGCGCTATCGTGAATCCTCGTGGAGTGTCGACCGGTCGGTCGTTCCGTCGGTCGTCCCGTCGGTCGTTCGGTCGGTCGGTCGGTCGGCTTAGCCGGCGATCGACGTCAGTCGGCTTTGAAAAGGACGCGGGGTCGGACGCTCGCGTCTCTCTGGCCGCGAAAAAATTTTACGTGTGTACGCGATGCCGAGCTGACGCTTCGGGGTGTCACAATTCGACGCCCTCGAATCACGAGGAAGCTTCCACACTCTTCTTCTTCTTCTTCTTCTTATTCTTCTTCTTCTTCTACCACCACTACTCTTCTGCTCTTCTATTTCCTGTTTTGTTTTTTTTCTTTTTGTTCGTCCCTTTCGTTTTTCCCCGTTAAGTAAGCCTTTCATTAATTAATTACTCGATCGTTTCATAATCGTCATCTTTTTCTTTTTTTTCTTTTTCGTTCTTCCTCCTCCCCTTTTTTCCCTTTCCTTTTTTTTTTTTAATCTTCCCCCACCATCGCTCCCCCCTCCCTCAAATTTCTTCGTCGTATCGTTTCATTCGGCTTTTCTTTTTTTTTTTTTATTCTTACATATTTTTTTTTTCTGTTTTTGTTTTTTTTTTTTTATTTATTTATTTTTTTGTATTATTTTTCTCAAGTTCGTTAACTCCCATCGAAATGCCTTCGCGTGGCGTTTTATTTGTCGGCGATCGCTGGTGTGTTCATTCGATCAGAACGTTAATTCCTTTTGTTCGTACGATTCGTCCATCAATCGTTTAGAATCACGAGTGGCAACTTTTGTTTTTTTCTTTCTCTCTCTCTCTCTCTCTCTCTTTTTTTTTCTTAATTCTTGTTCATTCATTTCGTCGCGTCGTTCGGAAGAAAATTTTGTCCGTCGTTCATTTCGTTCGTTAATCGGAATCAATTTCTTTTTCGTTCATCCCTTTAATTAGTTTTCTCGTCATTCATTCTTCTTTTCTTTTCTTTTTTTTTTGTTTCCTTTAAATTGTTTAGAAATTAAACGTCATTAATGCCCCCCCGGCAAGCCTTATTACTCTGTAAAATTGCTATCGGAACAGCTTTCTCCTTGTCCATTTATAAAACGTGTCTCTGACCGATACAGGACTTGTAAATACTCGGGATAATTAGCTTTTAAAACGAAAAGGGAAAATCTTATCGGCTTATGTCCCGTTAAATCCCTAATACCGATAACATTGAATCATTAAGGATAAATACTTTGGAACAGTGCTTTTACTTCATGTTACTTCATATATGTACTTAGTTCTTGCAACTCGTTTAAACTCGTTTGAGAAAATATCTAACCGGTCGTTTGTTGGATGTATTCAAGATCGATCGTTGAATAATTTAAAGAATCTACTTCTTTCTATCGATCATCATTTTTGCTTCGATGTTTTTTATTCGATAATTCAATAGGTATATACTATAAATACATAGATACATATATGTGCGTGCGTGTATATATTGTCGTGAAAAGTCAATTTAAAAGGAGGTATATTCAAAGGGCTTAATAAGTATAACATAATTCGATACGTAGATCAATAGTAATGTAACTTTCTCGATTCGCCTTATCTCCTACACCTCCTCCTCCTCCTCCTCCTCCTCCGATAGTCATCGTGACGGAAATTATACATATCTATATATATATATATTAGGTCATTAAGGATGAAATGAAATTTGTAATAATGTCTAATTGCCTTTTTTTCTACAAATTTCATCCTTGACGACCTAATATATACATATATATATATATATATATATACGTACATCATACATACATATATATATATATCTAGACAATCAATCCTATTTAATCATGATACATATATATATATATATATATATATATATATATATGCACACATAAACACACACATCATTTAGTTGTGGCAAATAAATGAGTAAAAAAAGGAAAAAGAAGAAAAATAATAAGAAGAAAAGATGCTAATTTAAAAGGGGGCTAAATTAGCATAATTTATGTCGACACGAGAATATCAATAATAATGTTAACCTTTTCTCGATTTTCGCTTTACCCGCCGGAATAGTAATCGGGATCGATCGGTTAGAATCGGAAGAGATCGAGGCGCAAGAGAGCAGCAACGTGCGTGCGTCGTGCGTGCGCGTGCGTGCGTGCGCGTGCGCGCACTCTCTCTCTCTCTCTCTCTCTCTCTCTCTCTCTCTTTCATATCAGGAAAGAAAGACGGAGAGAACACACTCCTCCCGAGCAGTCTCTCGCGACGGTGTCAAGGTAACAGCCGGCGGAAACAGGTGGTGAGCTTATAAGCCGGTCTCGCGTCGCTTCCTCGTCGTTCACCTCGTCGTTATCGTCGCGTTATCGGGCTCCGAAAGGAGGAGGAGGAGGAGGAGGAGGAGGAGGAGGTGGGTCTCTTCCTCCGGTGAGGAGGACGCTCGCAAGGTCGCTCAAGTCGATCGATCGATCGATCGCGTCCGAGCGTTTATCGAGGTTCGTACATAAATACATACATAAATACATACATACGTAGATACATACTTACGTACAATAGATCAAATCATATATCAACGATTACTTTTGCCAAGGAAAGAAAAAATTTTATATACAGATATATATATATATATATATACGTGTCGAATTTTACAACGAAACGATTACTCTTTCTTTAAACGTTTCTTAAATAATCGTTAATATTCCTTTTCTTATTTTCTTCTTCCTCTTATTCTTATTCTTTCTTCATTTTCTCTTTTTCTCCGTAAAGTCGTATTTTTTAATTACGCGCGATTTTATCTTCTCGTTTCTTCTTTCCTTCCTTTTATCTTTCTTTCTTTTCATTTCTCTCCTTCTTATTCGTCGTATCGTCCGGGGTAAATTTATCGTAAATAAAATTTCTACGAAACTGAAGGAGAGATCCTCAATTTTTCAAGTTAACGATTCTCTCTCTCTCTCTCTCTCTCTCTTTCACTGGCAGTCTGTCCGTCTGTCTCTGTCTCTCTCTCTCTCTCTCTCTCTCTTTCTTTTTTTTTTTGCTCTTATCATCATCGAAGAACGATAAGGGTCCTTATATAAAGACTAAGTACAGGGGTGGGTGGGGAGGATAGGGACGAGGGTGGTGGGGGGAGGTGGAATTCATCGGATTTGTCGGAAGATAATGACGAGCAAAGACCAACGAATATTTTGATCATCGACGATTCTAATCTCGATCGCGATCGGGAAGAGAGAATTATATCGTAATAAACTAGGATGAGCAAAATCGAAATCAAAGTTACTCGACCTTTTCTAACTCCTATTATATCTCTTGCCATTTCTATTATTCTCCTTTTCTCTTTTCATCCTATATATCTTTCTCTCTTTTTCGTATTTTCGAAGAGGAAAGAGATATATATATATATATATATATATATATATATATAGAGGATTAGCCAATAGTTAGAAGTGGAGGAGGACAATGCATTGTTTCTTCCTTCCTTCGGAAGAAAATAGAAGGAGAGAAACACGGAGAAAGTAAATAAGTAAGTAAATAAGAGGGAAATAAATACACGCACACACGTACGGACACACACAGTCTAGGAAAGAGTGAGAGTGACGGAAAGAGAGAGAGAGAGAGAGAAAGAGAGAGAGAGAAGTGTCGATGATCAAGCGCGCGCGCGCGCTCTCTCACGTTCGAGCGTGCTCGATCGCGAAAACAATTTTTTGTTGATGTTAGAGAGAGAGAGACTAGGAAAGGTCTTCCTACACATACACACACACACACACACACACACATATATATATATGGCATCGAAATAGGAAAAGAGAAGGAGGATGGTAGGAACGCGTGTTTGTTCGAAGGAGAGAGAGAGAGAGAGAGGGAGAGGGAGAGGGAGGGAGGGAGATAGATAAAATAAGGTAGAGAGAGAGTGAATCGACGTCTCGCGAACGGGAAGAGATCGTTTCTGATTGGTCGATCAAGTCGGGCCTTACCACGAAAATTCCTTCGAATTCCGAGAAACGGTCGGCGCCGATAGCGGCGCTACCCTTTTCCGTCTCCGGCTGGCAAGCTGGTAGCATCGTCCTCGTTTAAAGTATAAACAATATTTAGACGTCGGAGAAAGAAAGAAAGAAATAAAAGAAAGAGAGAAAACGAAAGGGAAAGAGAGAGAGAGAGAGAGGGAGAGAAAGAGAGAGAGAGAGAGAGATTGAGAGAGAGAGAGAGAAAGGGAGAGAAAGAATAAGAAAAAGAAAGAAAAAGAAATCAAGGAAACGTGAGAGATTCGTACGCCTACGTACAGGGTGAGTCACCTAAACGCGATCTACCTTCCCCATCCTCATACATATATATATATATATATATATATATATATATATTTATAAACAATCGTAAAGCAAGAGTATCATCGAAACGTTGATATATATATATATATTTTTTTTTTTTTCCGTTTGTTTTTTTTACGCTCGATCGTCCATCAGATAGTAATGATAATTATAATGATTATGTTAATGGTAATGATAATGATAATAGCGGGAGGAATATAATTGAACTATCCTTTTTAACTTTCGGTCCAGTTTATATGTATTATTGTGATTAAAAATTATATATATTTATATATATATATGTATGTATATATATGTATATCATGAGGTCACGTCGGATGAATCACCCTGTACGCAGAATAACGAACGCATATGTGTGTTTGCCATATATATATATGTATGTATGTATGTATGTATGTATGTATGTATGTATGTATGTATCGTCGTTAAAACGTTTGATCGTGTCGGTTCGATTTTAATGTACTTTCGCCGAAATTAATTATTTTTTCTCCCTCCACCCCTGCACTCCTGCAACCCCCCCGTTCTGTTTTGTTTCTCTCTCCTTTTTCTTTTTTTTTTTTAAACTTCCTCTTCTTTCTTCCTTCCTTCCTTCCTTCCTTTTTATCACTTTTTCCGTACCCATCGAAAACTTTCGATACTTCTTATTGACACGGTCATTAACCGACCTTTTACGACGTGTAACTTCGCTAAACTCTTTTGTCATTCGTCCTTTGAGAACGTCCTTGACTTTATTTTCACGCGTACCTCAAACAACGACGACATCTATTATCTATCCACTCTTCACCTTTATTCTTAACCATACATATACGTCTTTCTCTTTCTGATATAATCGTAACATACATCTCTTCCTCCTTATATGTATCTATGTATGCGCATATATATATATATATATATATATATATATATATATATATGTATGTATGTATGTATGTATGTATGAAAAATTGTTTCTTTTTTGTTTGATACTAGTAAAATAAAAAGTAAAATAAAAATATTTCTCTGAAGGTATTACCATTATTATTATTGGTATAAAAACAATAATATCACCATTATTATTATTATTATTATTATTACTATTATTATTATTGTTTTTATTTTTATTAATTTTTTTTTTCTCCTTTTTTTTTTCGTTCCATTTTGAAGAGAGATACGGCGATCGCGCCGCCGTAGGAGCAATCGAACGAGATGAGACCCGACGAGGTGATACAGACAGAGCGGAGGGCGGCAGAGACAATGTCGGAGACGTCGGAGGGCACCGCGACTAGTAGCATCTCCGGCAAGTCCGGTTTCGAGAGCGGCGAAGAACTTCGTGATCTTGCGGCCGTACTCGGGATCGCCAATCCGGAGGATCTACATCAGGATCGTTTCCGCGTTGATCGACGAAAATTAGAACAAATGTTACAGGGTCGGTATCTTTGTCCTTTTATTTCTCTCTTTTGGTACTTCCCTTTCTTTTTTTTTTTTTTCGTTTTCGTTTTCGTCTTGAAACACCGTAACAACGAAGACATTCATTTATTCGTCAACAAGATCATCATCATCTTCTCGCGATATTTTCGATCGGGTGTTATCGATCAAAATCTATTCTACGAAACCTTCACCACATCCTCTGTCGTCGGATTAATTATTTCTTTGATCTTACCTACGTCTCTCTCTCTCTCTCTCTCTCTTTAACGTTTTTTTTTTTCGCGCACAATCATTTACGGTGTTTTATCAAATATCGATTACGCGAACATACCGAAAGTTTACAATTCGGGGTCAGCCGATAGTCGTCAAGCTCGCCTCACCGATCTCATCATTTCTTTTCGTTTTCTTCTCTTTTTCTTTTTATTTTTCTTCCATGCTTTTTTTTTATCTCACGATGTCATAATGCAAAAACTGACTATACGTCGGCGATAAAAAGGAAGAAAAAAGAGAGAGAAGGGGTTATATAAATGACTTACGTGGTTAGGTTCGAGAATGAGACAATTTAATGGGAAGAGGGGAGGGAAGGAAGGGGAAAGAAAAGAAAAAGGAGCGAGAGAGAGGTGGGGGGGGGGAGGAAAGTAAGGAAATGTTACTTCTGTTAATAATCGTTCTTAATACGAAATTCAATTTTATTCATTTTCATAATGAAATGATTTGCTCCTGCGAAATATACCATTCTCTCTCTCTCTCTTTCTTCCTTTCTATCACCTTTCTCCAGGAATAGCAATCAATTAAGAATCAATGATACTAGTTATAAAATAACCCGTAGAAACGTGAATCCTCAATTGGCATAATGGTCGTGTATAATGAAGGATACTTGGTGAATTACGAGAAGGAGGAAACGTGTATGTAAGGTTTATACATATTGCTGGATAGATAAGATATATATATATATATATATATATATATATATATATATATATATATATATATATATGCACGATAATAGATGCAACGAAGTCAGGAACGTAGCAAGTAGGTAGCACCCTTTTCAATCGGGAGAGCGGACGTTCGATGTTGAAAGTTTTGTCATCCTAGAGAGCAATTAGAAGGTTCTGCTGATTGTAAGTCGATCTGCGTTAAACGGTACGTGACCGTTGCCTCGTTTGCCTCGTTTCGCTTCGACCATCGAGGACTACCTTCTCCTTCCTCTCCCCCTCCCCCCCTCTCTCTTTTTCCTTCCTACTCCTATTCTTATTCTTCCTCTTCTTCCTATTCTTCTTTTTCATCGCGATCATCATCCTCGTTTCTTTTTTTCTTTCTTTCTTTCTTCTTTTTCTTCCAATGTATTTGCATTTCGCGATAGGTATAGGATAAATAGATAAATGGATAGATGGAGTGAGAGAAATGGATAGATTAGGATGGATAGAACTTTGTTTATTCGGCAATTGAGATTTAAATAGACTAGAGTTTATGTTTATAAACCGGATTATAGGAAGAGCTCGGAGCTTACGATTATTGTTTTCGTACCTTGCTTGTCCCAAACTTGACAGGAATAAACAGAGATATTGATTTTCGAAACTGGAATGAAGGAACACTCGCGAGACGATAATTTATATGTATATATATATATATATATATATATATATATATATATATATATATATATATATATGTATATTTATTGGAGAAAGAATATCGTCTAGTTTCCACGATCTTTCCTCTTTTCTTACTTTATGGTGTTCTATACCGAACGTTTCCTTTTTCTTATCTTATTTTATTTTTCGTTTTCTTTTTTAATCGTTACTCCTGTTTTTTCTTTTATTTTATTTTATTTCGTTTCGTTTCATTTCATTTTTCTTTTTTTTTTGGTTCTTTTTCCCTTTCTTTCTCGTTGTTGGCAATGTCCATCGTAGGGGGACGTGCATAAATCACCATATAAATATATATATACATATATATATGTATATATATGTATATATATATATTATATAGAGTCGTTGTAAATATTGAAAATATTGAATCGGTTTATCTGACGGTGTATTTTTTATTTTTACAGGTGACAATGATATGCCGAAAGCAGCGGATACCTTTTTTCACAGTGTAAGTATAAATATTATTTTTTTTATTTTCTTTTTTGTTTGTCGCCACTGCTGTTCTCTTCTCTCTATTTTCTTTTTTCTTTTTTTTTTTTTTGCTTCTTCCTTTCTTTTTTACTTTCTCTCTCTCTCTCTCTCTCTCTCTCTCTCTCTCTCTCTCTCTGTTCGAACGGAGATGATAATTTTTCTTCATGACATAATCAGATTCAGATGAGTAATATTTAAGTATAACTTATACGATACGATACTTACGAGAGAGTACGCAATCGTTGCAATCGTATTTTTGATTGCAATTAGACATCGTAAAGTTAGTTTCCTTTTTATTTACTTTTCTTTTCAAACGGTAACGATCGATACGACATTATTATTCGAATCGATCACGAATCGACATCGATAAATCCATCCATCCATCCATCCAAGCCTTTCTTCTGCGTGTCGTAAAACGCGTTAATTAAGATCTCTTTCGAGAGCTCTTAAAAAAAAAAAAAAAAAAGAAAATAGAAAGAAATAAAGAAGAAAACATTCGAGAGATTTTCGCGCTTTAAAGTGTTCCAATCGAAATGAAGATGGATAGTTAGATAGATAGATAGATGGATAGATAGATAGATCGAGGAGAGCATTTGAAAAACGATAGATCGATGTAAAATCGTTCACCTAGAATTTCATCGAGGTCGATCGGCCTTTTATATTCGTGTAAAGCGATCGGTTTTACCTGTCCATCGGAAATTGTCGACCTATCGATCACGAAAAGATCTATAGATCGATACTTTAGATGACGAATAGAGATAGCACGTTCTATTGACGTAACGCCTTTCTCTTTCTCCGACTCTCTTGAAACACAAGCTTCAGTTTCTTGCGATTCGTTTCCTCCTTTTTTTTTTCTTTCTTTTTATATATATATATATATATATATATATATATATATATATAAAACAAGCTGAGATATCGTTTCTTTTTTTGTAATTAATTACTATGAAACCAATTTGTTGTTATGATTTTTTTTTTTTTTTTCGTTGCATAATATTGATTACACGACAAACACAGCCGATCTCACTGGGATAAATGTATAAATTGAATAAAAAAGAAGGATATCGAACGAGAGGAGAGAGTCGGATTTATATTTTAAATAATAATTCATTCTCCCTATTCTATCTTTTCTTTCTTCTTCGTTGTTCGTCTCTTTTTTATTTGTATTTATTTATTTTTATTTTTTTTTTTTTTTTTTTTTTTTTTTTTTTATTATTTAATTCAATTCAAATTTCCATTTAAGTTTTCATCGATCCTCATAAAAGAAAATCGTTCTTTGTTTTTACTCGTGCCACGGATCAAGTCCCGAAGCCAATAGAAACGCACGTGCAGATGCGATTACTAAAGAGTTCGTGAGCCCTCGCGCGTGTTCGCGCTACTATCTCTCCGATTCGATCGGATTGTTGCAGTTTGGTGTCGACATAGTTTAACGGTATAGTCATCTCAACGATTCTCATGTGAGAGAGAGAGAGAGAGAAGAGATAGACATAGAGAAATCATATTTACATATAATATAGTTATTTTATTTAAAATCGTTTACATTGCACTATGTCTGGATAATGACGATGGGTTTAGGCCAAATATAACGATCACGAATTATTCTCTTCGAACTCTTTATATACGGCAATTTATATCATTTTTGTACAAAAAAAAAAAAAAAAAAAAAAAAAAAACCAGAAAAGAAAATATGAATAACGATTATTCGATCGAAGAAATGAAATTGTTACGAATTGGTTGAATGTATTTTATTAAAAAAAAAAGAAAGGAATGTGGTAAATCGATATCGATAAATTCGAAACGATCGGAGTACGAGATCGATTAATTAGAAGGACGATCTTGATTCGGGCGGATATTGTTAAGAAAATGAAAAAGTTTCGGTACGATTAAAATTCTTCTAAATGTTCAAGAGTGCCTGAAAGAAAAACTGTCTCTGACCTTGCGATTATGCGAGAGAGAAAGAGAGAGAGAGAGAGAGAGAGAGAGAGAGAGAGAACTGAGAAGGCTATTTTTGTATATTTGTTCTCCCGGCCGAGAACGCCGATAATTCCCAAGCTCTCTCGGCTACGGAATCGTTTCTTTGGCTTTCTCGTCGATAAAAAGCAAAGCCGCGGCCGTCCAAGTCTCTCGATCGTTTCCACGCTTCGCGGGAATCACGTGTTTGTACATACATGCATACATGCATAAGTACATACATACGTACGTACATACGTTCATACATGCATAAAAACGCACACGTTAAAGAGAGACGATTTAAGATGTCGGAAAAATTGGATCGAGCGAAAAATAATATACGTTCGGACGTGTATTATTAAATTAGTTTCTTTTTCTTCTTTTATTTATTTTTTCATTTATTTATTTATTTATTTATTTTTCGTTTCGTTTTTGTTATCGCGAAACTCTCGTGCATCGGTTCGATTTGACAATTTTTTTTCCCTTTTATTTCTTTTTCTTTTTTTTTTTTTTTTTGCATTTTCTTTTTTTTTTTTTTTTTGCATTTTGTCGCCAACTCGCGACTCTTTGCGCGCCGCGAAATTTATCGAAAGTTTTCACTTTCGCGTTAATTGTATCTCTCTCTCTCTCTCTCTCTCTTTTTTTTTGGTAGTTAACTTCCTTGTTCGTCTTTGATTTAATTTACTTTAACATATCGATTATATATATACACGTTCACTTATGTTTCATTCGTTTTATCTTTCTCTAACGCTTTGCACTTACATCAGATTATCTCGATACTATAAATCGTCCTTTTTTCTCTCTCACTCTCTCTCCCTCTCGGTATTTCAATATATTTCAATCGTTTGGATGTTTCTTTACTTAGTCGAGTATACCACACAACGATGGTCCTTAACGTTGAAACGTGCGCGCGAACGTATCACCGGGTCTCATAAATATTTCCCTCTGGCACGACCATCGCGCGCATCGTACGAAAATATTTTTTCCCCCCGCTGTAAATACGTTCGTTCTATTCCACGACAAAATATTTATCCATTAGGTATCTTCTTTACTATATTCTTCGTGCGGACCCATGCGAACCAAGGCGTTAATCGTTTGAGATTACGTAACGAGAATATTTTTTTCATTCTTCAAAACGTCCGATCTTTTTCTTCTCTCCCTCTCTTATTTTCCTCCATTATTGTTTTCTCCTTTAAATTTACAAAATACGGTAGGAAAAAAAAAAAAAGAAAATAAAAGAAAAAGAAGTATCGTTCGAGCGAATCGGATCGAAGGATTTCTTTCGTGTGTTACATCCGACGATCAATCCAACCTCGTCATTGACATATCTTAACGATCGTTTTGAAATTGGTATCGTTGGAGAGAGAGAGAGAAAAAAAAAAGAAAAAATAGCGAAAGAGAAGAAGAAACGTAGGAACGGGAAAAAATTTTTAAACCCGACACGAAAGCAGCGTTCGTTCCTGTGTCTCGGTCCCGATCAATTAGTGACAGAAAACAAAAACGATTTCTTCGATCTTCTTCGATCGAGCGGGCGGATTGATCGAGGAGGGGAAAGGGGAAGGGAAAGGATTAGTTAGACGTCGATCGGCCGTCCCTTTTTAATGGATGAATGAAAAGCACAATGTTCGCCCCGTTAAATCACCCTCGTTAACGTTAAGCTCTACTCGAAAGCTTATGAATCTTAACAATAAGAAGGCATAGAAAATGTATCCGTTCGTTAGCCGTTCACCGACAAGTTCGAAGGCAATGTTCGCGCTTATCCTTATCGTTGGTGCGTTGCGCAAAATGGGAGGGGGAGGAGGAGGAGGAGGAGGAGGGGGCGGGGGGAGGGCCCCTGGAAATACACTGCTCGATTATTTATAGAGCGACTTTACTCGATTCCATTGCAACATACATATGCAACGGCGGTTCCACTCTTGCACGCTTTTATAAACTAACTTTTTAACAGCGCTTCTTTTACCAAGGAATAACGCGTACCAAGTTAATATCGGCGTTAGCATTGGTACTATTATTATTATTATTATTATTATTATTATTATTATTATTATTATTATTATTATTATTATCATCATCGTTATTAACAGTGGTAGCAGTAGTTGTTGTAGTGTATCAACAGTGATATCTGATGAAAATCTTGAAGGTTTATAATTGCGTTGGTGGACTTGTTGATGAGATATATATATATATATATATATATATATATATATATATATGTATGTATGTATGTATGTATGTATGTATGTATATATATGCATATATATCTTACCGTAATAACTTTGATGACACTTCCATTAAAAAAATAGAGAGAAAAAAACGAGATTTCCCCTCTTTCTTTCTCTCCAAGAGAGCGTGTCTGTTCCATTCTATAAATTTCAAAACCGTGGTTCAAAATTTATGGCATTCGAGGTTTAATCGGAATCAGGTGACAAGATGAAGAGAGAGAGAGAAAGAGAGAGAGAGAGAGAGAGAGAAAGTGGTGATGTTCGTAGGATTTATATATACCGAGTAATCATAAATGATGATCGTCAAATTGATTTCTCTTTCAAAAAAATAAAAAAAATAAAAAAGAAAGAAAAAGGAAGAATGAAGAAGAAGAAGAAGAAGAAGAAGAAAATAATTTATTCTATATTTGACATCGTACTTAAGTATCGTTTGGCATAATTCAAGCCTAATAATTGTACTACAGGATGTCACGTTTTCAATGGCATTCGAACAAATGTCCTCGATCCTATTATTGGTTTTAATAAACGGTATCGCCTGAAATTATACGCCCTTTCGTATCGTCGAAAATTCGATATTTTTTCTCTTTTTCTTTTATTTTTTTTTTTCTTTTTTTTTTTTTTTAATCTCTTCTCGTTTCATTTCAATAAATACGATAGACGGTTACGATGGTTCGATTAATATTATCTGCAAATATATTTTTCTAGATAAATTAAGGATCTAGGTCGTTCGTACAATCGGCGATAATGATCTTCCGATAACATATTGCAATTTCTATAATGTCCGTTCGAAGATATTTAAAAGACAATTTAATTTCTCTCTCTCTCTCTCTCTTTCTCTCTCTCCTTCTTCCTTTTATCTCTTCCTCTCTTTCTCGTGCATCACAGTATTTTAAGACTTTGTTCCGTAAGCCCTCTCTCTCTCTCCTCATAGACAGACATCCCTCGAGTTCGATTTTAACTTGAGACTTATTTCCATTATGTAATCGTTCCGTTACACGGCGATACCGATAAGGTGATACATACATGCATATACATAAATATTCATATATATATATATATATATATATATTTATTTATTTATTTATTTATTTATTTCGTCGGACAGCACGATCTCTAACTTTCACCACAATTTCTCGTTGAGCTAGTAATATCGTTTTCTCTCTCTCTCTCTCTCTCTCTCTCTCCTCTCTTTTTTTTCGTCAATTTTTCGTAATTTTTTCTATCCTTCCTTTTTCTTTTTCTTTTCTCGCGAACGGTCGAATAAAAAAAAAAAAAAAATCGAACCGTACATAAACGAGCGTGTAACGTTCAACGTACGAAGGATATGTTTGCAGATATAAACGCGTGTGTCATTTTCGTTACAATGATTTACATGTACTCAAGGCCAACCAACGAGGACTTGTGTCATCTCGATATGCTTTTTGCAGTATTTTTCCACTGCATAACTCCTCGACTTTGGCACATGGCCAGATGATATCGAAAGAGACCTGGAAAAGATTCGGACCTGCTCTTTGAACGGTATTAATTTGAATCCGTTTAAAGAGAAAAAGAGAAAGAGAGAGAGAGAGAGAGAGAGAGAGAGAGAGAGAGAGAGAGAGAGAGAGAGAGAGTACGGATAAATAATATTTTTTTCTATTTCACGAACGAGACGAATTATTCTCTTTCGTAACTGTGTATGTATGTATGTATGTATGTATGTGTGTGTGTATATATTTTCCTTTTCCTTTTACTTTTTCTTTTTTTTTTTTTTCGATTCGATCGAAACTACTACGAGAAAATAAATAGAACGATGGCGAATCGGTCAGTATAGTTACATATGTATTATATCAAAAGACACAATATGCTAGACTTCGATTACCTTCGACGAATTTATAAATATGCTATTATACTGATAAAAACGGCCGTGTAGATACACATGTACATATGTATGCTGCAAGATACGGCTAACGAATACGTTGATATTTCTTCTTTTTTTTTCTTTTTTTTTTTTTTTTTTTTCAAAACTAATTATTGATACCAACGGAGTATTTTAATCGTACACGAAGCACTTGTGCACATCGTTTTATTAATCCACGCGTATTATTTCCCCATAGTGTTACAGTATTTATCTATTTCTTTTTTTTTTCTCCTCCATTACGTTCAGACACAATCTTTTTTTAATTTTTTTTTTTTTCTTTTCCTCTTTACTTTCATCGCAATCGAAAAGATCGACCGAGCCCATCTTTCGTACGTTCGTCGATTATTTTTATTTATTTACTTATTTATTTATTTATTTATTTATTATAATTATTATTATCATCGCTGTTATTGTCGTCTTCGTTGTTTTCTTGTTTCATTTATTTATTTCTTACCTTTGGACACTACCATAACTAATATGCTAAGATAGTTTCACGTTACTTATTTGTGCGTCGATGGATAAGAAACAATTCGATTTCATTTAGTTACTATTAATGTCCTATAACCGAGTAGTACCGTTGTAACGATTTAAATCCCGAATAGGTTTAAGATGGTAGTTTTTCGAGATGTGTAATAAAGTTACGCGAAAAAGGGAGAAAACTTTCTGCTCTCCGCGCGTTTAACGTGGGAAACGAAGTGTAACTTCAAAAGCGCCGACGTCGTTTTAACGAGCTAATACGATTTTCATCGGAGAGGAAGATGTGTCGGACGGGCGCGAGCCTACTTTCGACGCCCGAAAAAAAAAAAGAAGAAAGAAAAAGAAAAATATTGTGTAGGCGCTCGTCGATCTGGAGCAAACGTTATTCCGTCTATTTTGTTTAACGAATCGCTATAAGGAAAATGAAAAAAAAAAAAAAAAAAAGAAAAAATTCTGCGCGAGTTATGCGTCTTTCGTGATCGAAAATAGATAAAAGTTTTTATTGAAGAAGAGATCGATCGTTACGATACAAAGGTTAGATCTCGTCTGCTTATCATAATCCAATATTAATTAGATAAGGAGAACGGGAAAGTATATATATATATATATATATATATATATATATATATATATATATATATATATAGACGTGTATCGATCACGAGGTATGAAAGTCATTATTTTATATGCACGAATTCAGTGCAGGAATGAATGCCTTGGGTGCATTCGCATTCGGTGCATTCGCATTGAAAATGCTGATGTAATCGTCGGGTTGGTTTTGTCGTACAATGTTACTATTTCGAATGACTTTACGATGTGTTTTTTTTTTGCTTTTTTTTATTTTATTTTTTTTTTTTTTTTTGAAGTCGGACACTTACAAAGCCGATACAGGGATATGCCGCTATTTTGTACGTACACGCGTAAATACGTGAGTCTACATGATTATTGGAGTGACCCGAAGTAATATATATTTTTCGTTTCTCGGAGATATTTTGACGTTTCGGTTTGAATTATAAATAAATAAATATATATATATATATTTATATATATATTTTTTTTTGCCTCCGTCCCCCTCTCTATATTGGAATCAACAAACACGGAAAAAAAAATTAGTGTGGTATATTTATTCGCGCGAAAATAATATATTTACGATTTTATGAATGGCTCGAAGAGAAAATGTGTTATTTAATATCTGAGGAGGAGAGGGGAGGAAAGAAAAAAAAATTTGGACCATATTTTTATTATTAATCATCGTCTGACCCGCGTATTCATCGCACACAATGATAAATGATGCGATTTGAATCGATCGGGGAAGGAAAAGGTTTCCTTCCTTTTTCTTCCTCCTTTCCGTTTCTTTTTCATTTTTTCATTTTTTCTTTTTTTCTTTTTTTACCTCTCCTTGTTATCGTGGATAATCGCGAGAGTGTGTATTGTTATAAATCAATGAGCGATAAAAGTCGTTCGAAAATTTATCTATCGGATAAAAAAAAAATATGCCGTGAGATATCATCGACTAAATCAATCTGAAAGACTGTACTCGATTGCATAATCCGCGACGTTTCTTCGATCGCACGTTCGACCTTTGACACCTCGCACTTATTCGTTTCAAAGGAAAAGAAAAAAAAAAAAAATAAGAGAGAGAGAGAGAACCAATTTCAATTCTACCTCGATCCTCTTCGAGAGGCATATTAACGCCGT
>OU427005.1:2978825-2993825 GCA_911387935.1 Dolichovespula saxonica | reverse complement strand
ACTACCCCTATTACCCCGTCCCCCGCTCGAAAATTTCTTGCCCGAATGTCGATGAAATAAGACGTAATCCGAAAGAATAGAAAAAGAAAATAATTAAAGGAGGAAGGAATGAGAAGAATAACGAAATACACTACTGCACCATCCGGTCGTATGATTTGCGAATTTTATTTCAAAAAAAAAAAAAAAAAAAATCGATTCACGATCGATGGATCGATCGATATAATAATTCAGTACGACAGTTAACATAAATCGCATGCGTTTAACGTAACGTAAAATGAAGGATCGTTCGATCGAGTGTCCTCGAATGATTTTCAATTAGTATAACGAGAGAATTACGAAGGGATCATCGGTATTTCTCGGTGGATGATGCTTTCGGGATAGGTCCTAAGTTAAGTTAGGCTTTCTGGAGTTGTTACCTGTTTGCACCTGTTCAAGGTCAACAGACCTTACACACAGAGACAGACACATGGATACACGCACGAAGGCACGCACACCTGGCATTACAAAATCTGCTTGAAACGTTGAACGAACGGTCGGACGGTCGATCGAATGGTCGAATGGTCGGTCGGTTGTTTGGTTGATTTTAACGGGACAAGTATCTCGTATCGTTTGAAATAGTAAATCATGTTTAGGGATCTCTTTTAGGATGTCGGAGTTGGGTTAAACTTTGATGTCACGGCTCTTATTCTCCTGGGAGTCCATTCGTTCGTTCGTACGAGAGAGACAGAGACAGACAGAGAGAGAGAGAGATAGAAAGAGAGAGAAAGAGAGCTTCGTATTGCGCGCTTCGATGAAGTAGAAGTGGAAGACAGACAGAGAGAGAAAGAGAGAGAGAGAGAGAGAGAGAGAGAGAAAGGTGAGGGTGGGTGGTGGGGAGCTTGAATCGGCTCGAGTGGGAGACGGTGAGTTTGCCAAGCCGTTATATTATCTGCTGTTAGTCAGTCAGTCGTGCCAGCGAGCCGGTCGCGTTAAAATCGTCGACGCGAGGAGTAAACCGTGTGTGCCGTTTTTTTTTTTTTAAATTTGTGCGGAAGAAAAAAAAGGGACGGATTCTCGAAAAACGCCGCCGGTTATAACGGATCGGTCGGTTATCGTTACTCTCTCTCTCTCTCTCTCTCTCCTCCTCCTCCCCTCCACCCTCGTCGTATTTAATTGATACTTCCCCTCCCCTCCCCTCCCATACCCCCCCAAACGTACAAAGTCGTTGAAACGAGTGAGAACGTTGAAATCGATCGATCGGTCGATCGATCGATTGATTGATTGATTGATTGATTGATTGATGATTGACTCGATCGAAACTCGAATGGGCGAGAACGAAAAACCAAAAAGAAAGAGAAAATAATAATAATAATAATAACAGTGTGCAATATATCACAGTGTTCTCGTGGATTGACTCCTCGGTCTTTTTTTTTTTTTTTCATTTATATACATATATATATTTATATATATATATATATATATATATATATTTAATGTATACGTAGAAAACTTTTCGACTAATGAAAGAGAATAAATGAATTTTCTAATCGATTAAATAAAAGTTACATATATACATTTATATATATATATATATTAATTTGGTGATTATTCCAATTGCATCGTTCGGTATATAAAAGGAAGGAATAAAAAAAAAAAGAAGCCCGATCCGTGGTTATAATTGGAGCTACGTAAAGAAAAAAAAAAAAAAAAGGAAAAAAAAAAGAAAAAAGATAGAAAGAAAGAGAAAAAATATTCCGAGTTTATCGAGTCGTCAAGGCACGTTTTTAAGAAGTTGGCGATGTCCTGCGGTGATCCACCACCGCTGCGGTGAAAGTAAAAGCCGGTGCGCACTGCTGCTGCTGCTGTTGCTGCTGTTGCTGTTGCTGCTGCGGTGTTCGTTTTAGTCTCACGTCGCCCTCTTTGCTGAGGTGTCTCGTTATCGTTATCGTGAAAGTTGCGACGAGGTCGCAACGTGTCGTTGTCGTCCTCCCACCACCTTCACTACCACCACCACCACCACCACCACCCTCGCCTCCCACCCACCTTCCCACCCTCTCCACCTCCCTCCAATCCAATCCAATCCAATCCAATCCAATCCAACAGGACGAGAAAGGATCTTATTAGTGCTCGAGGATAAGCCATTTTATTATTTCCTTCTCTCACTTTCCTTCCTTCTCTTTTCCTCTTTTTTTTCTTCCTCCTCTTCTTCTTCTTCTTTTTCTTCTTTATCTTCTTCTTTCTCTTTCCCCCCCCCCCCATCTGACTCATAAGAGAGAACGTTTTATCCTTTCTTTTCCTCACCCACATATCTCCGTGAGTTTAATATATATATATATACATATATATACATATATACATAATACACCATACAGGCCGTAGAGCGGAGGACATCATCAGGGCCGTATAACCCGAAAATGACCGTGGTAATAATTCTTGATATATTGTTACATTATTGCATCCATGATCAATCCCATCGCATATATATATATATATATATATATATATATATATATATATATATATCGATCGTTATCGTATACGATATTATCGGATCTCGTTGGTATTGGTGTTTTATTTGCACGTCGTCGTGATTACAAGGCAAAATTTTCTATTACCCAATTTATTTATTTATTCTTGTTTTTCGTTTCATTTATTCATTCATTCATTCATTCATTCATTCATTCATTCATTTATTTATTTATAAGTTTCATTCGCACATTTCGACGATTCTGTCGATCGTCGTCGCAACGTGCGCGCGCACACTTTATGACGAAATCGATCGGTCGGTCGATCGATCGATCGATATTATTTTGCTTTATTGATTTTTATCGTTCTTTTTTGTTTTTTGCTTTGTTGTTACAGGTTATGGAGGAAACGAATACCTTTGTAATGTGGCCGTCGCGTTTGAAGATCGGTGCAAAATCGAAAAAAGGTAAAGTCCGTTCAATCCAATTGTTTGTTTGTTTGTATTTGTATGTGTGTATATATATATATATATATATATATATATATATATTTATACACGCGTTTCTTTTAAAAATATGTAAACTTTCGATCAGATTACCTTTGATAGTATCGCAAACCGGAAAGTTTGTATCGACGGATAATACGTGTGTGAGTGGTGTGTGTTTGTGTGTGTGTGTGTGTGTGCAGGGAGAGGGCGGAGGTGGGGGGAGGGGATTGAAAAAATTCGAACGACCGTCAAGAGAAATGGCGGACACGGTCTCGATCGCCTTATGGTTCTATACATACATGGTCCTTATGTAATCAAGCCGGAAGGAAGTTAGTAAAATTATGCTTGAGCAGCGCGAATACAACGCGACTTCATGAGTGTGTCGTAAAATGGGATTCGTACTCTTGTTTGCTTTTTGTGGCGCTCGATCGAAGTGGAAATTTTAACCGAGCGGCCGAGCAAACGACGTTTGTTATTTATCACGTAGGATGATGGATTATATAAATTTTCTTTTTCTTTTTTCTTTTTTTATTTCGTTTTACTTTTCTTTCTCGTTCTCTCTTTTCTTTCCATTTTATTCTTTTTTTTCGTCCTCCTACGGAGTAATATTAATCGATCTGAAATGTTGTATTAGATAGAATATTGTACGTCTATGTGTATGCGGGTGTGTGTGTGTGTGTGTGTGTGTGTGTGCGAGAGTGAATCTAAAATGAAAAGAATTTTTCTTTTCTTTTCTTTTTTTTGGTTTTTCGCGATTAAAACGGACATAATATTTCGTTTATTTGAAAGGGAAAGAAAAAAGGATAGAGGTCGATGGCTAATTGGTTCGCGCTTAAATCGAAGAAAATAATTTTATAATATTCCATGAAAGTTGTTTATCGTTTATCGACCACGCAAACGTTAGTATATATATATATATATATATGTACATATAGATAGATAGTTATCCTACTATACATGTTTATATGTTTTATCCATATATATATATATATATATATATATATATATATATATATATATATATATCACACGCGATTACGTCAAGCAAGTTGCTTACTCGTCAGCTGACATATCCACACGCGTATTTTCTTACGATGTATCTATTTAAAGTACCACCGTTTACGGTATCGTACAAGCACGACGATGATTCGTCTACCTATCGCCTAGACCTAAGAGGCAGATAAGCACACGATATCAGTTCATTCAATTGCTTACGTGTAGAGTATCGATCTTTATTGAAGAACTTTATATAACGTTGTCATCGTTCCGCTAGAATTAATACTTAATGATAATACGCTGTTCTCTCTCTCTCTCTCTCTCTCTCTCTCTCTCTCTCTCTCCTCCCTCTTTAAAGGAAATACTTGATTTCAATATTTCTTATTATTAAATAAATAAATAAATAAATAAATAAAAAGAAAGATATTACGGGAACGATCAACAGTAATATAAACGGCGAACCTATAATAATTAGAAAATCTAATCGGGTGTTTTGCTGGGCAAAGTTATTTTCATTATCGAGAACATACGTATTATGTGTTTACTCGTTCATTTTTATTTTTATTTTTATTTTTATTTATTTTTCTTTTCTTTTTTTTTTTTTTTTTTTTCTTCTTTTCATTATTTTATTTTATCAATGTCGTAACTAGTTTTGGAAAAATATTGTCGAGAATGAATGGAAAAAAAAAGGAGAACGAGAGAGGGAGAGAGAGAGAGAGAAAAAAAAAGAAGAAGAAAACATACGTCATGTGGGGCCGTGTAGCAAGAGCATGAAAAACAGATAAAAATCGTATCATCGGGAACGAAACGAAATTTCTCTTTACGCACGTAATATGTGCGCATGAACGTGATCGATCGTACGGAACGGGCAAAACTGTCGAATAAATCTTTTTTTTCACGGTTTATATTTA
Organism: Dolichovespula saxonica; assembly: GCA_911387935.1. Taxonomy (NCBI): domain Eukaryota; kingdom Metazoa; phylum Arthropoda; class Insecta; order Hymenoptera; family Vespidae; genus Dolichovespula; species Dolichovespula saxonica. The sequence goes on along the minus strand of OU427005.1, from coordinate 2,988,986 downwards.
TTTTTTCTTTTTCTTTTTTTTTTCTTTTTTTTTTTGTATTTTCTTCCGCATACGTACATACATACATACATACATACATACATACATACATAAATACATAAATACATACGTACGTACGCGTACATGGATATATACATACACGTACTCGTAGTATATTCACAGACAGACAGACAGAGAGAGAGAGAGAGGGAGTGAGAGATACGTAATAATACAGAGAGAGCAGGGTGAGGGGAGAGGGATAGAAGCATATAGACTCTTTTAACGCGCTGCGTTTGTAACCGCACGTTCTCGAAGACCGGGAGAAGGGGCAGGGGGAGGGGGAGGGGATTAATTAGAGCGCACCTATTAATCGAAAGTGATTACGAAACGAGTCCGCCGTTCGTGCAACGGCGCGTGTCAGCCATGCCGTGGCGAGATTTTAAAGGCATCGTAGCGAAAATTCAAGCAGTCCAAATATATACTCTCTCTCTCTCTCTCTCTTTCTCTCTCTCTCTCTCTCTCTCTCTCTCTCTCTCTCTCTCTCTCTCTCTCTCTCTCTCGTTCGATTTCCGAGTCGCAATTATCCCTTTCAGTGATTTCAGTTCTAAGCGTTGTTTATCACACACACACACATATATATATATGTATCAATTGAAAAGGTAATGAAACAACAAGAATTCAAATTTTTATTCGCCGTCGTTCTTTTAATCTTTTTTTATTTTGTTTTTTCTTTTCTTTTCTTTTCTCGTATAATTGTATTCGTTGAAATAAGTTTCGTTATGCGATTACAGGGGTGGGAAAAAAAAAGGAAGAAGAAAAGAGAGAGACAGAGATAGATAGATAGATAGATAGATAGAGAGAGAGAGAGAAAGAGAAAAAAACACATTCAATTCAATTCAATTCAACAAATAATTATATTCTTCAGAATTTCTTTCGTATTTATTAGTACGTACCTTATGCGTTTCATTAAGTGATCAGGTAAATTGTATACCATTTAATTGGACCATCATTATATTTTACTTATAATTTCTTATAACGTGTGTTGCTCGTATATACTTTGTATTTTTGATTAAGTGATCCGTAAGTAAGTAAAGTAAGTAAGTAAGCAAGTAAGCGAGCGAGCAAGCAAGCAAGCTCGAAAGAATTTCATTTAATTAACTCTATCATTTAGAATTCTATTTAATTCACGTTATTACAGTAAATAACATTATAAACGAAATCGTACAATACAGTTCGTTATAGGTTATTACAGGAAAAATAAATAGTTAGTACCGCAATTAATAATTCGTTATCGTTATTTTTATTTAAAATTTCTTTTTATATTCTAACGCTCTCATCGTATTATACGTTTCATTAAGTGATCAAGCAAAATATATTCTTTTTAATTTACCATTATTATATATATATATAAATATATATATATATACACTCACACACACATATATTTATATATATATATATATATATATATATATATATCGTATCTATAAGTATATAATACGTTTCATTAAGCGATTAGGTCAAAAGAATTTTATCTAATTCACTATCGCCCGAAACACTATTTAATTCCACAATATCTTAATAGATAACGCGATTAATGAAATTTTTTCGCGATTTATTTCCATACGTTTACGTGGAAAGTTTGATTTAAAAAAAAAAAAAAAAAAAAAGAAGAAGAAAAAACAGGAAAAAAAATGACAAAAAAAGAATAGAAAAAAAAAGTGAGAAAAAGAGAGATAGGATAGAGAGAGAGAGAGAGAGAGAGAGAGAGCGGGGATAAAGAAAACCAATGAAAGAGAGAGAGAGAGAGAGAGAGAGAGAGAGAGAGAGAGAGAGAGATAGAAAAAGAAAATTTACTTCGTAACAAAATTTCAATGACGATAATCATAATAATTCGTAACGTAGTAAATAAGAAATCTTTTTTCCATCGTCGTCGAGGTGAATCCCATGTTTGTCTATCCTCTTCCTTTTCTTTTTCTTCTTCTTTTTCTTTTTTGTCGTCGTCCTCGTCGTCGTCGTCGTAGACGATTCGATAAAATTATATGGTATTTACCTATCTCTTTCTATCTCTATCTATCTATTTTTCTTTGTATTTCCCCTTCCTTCCTTCCTTCCTTCCTTCCTTCCTTTCCAGGGGGGAGAGGGAACAAAACGTACGGTGTTCATCGCACTCTCTAACTCTCATGGAAACTTTTCGGTGATTCATCCCTTCTTCCTCGTGACCTAAACAGCTGTTGCATCTCTCTCTCTCTCTCTCTCTCTCTCTCTCTTTCTGCTTCTCCTTCTTCTTCCTTTTTCTCTATTTCTTTCTCTTACGTATACCCGATTATACGAACACACACACACACACACACACATACACGCGCTTATATATGTAGAGAAGTGGACTCTCTCTAGCGTGGTCGACCTCCACTGAGAGACATGAGCCACCGCAAAGTACCGAAATATCGTCGTCTTTCTCTCTCTCTCTCTCTCTCTCTCTCTCTCTCTCTCTTTCTTTCTCTTTAATACCAACCGTAAAAAATATACTACTAATCGGTATTATCTCAAAAAAAAAAAAAAGAAATGTAAAAAAAAGAAGAGAAAGATAAATGCATAAATATATTATATTTATATATATATATAGATATAGATATATACTTGGCATATAAAATGTCACGCAAAATTAGCATTAACAAAATCTTTAACCTCTTTTCAATATATTTAATGATAACATTTGAATGAGATACATATATATATATATATATTTCTTTTTTGTGTCATAATTAAACATTAACATATTCAACGTTTAACACTTTCGTCGTATAAAAATGAGGTATCGTATAATATTAAGACATGCGATAAATATATGTATATATATATATATATATATATATAAATATATACGCGAGATGTATTATTAAAATATCAATGAAATTTCTTTGAGAAATCAGTAAATAAAACTTTAAGAGTCGTTTACTTCGTTATAGCCAGTCGTTATTGACTCAATCCACGTTATGTACGTACGCGACGTCTCCTCTTCTCTCCACACACACGTGTATTCACTCGTTCCTGCACACGCACACACGCACATACACGCGTACATGCATCCATGCACGCGTGCATATATGCATACAAATCGTGTATCACGTTTATATCGTAATATGAAATGACGTGTGAGGTATGAAAGACGAGAGAGAAAGATAGATAGAGAGAGAGAGAGAGAGAGAGAGAGAGAGAGAGAGAAAAAGAAAGAAAGAGGTTCACGTAATCGGTGTCAAGAAAGATGATGAACAAAGATGGGACAGATTCGTTTCCTTTTCGTTTCCATTTCGTTTCAATTTCGCTTATAACAACATTTTATTTTTCAATTACGCGTGACAAATCCGTTTTTTATTAATCAAAGTTCATTCGATTTATCAATCGGGTTTTCCTTCTCTCTTTTCTTTTTTTTCTTCTCTCTTCTTTTTTTTTTTTTTTTGTTTTTCCCACACTCTAATCTTTATCTAATGATACAACGAAAGAAAAAAAAAAAAAAGAGAATGCGTACGTGTGTGTCTGAGAGAGTGAGAGAGAGAGAGAGAGAAGGAGATTCGTCATAAACGTTTCGCAAAGTGGAACACGAACGCGAACGTACGCGCCGGCTCGTTTCGAGCTAGTGTGCGTGTTGACGTAGGAATAATTGTGACGATTAAATTACGACGTTAATTAGTAAATAGAGCCTTGTAAAATTCCGCTCTCGGTCGCATCGCAAGCACGCGTCTCGTCTTCCTCTATGCTCTCCGGGTCACGTAAGCTGAGCGCGCGAGCTGATTTCAAGTCGTAAAATAGAACGACTGTGTTCGTTCCTTTTGTATGTATGTGCGTGCGTGTGTCATGTGTGTGCATGTGTGTGTGAATCTCTTGGAGTAACCGTTAGTCCTCTCTCTCTCTCTCTCTCTCTCTTTCTGAGAGCACATGTCTATCCATCCCCCCCACCGTAGTAGTGCATCTATACATCTCTCCTTCTCTCTCTCTTTTTCTATTACATCCACTTCTTCGCTCGCCAAATTTGTGTATAACTGTGTATGGGGAGTGGGGCGGCGGGGTTGGGGGGGGGAGGGGGAAGGGTCAATAATGTTACGATCGTTCAAATAATTCTCCTTTGCAAATGTCTCTTACGTCAGTATTTGTTTTATGTCGATCACGGTAACGACGATTGGGTCATTTAAAAATGATTTCAAGGTTTCCTTTTTTCTTTTTGTTTTTTTTTTTTTTTTTTTTTTTTCGACGAATTCTCTTCTTTTTTTCCAAAGAAACAAAATTGTCTCGCGTCCATATGTTTTTCTTTTCTTTCTTTTTTTTTTTTTTTTATCTGAAAATAATCGATATATATATATGTGTGTGTGTGTGTGTGTGTGTGGACGTCGATTTGCGAAACGTAATAATTATCGTAAGAAAAAAAAATGGAAAGGAAATTAAAAGAAACAAAAGAAAAAAAAGAAAAAAGAAAAAACACGGGAAAGTTAATATCGCGCCACTCGAAGAATTTCTTTATCCGGAGATAAGAGGAAAGTATCGAGAAGTATCGATAATACGAATCGAAATCGGAAACGTGCAAAGTCGATACGATAACGGAAATGAATTATACGGATACTTCAGAAATGTAATCTTTCCGATCATTTTCGAGCTTTCTTCTCTTTTTTTCTTTTTATTATTTTTATTATTATCATTATTATTATTATTTTTCTATTTTCTATTTTCTATTTTCTTCTCTTCTTTCTCCTTGTTTTTCTTTTCTTTTATTTTACTTTTTTTTTTTCTCTCTTCCACCTTGCCTCGACCAATTTTTCCTCATTCACGTGTCGCATGCGCGTATTATCGTGTTATGTGAACAAAAAAAAAAAAAAAAGAAAAAGAAGAGAGAAAGAGAAAGAGTGAGAGAGAGAGAGAGAAAAAGGCCAACTCACGTACACGTGTCCGTTTGTAATTTCATTGCAATTATCGCGTTTGATATCGAACCGGCATTAATTATGAAACAGGCTACGTATGTGTATACCACGATCGAAGTTTTTTCCTTGGATGAGTGGATGCGCGTGCGTGCGCGCGTGTGTGGATGCGTGTGTCTGTCTGTGTGTATACGTATATGTGTCTCTGTCTCTGCTGTCTGTCGTGTAGTTTATCATACTTAATCGATTTGTTAATATTCCTGTCAAATTGTTGACATTACGAAAGATTAGATTTCGAAATCATTGTATATTCATATTTTTTGTGTTATCCCCGAGATATTTTATCGTTTATTTTCTCTTTCTCTCTCTCTCTCTCTCTCTCTCCCTCTCTTGCACGTACATATGATACGTAAATGCGATCGTGTTAAAAGAAACGTGAGGAAATTGTTTTCGCTCTTTTTTTTTTTTCTTTTTATTTTTTATTCTTTGTTTTTGTTTTTTGTTTTGTTTTCTCTTTCTCTTTTTTTTTTTTTTTCCTTTTCAAAATGTACGACTAACGTGATATCGAGACACCGAAGATATGTAGATAAGGAAACGATGAGAAAAATTAGACAAGTTTCATAGTTTTAAAAGAGTGAGTCAGATCGCTCGTATATCACATTCATACGATGAAAGCTTAATGATCGATAATTCAATGTAAATATTGCGAATTTGTTGATTGGTTTTTCTTTTCTTTTCGTTTTCCCTTTTATTTATTTACATTGTTTATTTACTTTTTGGTTTTTTTTTCTTTTTTGTTTTTTGGAGAAAGTATTATAATAACGAAATTTCAAATCGATCAGAACGATACGCGAAGTCGAATCGATTGGAATCTGATTTTATCCGATTCTCTCGAAAGTTACATTCAAGAAGAAAAAAAAAAAAAAAGAAAAAACAGGTGAAAGGAAAGATGACGATCAGAATCATAATTAGTACTTCGTTCTAATTAGTGTATAAGTTAATTTACTCGATTCAAGTATCTACAGGAAACATATATATATATATATATAACATGTTATCGTCTATTATATATTATCTTTCGTTGCTTTCAAATTATTTTCTGCTTTTATTTTTCTTCTCCCTTTTCATCGGCGTGTTTTTTCTCTCTTTATTTCTCTTCTCCTTTTGTCTTCTCCTTTTGTTTTGCCTTTTTTTTCCTCGTCTTCTTCCCTTGTTTTATTATTTTTTTTCTTTCTTTTTTTTTTTTTTTTTCGAAAAGATCGACAAGATCCATATTTACGAGTGGCATCTCATATTCACACGGGTAAAAACACTTCTCGTGATAAATAATACAGCGTCATCATTGCGCGCGAGCGCGCGCTGTTGCTATGCTTTTATAAAAGCTTGTATAAGGAATTAAGAAAAAGAAAATAATAATAATAATAATAATAATAATAATAATAATAATAAATCAATCAATAAATATTGAAATATATATATATATATATATGAAGGAAAAAAAAATGATAAAAAAAAGGGAGAGACCCTTGATAATACTTGAAAAATATCACACGTTGTTCACTATCAAACCTATAACCTATATAACGCAATTTATTTTATCGACTCGTTGAAACGAACATACATCTTTTATATACCTATTTATATATATATATATATATATATATGCATGTATAACCACACAACACACAAACACGTGAAATTCTTCTCAAACGTGAGGGTAAAAGGGCTTTGACCTTTGACCGTTCTCGATATAATCGAGAATTAAGTCGGACAATTTGTTTTCTTTTTTTTTTTTGTCTTTTTCCTTTTTCTTTCTTTTTTATTTTTATTTTATTTTTCTGTGTCATCGGTGTGAGAAATGTGATCCAGTTGCGGATCAAGATTGTTTTATAGTGTGATCACGATAAACGAAGGTCGTTTGCATATTCGGTCAGAAGTTATTTTTAGGTCAGCGTTTCAACGTTGCAGACTTTCCTTGCTCTTAGCAACGTCTCTGTCTCCGTCTCTTTCTCTCTCTCTCTCTCTCTCTCTCTCTCTCTCTATCTGTCTCTTTCTCTCTTTCTCTCTCTCTCTCTCGTTCCTATCTTCTTACGATGTGTCAGTGTATACGCCCAACTATTCTTAGAGAGGATCGCGAGGCACCGACCTTCTCGAAAAATTCCGTTTACCATGCTCTCAACGTTCGCGAAATAGTACACCGTGGTTAGACACTCGTGCGTGTGTTTGTGTGCGTGTGCGTGTGCGTGCGCACGTGTAGGTGTATCCTGTGTTCGTGCGCATCTCAATACATCTACGTTTTTAATCGACTTATACTAATATATACATAAAAACTTTAATCGTGCAATTCAAATGATTCATATTTTCCTATCTCCTATAATTATTGTCTTATATTTGGTTTAAATTTTTTCCTTTCTTTCTTTTTTTTTTTTTTTTTTTCTTTAAATACCATTATCTTCGTATTAGTCATACTTCGATCGAACGATCATCAATTATTATTATTATTATTATTATTATTATTATTGTCATCATCATCATTATTGATCGTTATTATCGTAATTTTGTTTTTGTATCGTACGAAACAATTACTAATCGTCGTAGGACATCGTCGAAAACATCATCGTCGTATATGTAGGGTGTTACGTATAAATATAAACTCGCTGTGATTGGACGAAAAGGGCATTATATTATGGCAAATTGTTGGGTGTGGTGGGGTATCTAAATAATCGAAGAGAAGCTGAAGCAAAAGCAGCGGAATCAAAAGTTAGGAGCGCATAGTTGCGAGATAGGGACAACAGAACGCAACAACGCCGTGCGACGTTTTATTTTCTCCGCGGGCGGTCGTCGATCGTAAATCGATCCTAATTTTTTTTTTCATTCTCTCTCTCTCTCTCTCTATCTCTCTCTTTTTTTTATTATTATTATTATTCTTTTATAATAAAAAGATCTTCCGCGTTAGGGAGAGATGCGCTTGAATACGCACGATACATTTTGATTGATCATCGGGGAGAACGAAGTGTTTCTCTTTCTAATTATGATCTAATATTTTTTATCTCTCCCTCCCTCTCTCTCTCTCTCTCTCTCTCTCTCTCTCTCTCTATCTCTCGCTATCTCTGTCTCTGTCTCTATCTATCTGTCTTTCTCTTAGGTCGTCAACACTTCACTTTCTTACATCACGTCGTACATCATTCTTACATATATATATATATATATGTATATTTTTATTATTACGTTTGACAATACTTCATTATCATCATCATCATCATCATTTTTATTTTGTCATAGTCGATCTTGCAAGCATATATATATATATATATATATATATATATATATATATACGTACCGACTGTAGTGTTGACGTTTCAATTAATACGATTTAATTATTATATTATCGATTCCTCACCATATTCCATACTGTCGTTCGTCCATTTGTTTATCTTATCGTTTCTCACTACGTCACTTATTATTAGATTTTTTTCTTTCTTCCCTCCCGTACCCCTCCTCCCATCCTATTTGTTAATCTATCTCCGCCATTGAAGTTATTAAGAAGTCTTTAAAGATAAGTTAATCGATCAATTCGCCTCGCCGACAATGTACTTCCTCGATTATAAAATTAAAAAAAAAAAAAAAAAAACAAAATAAAGAGAGAGAGAGAGAGAGAGAGAGAGAGAGAGAAAGAAAGATACTAACTTTCGCGAGCTGAATAAAAAATAAGTTTTCTGAATAACCAATCGAAGGATCCGTAGGAGTTCTACTGATAATATTTCAAAGAAGGATCGCGGAAGAGAGGACGGTTATGCTATTGGGATGTCTACCGAATAACAATGAATATGTATAATTCCATGATGAAAATCAGTGATCGTCGTGTGTCTGCCTCTGTGTGTGTGTGTGTGTGTGTGTGTGTGTGTGTGTGTGTGTGTGTTTGTGGTATATACATACGTACGTATGTACGCGATTCGCAGTCATTGTACCTCGCCAATGACACGTCATCAGCATGCTTTAGAACGCGTTTCGCGATCGAACGCCCATATAAAGTGCCGAGAAGGGAATACCAATGCCAAAGTAGATTCTCTTTGATAATTTTTCGTTCTTTTCTTTTCTTTCTTTTTGTTTTTTTTTTTTTGCGTGTGGTTTCGTTATTTTTTTCTCTCTTTTCCTTTTTCTCTTTTTCTCTCTTTATCGTCTTCAATACGAACGCGACCGTCGACTATCATTCCTATAGTGATCTTTAATATTATAAAAAATGTCGTATGACCATCACCGTATCACACAAACACACACACGTATTTTGTATTTTATATCTTTTTCGGATCGTAATCGTCGATTTTTTTTTTTTTTTTTTTTTTTTTAATTAATTACTCTTATACGGAAACGCATGTACGTATTTTTTTTCTCTCTCGTTCTCTATCATTCGATTTCGTTTAGATCGGTATCGATGGAAATATTTATTTCGTTATATATATATATATATATATATATATATATATATATATATATACTTTTTTATCTTTCTTATTTTTTTTTTTCTTTTTTGGATCATAATTTTTATTTTCGTCTCCTTCTCATATTATCGTGTATGATTTATATGTATATATATGTGTGTGTGTTTGTGTGTTGTGTATATTTACATCGTATTAGAAAAAAAAAGAATATGTGCGTAAATTATTTATGTAATATACATGTATAAATATATATATATATATATAAATATATATCTTCTCACATTCTCGAATTTTTGTTTTTTTTTTCACTTTGTAGATCCACACATAAAGGTCGCAGGTCGTCCAGATGACGTGCGAACAGCTAAGGAAAAAATAATGGAAATTCTAGATACTAGGGTGAGTTTAATTTACAGTCAAAGTTGTTGAAAAACAAGAAGAAGAAGAAGAAGAAGAAGAAGAAGAAATAAAAGTGAAAGAAGAATTTATAGTAACAACCGAAAAGTTTCTCATTGTTTTATCTAAACGACAATCGAGAACACGTGAAAGATTAGTTAATCGATCGTTCGATCGATCGATCGATCGATCGAACTTCAAGTGACTTCAGAGCTTTTCAACTTTTCCTTTACCAGTAATGAGAGATTATATATGTACAACGACCTTGAGCATCGAGAGCATAGGTTTCCTTCGATCGATCAAATTTATACGTACTCCTCTTATCATTTATAAGATAAATTCGTTATCTTTGTTTTTATTATCAATGTCGTTATATTTTTATATCTATCACACACACGAAAACACACAGAGACATACATACAATGTGTTTTTATTACACTTGT
>OU427005.1:2958825-2976325 GCA_911387935.1 Dolichovespula saxonica | reverse complement strand
TATTTCTTTACCTTATGGAAAACGATAAGTGAGAATATTAAAGTCGAAGGAAGAAGAAGAGGTGGAAGGGGTGAATAATGCAAGAACGAACGAGGATGAAATGAAAACGATAAAAAAATATATATATATATATATTAAAGGAATACAAATAAAAAAAAAAGAAAAGAAAGAGTAATAAGAAAATGGAAAAACGAATTTTATTCTATTTTTTTTTTTTTTGTTGTTTTTTCTTTTCCAGCAAAACAATATAGTGACCATGAAAATGGATGTCAGTTATACCGACCATTCGCACATTATCGGGAAGGGTGGACTGACGATTAAACGGGTGATGGAGGAAACTGGATGCCACATTCATTTCCCAGATAGTAACCGGAGCAATCATCAGGAGAAGAGCAATCAGGTTTCCATTGCCGGGGAAATCGATGGCATCGAGCGTGCCCGTGCACGAGTTAGGGTAAGCCTTATCGTAAATGATTTCGTTGACAAAAGTTTCGACGGGTTCGATTCTGTTGTTGTTTTTTTTTTTTTTATTTTATTTTATTTTATTTTATTTTATTTTATTTTTTTTCAATCGTCGACCTAACGGATCGTTATCCCCTTATCGTTAATCGTTTCGTAATTAAAGGGTACAGAGTCATTCGAAAGAATAAAAAGAAGAGGAAGAAGAAGAATAGTATTCGTTGAACGAAATCTAACGAGTGGTATATTTTAATTCGTGTAGTATATGTTTTCTATTCTCTGTAACTCGGTACATCGCGTATAAGTCATTTCTTTTTATTTTATTTTATTTTATTTATTTATTTATTTATTTATGTATATATATATATATATATTTTTTTTTTAATTAAAATTTCAATGGTAATTCTCGACAAGAAAAAAAAAAAAAGAAAAAAAGAAAAAAACAATATACCAGCGAAGAAGTGAATGATAAAATATTATTCTCTCTCTCTCTTTCTGTCTATCGTGATTAGCCTTAAAGAGAGATAAATATCATACATGAAAATCGTCCGATCGCAAAAACTCGTTTACTGAGTCCTCCCGTTTCGTTTTTGAACTCTCGTCGTGTTTCGTAATTACCAAGTCTCTCTCTTTTTTTCTTTTTTTTTTTTTTTTTGAAATAGCGAGAGAATTAAGGAGAGATAATAGCGACTTGCGTTGGTTAAAAGAGAAACCTTGAGAGGTAAATTGGTGAACAAATGGGGGTTTTGGGTTAGGTCGTTGACGGAGTTGTATATGTCTCGTTATTCGTATTATTGCAGAACCTAACGCCGTTGATATTTTCCTTCGAATTGCCAATAATGGGAGCGTCGCAGCGCACCCCGGACGCCACATCGCCATACGTTGTTAAGATACAAGAGAAATACAACGTGCAAGTGATGCTACGTACAAGACCGAAATTGCACGCCACGTTGGTTCTCGTCAAGGGTTGCGAGTGGGAAGTTTCGCAAGTTAAGGAGGCGACCGTACTCTTGATACACTATATGTGCGAAAACTTAGCTGTGAGTAATCATTTATTTCGAAATACTTTCTTACGTCTTTATCCTAGTTTTTTTTTATTCCATCTTTACCTTTTTCTATTCTCTCATTTCCTTCCTTCTTTTCTTTTCATCACCACCATCATCATCATCATCATCATCATTATTATTATTGTTATTGTTATTTTTGCATTTGTCCTCCCTCATAAGAAAAAAAAAGAAAAAAAAAAAAAAAGAAATTATTATTGTTATTATTATTTAGAGTCAAATTCAAGTACAAATGTCGATGGAGATATCGCCGCACCATCACAGCATCGTCCTTGGGAAATCAAGTAGCAATCTCAAGATGATAATGCAGAGAACGTCGACGCAAATAATGTTTCCCGATGCCAGCGATCCGAATATACCTAGTTTGAAAAAGAGCAACGTAACCATAATCGGCGGAATTCACAACGTTTATCTGGCCCGGCAACAATTGGTCGTAAGTATGAATTTATCGTGAATTTCTACGGGTATAGGCTTCTTCTCTGCTTTTTTCGTCTTTCTCGTCTTCGTACGAATAAATTTTTTTGATGGATAATTCGACGAGCGATTTGTCGTTCCATCATCGTCATTCTATATCAACATTATTATCGTTATTATACTTTTCAGGGATCTCTTCCGTTGGTACTAATGTTCGACGTCCCGAAGGATTACATGTCGTCGATCGATACGGAAACAATTTCACAATTGATGCAATCCCTCGACGTTTTCATAAACGTTAGGCACAAGCCAAAGCAAAGTACATTTTCCGTTATTATCAAGGGAATCGAAAGAAATGCCAGCAACATTTACGAGGCCAGAAAGCAACTGCTTGGCTTGGAGGAGCCAAGAGTTAATGCTGAAATACCGGCCACTTATCACATTCCAAATGCTGGCAATATTTTTCAAGGAAACGCCGCGAATGGTAACGGTAAGTGGGGTATATTATGTTGCAACATTTGTTGAAAACATATTTCACAATTTTCCTTTCTTTTCTTTTCTTCTCTTTTCTATTCTTTTTTTTTTTTTTTTTTCTTTTTTTTTTTTTTTTTTTTCGTCGAAGTACCTCTCTAATACACGCCTTCGTACGAAGGCGCCTTTATAGTGAGATTTAGTTGATAAACTATACGTCTCGATAAAAAAAAAAAAATATTACATTCTTCCGTCACCGGGAAAATCGTTCAACGTATGTGTAATTTAATAATGATCGCGAATTATCGAAGTATTTCTTTTATTTTCTTTTACTTTATTTTACTTTATTTTTAATTTTCTACTTTTTTGTTCTCCTCCCCTCCTCCCTTACCCACCCTATCTCTCTTTCTCTCTCTCTCTCTCTCTCTCTCTCTCTCTTTCTCTCTGTCAATTAACAGGTACGAATACTATCGGTTGCGGTATACCGGAGAGTTTGTCGAACATGCTGACCGTGAACACGCAGAACTTACCATGCTGTGTTTCCCCAATGTCACATTCACCGAATCCAATGGGACTCTCGCCTCATTGGAGCTTACCACCGATTCCGTCCATGTTTTCATCTTTACCGATTCATCATCCATATCCTTACGGGCATTTGAATCACCTGCTAACGACGCAGCACATGATGCACAGCAACATGATGGCCCATTCACACGGACTGTCGAATCATATATTGAACGATATCGGACAAATTCATCCGACATTATCGACAGGCTTGCACGGAATTCATGGAATGGCAAATAGCCTGTCGGATAGCAAGGAAGGCAGCGGTTGGTCAAATTTTTTTTTTTTTATTTATATCCCATTATTTCTTTCTTTTTGCCCAATTTGTACCCTCCCCCTTTAACTTTCAACGAATACATCGAATTAATCCGAAATCACGAATCATTTATTTACAGCTTATTCCTCGCTTAGCAGCGTTTCAAGCTCTTTGTCTAGTCCGGCTATTAGCCCTAGAAATTTGTCACCGGTGAATCCGACAGTGACTAATCCTAACTTAGGTAAATATATTATAACAAATATATATATATATATATATATATTTTACATTGTAATGAGAATTGAGAAAAGTAGGAGGATATTCATTTATGTGTACGCATACATGGATACGTTCTTTTTATTTTATTTTATTTATTTATTTTTTTTTTTTTCGTTTACTTTCGATAGACTTGTCGAGTATGCTATCAGATCTCTCGGTGTCCGATCGTCGAGCACCAGGCTGTGAAAAGAAATCGTTGGAGATGGCCGCCCAACAAAATCTAACGCCTTCCGATTACGAGCAGAAGAAGATGATGGCCGTTCTAGCCGTACAAAATAAACCAAACACGTCTGAGTATCGAGCGCCAACGTCTACTTGGTCCGGTTATGGTCTTAGTCAGACCATCGCTCCGTTATCATCGACTGAACTGAATAAGGTGATTTTGTTGTTTCGTTTCAAGCCCCCCCTCCTCCTCCTCCTCCTCCTCCACCTCCCCCTTCTGTTATTTTTTTCGTCTTCTTCTTTTTCGTTCTTCCAAAGCTAATCTCCCGTTTCGAAAAATCGCTATCGCAGAGTAATATCGAAATGTTTTCTTTTTTGTTTCTTTTATTTTTCTCTCTGTTTTTTTTCTTTTTCTTTTTTTTTTTTTCAAACGTTCGCGTTGATATTTTTACATCGAAACGGGTGTACAAAGTCCAACATTGCCTTCGGCCACGATTATATTTTATCGCATCGAAGAGATGAGTATCGGACGATAATTCTTATTTGTTTCGTTTTATGTCGTTTTATTTCTTTTTCTTTTTTTTTTTTTTATTTTGATTTTTGTTTCTATATTTATTTATTTTCGATTTCTCCAAACGACAGGAGTTGTCCTCGTCCGATCCATTCTACTTATGGGAGGAACCAATGACACCGGTGTTAAATACAAACATGGACTTTGGCATCGGCACGAGTAAGGATCGTATTGGTGGTCATCAAATTGGTTCGACTTCGAATTACATGGATCACACGCCGACCTCGCATTTGAAAAAGATCACATCCCAACGTTACACCGATCTTGCTAGTATGTTAACGAGCGTTGGCCTTGAGAAATATAATCGTGAGTAATCATTTCTTTTTTTCTTTCTTTTTGCCCCCCCCCCCCACTCCCCCTCGTTTTTTATTTTTTTTTTTATTTCTCCCATACGTACGTACGTACGTTACGTTTGAAAGAGACGAGAGCGCGCACGCTTTGAAAAACGCATGCTTCGCATCGAATCGATCAAAATAAGAAGGAAAAGAAAGATATATGTATAAAAAAAAAAAAAAAAAAAAAGAAAAAAAACGAAAAAAAATGCTTTTGGGCTTGTTAAAACGATCTTCAAAACGGTCTTCTTTATCGTCAGGCCTGTTCACGTCGCACGAGGTGGACATGGCCACGTTTCCATCACTGACGGAGAAGGACCTCTGCGAGATCGGAATAAGTGCTTGGGGTGCGAGACGTAAAATAATGCTATTGATTTCGGGTACGTAAAAGCTTTTTTTTACCCATGACGACCTTTAACGCCAAAACGTTAACCAAGAATATGTCGCGTGAGAATTCGTTTAGGAAACGACAAAACTCGAAGGATACAAACGATTAGATCGGCAAGGATGAAATTTGTTGATCGTCGATCAACTTTGCCTCTTTTTTTTCCACCCTTCTACCCTCTACAAATTTCATCCTCGACGATCCAACGCCAGTTCCGGACCCTCTACAACGCGCTCGCGTCTTATTTATTTATTTATTTCTTTTTTTTTTTCATAAAATAATCTACAACGGAATAAATAATCAGTACGATGCGAAATTTATGATCACCGTTATACGTTTATAAGCTTAACGTTGTGTGTTACGCTTATTAAAAGAAAAAAAAGGAAAAAACTATAATAATTTGTTAAACGTATGCGGGTATGTACAATGGAATATATGTACAAAATTTTCGAGATATCGATGACTTTTTGGTTGACCCTTAAGCGACGATTAAATTTGCAGGGATTAATCGACAATATATATATTGGACAATCGATTGATGTTGTAGAGGGTTAACCGCAAGAAACACAGATATATATATATATATATATATATATATATGTGTGTGTGTTTGTTTCTGTCTGCTCGTTTGTGTATATGTAATATATATTCTCTTTTCAGAAATGAACAAACGAAGTAATCCATTTAGCGGTAGCGCTGCACCAGGCGCGGAACGAAAGGCGACCGCATCGACGGCCGCGTCCGCGTCTCTCGAGAAATGCACGCTCGATACAAAATGGTAAAGGAAGATGCAGCAACGCGCGAGTCGAGTACGAGTAAATTAAATCAACACACACACACACACGAAAAAAAAAAAACCAAGAAACTATTTAACACGCAGGTAAACAAAAAAAAAAAACACACACACACACACACAAGTAACGCGGACGTCATACGTGAACGATATTAAATCATCGTATGCGTCGAGAAAACGACCCGGAACTATGAGACAGGGTAAAAAAAATAAAAATCGATTAGGAAGGAAAAAGGATAAGGAATAGTAATTGAAAGAAAAAAAGAATAAAAAAAAACAAAAAAAAAAGGATAAAAAACAAAAAAAAAGAATACGTTAAAGAAACGGAACAACAAAAAAAAAATTTAATATTCCAAATTCGAACGTGGATGAGAGAATCTAGAGAGAAAGTGAGAGAGAGAGAGAGAGAGAGAGAGAGGAGAGAGAGAGAGGAGAGAGGGTCATTTAAGAGAATATCAATTTTGCGGACGAACATGGATTCGTCGTTAATTTGAATTATGTATAACTATGGGGATCGAATTCGACCATGGCTTTTTTTTGATGAGAGGGGGGGGATGCACATCCATCCTCCCTCCCTCCCTCCCTCCCTCCCTGCCGGTTCGTTAAACGATTATATGTAATTTCAAAATGGCGAATCTGTGTCTTACTCGGCGCTGAGAGAATGAAAAAAAAAAAAAAAAAGAAAAAGTCTCTCCGACCGAAAGTCACGAAGAAATGGAAATGAAGGAACGAAGGAAAGAGCGAAATAGGGGGGCGATTTGTATAAAACGAAACAAATAGGAAAACGTTATATAACAATAATAACAATAATAACAATAATAACAACAACAACAATAATATTAATGTTAATATCGTCGAAACGACTCAACGAACTTGACAACGAGTATGGAAAGGAAGAAAGAAAGAAGGAAAGAAAAAAGAAAAACAAGAAGGCAAGCAAGAAAGAAAGAAAGAGAGTAACAAAAAGATAAGAAAAGAGAAGAGAAGAGAAAAAGAAAAAAGAAAACAAACAAACAAACAAACAAATCATTTTGCATGTTCATTGTAATTTCGTATTTCGTCTAAAAATGGTACCGGGAGAATAGGCTGATGAATTATTATTTTTGCGTGCCCGAGAGAAATGTTTTTTTTTGGCCTGAAAGAAAAAAGAAGTCCTCCTCCGAGAAACAAAAGAGAAAAGAAAAGAAAAAGCAAAAATCCAAGGGGAAAAAAAAGATACGCCACGCTTCTTCCCTCCCCTCCGCTCTCCGACACACACACACACAGACACACACACACAACCTTCCACGTCTCCCTCGTGCGACTTAACTCGCTTAACCCACCCCTCCAACCTCTCCTCACCCTCATCCTCCTCCTCCTCCTCCTCCTCCCTCCCAAACTTTATTTTCCTTTTTTTTCTCTCTCGCCATTTTCTCGGAGCACGCGCCCCGACGGGTGCCTCTTTAGGATTAGGTAGATAAAAATGATCGTTATATATAATAATATTATTATTTTTTTTTTTTCGTTTAATTCGCTATTATCTTATTTTCTCCCCCTTTTTTTATTTTTTTATTTTTTTTTTTTTCGTTATTGTTATATTGGCGGTTTAAGTACGTCGAATCGAACGATACTACGCGAGATCGAGAGGATCGTTCGATTCGTCGTACGGCGTTTGTCGTGTGATCGGGAAAGAAAAGATATAATAATAATAATAATATAATAATAATAATAATAATAATAGTAATAATAATAATAATGCGCGCGTCGAGTCGTGTCAATCTTAACGTGTGCATCATCATGTACGTATGTACAATGTGTGAATGTGTAGTAGATATGGGAGTGTGTGTTTGTGCGTGTGCGTTTTTGCGTTTGTTGTTGCGCGCGCGCGCGCGCTATAATTATATATATTTGTATGTATGTATATATATATATATATATATATATATATATATATATATATATATGAGGTGGAAGATTTTTTTCGCAGGGTGCAACGGATGATGATGGTAATGGTGATGGTGATGATAATGATGATGATGATGATGATCATGGTGATGCCGAGTCAGAAAGAAAGAAAGAAAGAAAAAGAAAAAGAAAAAAGAAAGGAAGAACAGGAAAAAAAAATTATACAAATTTATATCATATTATATATATGTATATGTATATGTATACGTATATATATATATATACATATATATAGGATATAATTAATGAGTCAGTTTCAAGCCGGAGACACGTCGACGACTATGACGATCACCCGTTTAATATCAAAAAAAAAAAAAAAAAAAAAAAAAAACAAGAAATGAATTTGCTAGGCTTCCAAATAATTTTTTTTTCCTCCTCGTTGCTAACGATGCTAGTGGGATGCATTGGATTATATATTCTTTCTTTAGATTTTTTTTTTCTTCTTTGTTTTTTCTTCCAGATTTTTCTTTCTGTCTATATAATAATAATAATATCTCTCTCCCCCCCTCTCTCTCTATCTATCTATTTATCTATCTATCCATCCATCTTTTTTTCTCACTGCGTCCAGCGGTCCTTCGTCGTAGCAAAGTTTAAGAAAAAAAAAAAAAAAAAAAAAAAAAGATAAGTAAAGAAAAGGAAAAAGAAAAAAGATATTTAATTCAGACTAAGCTCGAAGCAAGCTTGAAAGCAACAAGCGCTCCTTCCCGACGATCGTTATCGATTTCAACAATCAATATTTTTTCACTATTCTTATCCTTCACCATTTCTCTATCTATCTCTCTCTCTCCCTCTCTTTCCCTCTAACTTTTTTTTTTACTCAAAAAATTGAAACGAAAGAGGACGGACGACAATGATAATAGCGAGAAGATTCACCATAGCTGAAGTAACGTGTTCGCGATCGGAGGAGAAGCTTCCTTATTTTTTTTTTTTATTTATTTATTTCTTTTTTTTCCCCGCCCTATTCTTCTCCAAGCTTCTCGATCGTCGACGTCTCTCAGATCCTTCTTCTTTTTTTTTTTTTTTCTATTTATTTCTCTCTTCTTTTCGATCGTCGAGACGGAGCGCCGGCATACGCTCTCTCTCTCTCTCTCGAGTTTTACGATGTAACAAAGTATTTATTATTCGCTCGCGAAAGACCCTGGATTAGCAAAAGCCGACCTACGATCTTCCATAAAATCTTCCCTTTTCTTTCTCTCTCTTTCTCCCTCTCTTTCTCTCTCTCTTTTCTGTTTCACGTCGATCGATCGTAAATATCGAAAGAGATTAGTTTCGATCGTCGATCGAAAAAAGATCGTATTGCGATGATCCATCCATCCATCCAACCATCCCACCAAGCTACGCAAAAAAATTTTTGGCGAATTTTTAAGGATTGATAAATTACAATCGATCGATCGATCGATCGATCGACACGATGGAGGTCAACCAATTTCATTGGTAGAAAAGGTCGATATGTCAAAGAGAGATATATATATACTCTACGAGAGTGAGCCTCGAGAGAGAGACGCTCGTTTTTTTCTCTTACTTTCATTCTTTCTTTTTCTTTTTTCTTTCTCTTTTTATTTTTTTTTGTTGTTTTTTTTTTTTTATCTTTTACACCCTCCCCCAGCCCGTTTTTCGTGATATCGTGCATGCCCAGCGATACCATTGTACTTTGACTTAGCCCTATTTTTTTCTTTTTTTTTTTTTTTTCTTCTCTGTGATGCCCCCTTTTTTAAGCGTAAATTATTTTTGTCCTTGCGCCGCGATCGCGTGCTTCTAAGGATTACCGATAGATCGTTCGTTATTATTAAATGAAGTTAAGGAAAGAAGAAAGCCAAAAAAAAAACAAAAGAGAGAAACGAAGAGAAAGGAGAGAGAGAGAATAAAAAAAAGAAAAGAACTACGGTAAAAAAAAAGCTTACGCGGGAATATGTGAGGTACGAGAGTAGAAAGAGAGAGAGAGAGAGAGAGAAACAAAAAAAAAAGAAGAAAAAAACAGAAAAAGTAAACGCGCTCAGAAAAAACGTTTGATGAGAGATAAATACGAAATAGAAAGAAGAAACCAATAAACAAACAAACAAGCAAAAATGCAAACGAACATAAGAAAGGAAAAAAAATATAATTAAAACGAGAAGTTGGTAATAAAACCAAGATGGAGTCTAGTATATATATATATGTATATATATATATATATATATATATAATATCTTTGTTATAAGAAATATATGTTATATATTATGTGTTCTCCACTGTGTGATATATATATATAAAAATAGGACTGTCCGATCGTGTCTGTTCCTCCGTGTGTGTTTGTTCTTAAAATGAAACGCGCACTTCCTACGTTTATTATTTCGTCGATAATTAAAATATAATTTTCATTAGCGAATTATATCGACCCGAAGCGAGGCGTTTAAGTTGTTCGCACGCGTATAAATATATATATATATATATATATATATATATATATATATATATTTATATTTATATTTATATTTATATTTATATATCGATCGAATTTCTTTAGGCGATAACTTTCCGCGTTCGAAAAGCATCACTTTTTAATGTCTCGAAATTGTCACAATAACAATAATTATCTCCACATACGCATAACACATACACACATACACATACACACACACACATACACAAAACAAACGAACAAACAAATCAAAATATAGCAGATGTTCCTATGTAATAATTTAACGAAAAAAAAAAAAAAAGAAAGAAGAAACATATTTTCTATTCAAATATTTTCGAACGAAAAAAATGTCGATTCGATAATTAAAAAATTATTCGAATCGTCGGGAAGTTTTGTTGAAGAATGATTATCATAAATATATATATATATATATTCTAATGGACAATATTTTGCGACGCTTCGGGCGTAAATATTCGCGCGTAAATATTATATACATACCTACATATTTTACATACGTATTCGTTCGTGATCACGATCGACGCTATTCACGTTGCTAAAATGCGTAACGATGTTATTAATTTGTATTATATAATGCACATTCCAACTTGACAACAGCTTCGATCGATCGATTCGTTGATATTTCTCTATATATATATATATACATATAAATACCATGATGATGATGAAGGTGAAAGAAAGAAAAAAAAAAAAAAAATATTTGTGCTTATTAATGTACTTTTCTCTGGAAAAAGAAAATAGAAAAAGGAAAAAAAAAAATTATTATTATCGTTCCCGAAGAATTCTTATTTTTTATTCGAAGGAACGTTTGTCCGCCCGTCAAATAAAAGACGCAGCAATCGAGCGAATAAATTCAACCGAATATAATGTTGTGTAATAATAATAATATTAATAGTAATAATAATAATAATAATAATTAGAAGAAGAAGAAGAAGAATATAAAAATAATAATAATAATTATAATTATAATAATGATGATGATGGTGGTGATGATAATGATGCTGATAGTAATGATGATGATGATGATGATGATGATGATGATGATAATGATAAATGATAATATTGCGTACGAAGAAGAGGAAAGCGTTTTATAATAGTGCAGCATGATATTTTTATATGATAATCTAATATTTTGATAAGCAACGAGTATATCATATTGATCTATTATTATTGTTTGTTTCGGACGAAAACGCTAATCGATGCTCGAAGTCGAAATGTTGTATTGAAAATAAAATAAAGAAGATTTTGTATTGCTATTTTTTAATAAAAAGAAAATATATAGATTATACATCATAATAACATTTTGTTAGAATATTTTAAGGATTTAAGGCCGTTCATCAATCAAACCCCCGCCATAGGTTTTTTTTTTACAAAATCAAAACACGAGTTTTGTTAGTTACCATGCCATCTCTCACAGATAGAAATTCCAGTATTATTTTTCTTTTCTTCTTTTTTTTTAATTTTTTTTTTTGTGATTTACATCGTAGGATTAGTCTACTTTATATTATCACTATTATTACTACTACTAATAACTGTAGTAGTAATATATAATATCGAAATATAATAATAAGAATAATGATAAGAAAACGAAGTAGAAGAAATATATATATATATATATATTTACTTTAACAATGTAAAGTGTGTATGCAGAAGCAGAGTAAAATTAAAATCCAAAATTAAACAATCGTACAATAGTTTAAACATTACAAAACTAATAACTTTAACATTCATTAAACATTAAATAATTCATTTACACTAGTTCACGGGGAGAGGGAGGGGAGGGCGTTTGATTAGATAACAATTTTCAAGTTCAAATCGTTGCGTCAAGGTAAATTCTACAAACGAAACAACAAAGTACGTCAATGATATTTACAGTTTTCGAGTTATTTATCTTTTATATTTCGAGGAGAGAACTATGTTAACGGAGTTGAATAAACTAATATTTAAACAATAATACCATTCGAGTAAACGTTACCATAGCACGGAACGCTCGTCAAATATAAAATAGTTTTTGTTTAATATTTCAATACAATAAAATTTTCAATTTCGTGTCGTTGCTATCATCCAATATCAACAAAAACAAACTTATGATTGACTTTGACGATTAACGCGTCAGTTTGCCTTCGTGTTCCGACGAGTAAACATCGAAGCGAGGCGCTCTCGCTCTCTTCCTCATTTTCTAACCGCGAATACTTGAAAATTAATACTTTCGGTAATTTTATATTTATTTAAATAATACGCTTATTTGCATAAAGTGTAATATTTAAACAAATAGTGTACATTAGATACAATAGTAGTACGAAGGGACGGGGAGGACCCTTTTATGGTCAAACATTTTCTATGTATTGTTAATAAATATATTATATTAATTAATATAAATCGATATTTGATCGATTGTATTGGAATATACAATATAATACAAATAATAATTACCTTAACGAAATTAATCGAGAATATCAAGAAAATATATCGACTCTACTGACAGATCGATAATACACGAACCTACCTCGCTGATGGTCGATAAAAGTCGAAAATTTTTATTTTTGGTCGATCGTCGGTAAAACAAAAGACCGCTACACCGACGATGTTAGTTGTAAACTATTATTTAAATTCGTGGAAACAAACTCGTGGATTGATTATCGTAAAAATAATTTATAAGCGCGATAGATCGAATCAATTAATTATGTATGTTTACTTTTATGAAATAAGATACGAACTTAGGGAACTCCGTTGCCCGAACTTTACTGTTATTTTATGCGCGAGAAGTGTATATAACCTATACACGAGATTATACAACAATTTAATAATCGGACAATAGTGGGGACAGTTTTTTCTCTATTATCTTTGTAGTTCATATTCTTTCTTCGTAGATGTTTCCGAAGTCACATATACTACGAGCGTAAGTTTTGAGATGAACGTCTTTAATATATACAAAAATTTATATACATAGTATCGTACGCTAATATTTGAAGGAATCACTGTAAATTGTCGTTCTCGATTGCACGAGGATCGGGAACGGCGACATAATTTTTCATATCACAGTCGACCAATTCGTTATCGCACTCCGGACAAATGAATATATTCGTCGCAGCAAAATTTGCGCTTAAGCAGTAATAACAGAAAACGTGTTCGCAACCAGCGTGCGTTGGTAAAATAGGTTTCTCCTTGCAGTAAGCACAGACAGTAGATTCGTTCATAATTGGAAATGATCGTTTAATTCCATCTTGCTTATTACGATACCAAAATCGTCTTATCTTTTGTTTCAAATAATGATAGTTTAACATCGGTATTCCCAAAGTAAATAATTCCATTAAACCGTGCCAAAGAAGTTCTCTCGTCATGTACGAGTACCCAATGTTTCTTGGCTTATGTCGACTCGCTGAAACACTGGAGATCCTTAACAATCTTTCAATCAAAAGAGGCTGATTTCCACGGTGTAGAAAACTAATCAAATTTATCAATTCCAGCAAGCGTACTAAGGCGATTAACCAGTTCAAATAAATCTTCAACTTGCTCGTTCTTCTGCGACTAGATATCACACTATTACCGATTACTCTGTCTTTAATATAATCTGGCAGGAGTTTCAAAGCTAGATACAAAATTGACTTGAATTCATTTAAATTGTCGTAACGAAGATCAAGCATCTGTTGTCCGAACGTACAACTCTTGCTTCTCAAGGAAAAATTCCAAATGATAATCTTAAGAATAGCTTTGATCTCGGGCTGCCACTTGTCAACTTTACCTGGTTGACAGAATTTAAAGATTTCCTTTACCTGATTCTCAAAAACTTTATTGATCTCGTCATCTAGTGACATAGCATCTAGCTGATTAACCCTTGACACGTAAGGAGTAGACGACATCTTTCTCTATCTAAAAGTTAGAAAATAATAATAATAGATATTTGGACGGTAACATTCTTTGCCGTACATACCGCAATGATATTAGAATTTATTCTTATTTAAACCGGATTTCTTATTTAAACCTTATTTTCCTCTTTTACGTACGAAGCGTTGAATAATCTCAAATGATCGTGTGAAAGTGCATAAATTATTACATAATATTCATGACAAGTAAAAAATACAAGAAAAAGGAAATCGATGACAAGCAAATATGACAATTGATACGATACAGCTAAAACGTTTAAGATCATTCCAGTAGCACGTAGAGGAAGAAAGTATAAGCGAAAAGAAAAGAAAAAGAAATAATCATTGGATTCAATTCTTAATACAAAAAAGTCAAAAGGTGAAATACACTTTGGAGGTTATGGCGATAGGCAGATAAAACACAAAGTACGAAATCCAAGGAATATAAAAGAAAAAAAAAAAAAAAGAAAATAAAGCCAAAGAACTAAAGAAATTCAAACGATACGTTCCACGCACATCGATATTCTTTCGTAGGGAAAACGTCTTGAACCCTTTCTAATGTCAACACAACAATCGCGCGAAGGTTATATCGCGAATCAAAAAGGCGCGTAGAAAACCCGTGTTCAGTTTCGATCCGAATTTCGTGGCGTTGCGAGCTCTCTCTCTCTCTCTCTCTCTCTCTTTCTTTCACTTCTTTCTTTCTTTCTCTCGCGTTTTTAAACGTACGTATACGAAGAAGGTTAGAAAAATGGGTACGCGTCGAAAAATGACTGAGATAAATTTGTTCGAGAAAATTTGAATAACGTTTATCATTTGTTTTCGCGGGTTCGAAGACTATCGGAACGAGGACTAAAGAAAGACAGAGAGAGAGAGTGAGAGTGTGAGAGAAAGAGAAAGAGAGAGAGACAGTGTGAGTGAGTGCGAAAGAGAGAGAGAGAGAGAAAGAGAGAGGGTTAGATAGGAGTAGGAATAGGAGTAAGAGAGAGGAGACGAAGCTGGCCGCGCCGTCGCGGGGACACCACCATCTTGGGCCGCTTGCGATGACGTCATCGAGTGTCGCTGGCAAAGAAGAGAGCGGTGGTGGTCTCGGTTCCTCTCTCTCTCACCCGTCCCTCTACCATCGTGCTCGCCCCGACTAGATATCATGTTTTCGTGATAAAGTTTGACGTTTTAACGGTGCGGCAGAACGTTATAAACGTTCTTAGGTGGGCCCGTCGTCCGCGTGAAAAGGAGGACGTAGAGAGAGAGAGAGAGAGACCGCCATCATCATCGCCGTCGGCGAAGCCACGGAAGCTTCGGCCGTCAACGTAGACGTCGTAGTCGCCGCAGCCGCGTCGAGAATACACGGAAGAAGAGGAGGAGGAGGAGGAGGAGGAGGAGGAGGAGGAGGAGAAGGAGGAGGAGGTGGTGGTGGTGGTGGTGGTGGTGCTGGTGCTGGTGAAGGTGAAGAAGGAAGAAGAAGAAGAAGAAGAAGAAGAGGAGGAGGAGGTGGTGGTGGTGGTGGTGGAGGAGGAGAGGAAGAGGAGGAGGTGGTGGTGGAGGAGGTGAGTGTAGCGTGTATGACGATGATGGAAATTACGTAATCTCGAAGCGTCAGAGAAGATAAAGGTAGAGACTGTGCGAGTGAGTGAGTGAGTGAGTGAGTGAGTCTGTGCATGTGTGTTGAGAAAGAGTGAGTAAGAGAGAGAGAGAGAGAAAGAATTTTCCGCGAAGTCATTTTCCACGCGTGGAAACGTGCCGTAGCACGCGTAACATCGATCTGCCACACGACTCCTCCGTTTGTCGCGTACGTGCGACTCGTGCGAATAATCCTCCTATTACGTTTATCCTTTCTCTCTCTCTCTCTCTCTCTCTCTCTCTCTTTCTCTCTCTATCTCTCTATTTATCTATCTCTCTCTCTCTCTCTCCTCGTCTGACAGGTTAACCTCAAATCTCGTCGAGCGCACGCGGCGCCAACGTACACACGCCTGTCTTCTCGTCGCACTCGACGCACCTGCGAACGCGTCAACACCCTTTTTCTACTTCTTCTTCTTCTTCTATTACTACTACTACTACTACTACTACTACTACTACTACTACTACTACTACTACTAGTTCTTCTTCTTCTTTTTTCTAATTCTCTTTTTCATTCTCTCTCTCTCTCTCTCTCTCGTTCTCTCGTTCTCTCTTTTTCTCTCTTTTTATTTAGTTGGCGCGCTTTCGCATGACCGATCATTCCAATCTAACCTCCAATCATATTCTCGAGAGACGTCGTGTCTCGTCGTGAAATTTCGGACATTCTTCACAACTCGTTCCTTTCGATAAATCGATCTCTCTCTATCTCTCTCTATCTTGCACACACTCTATCTCTTTCTCTCTCTCTCTCTCTCTCTCTCTCTCTTCACTCGAGAGGACACGTGACTTTTCTGAAGAAGTGTTTCGTTACGTTTAGTTAGGACAAGGTATATAAAGTGTTTTATAAATATACGTCATAAAAGTGTGATGAGAAGAAGAGTGGTTTAGTTAAGAGGGGTGAAAGAGAAGGTGGAAAGGAAAAGGAATCGAACACATGTTGGATTACGCAGTCATCGTGGTTCGATCGTGACGTATACATACATCCATACTTGTTCTTATTTTTCTTTCTCTTTCTTTCTTTCTTTCTTTCTTTATTTTTATGTTCGTTTATTTATGTTTATTTTTTAAGTTAGTCGCGCAAACCGTCGTCGTCGTTATCGTCGTATGGATAACGTTTAGGTGTCCTCGATCAACGCGTGTCCCGTTATCTCTCTCTCTCTCTCTCTCTCTCTCTCCCCCCCTCTCTTCCCGTTTTTTTACTTTACTTCTTCAAATACGAAGAAATCTACGAAAAAAAAAGAAAGAAAGAAAATAATAAAAGTCCCGATAAGGAGACCGATAATGCACGGTCGATCGTGTGTTACAATTTTAGTTCGTGTTAAATATTGGATAATTCGTAATTCTCTTTTCGTTTCCTTTGTTCGTTCGTTCGTTCGTTCGTTACCGAATATAATTTATACACAACGAGCTATGACATCATTACGCAGGACAAATTTAGAATAATTTTATCTCCGCGCCGTCGATAAAGAGAGAAAAGGAAAAAGGAAATGAAGAAAAAAAAAAAAAATAAAGAAAGAAAGAAAAAGGAACGATACGACGCGTGCGAAACAAAAGCGTTTATTATAACCTTCGATTATAAAAGTTTTACTTCGAACTGTGTCAAAGTTGTTATAACACACACGTACACGACACGTATGTATCGCGATTGTTTGTTTCTCTTTTAAGGTTAGGCGCTAGAAATCACACAACGCCCTGAAGTTGTTGTGTTTTCCGCGTACGTTAGCAGCTAGCCTCTTCGTCAGTACGTATTACATACGTACTTACTTATTTACTTATTTATTTATTTACTTACTTACGTGCGTGTACGCAACTTATGTACGTCGACTGCGTTGTCGCGCATTCGACGATCATGTTTTTTTTTTTTCTATTTATTACATGCGTTATTATCGTTCGAATTTAGTTCGCTTAGATAC
>OU427005.1:2908825-2951325 GCA_911387935.1 Dolichovespula saxonica | reverse complement strand
TGTATTATTTTTTTTTCTTTTTTTAGAATGAAATTCGAAGGGACAATAAAAATAATGAGCGACTTTCGATCCGGACGCGTCTCTCTTTTTTTTTTTGTTTTTGTTCTAATTTGAAATATCATAAACATCGTTAACGATTATCTAGTAACGAACGCATACATACCTACGTAATAATTAATATATCATGCGTGTATATATATATATATATATATATGCACATATTGTATCATTAACGAAGTACTTATATCGTATACAAGATGATTGACTGTACCAAGTCCAACGAACTCATTTACTTAACCCGAAAGAGAAGAGAGTAGTGATAAAGGAAATTAAAGCGAACGGACAAACGCGCGGACGACGATGGTAGACGGGGGTTTTTATTTTTTTTTATTTTTTTAAAGGAAAGCACAGACATATCTTGGCGCCCATTTAATTGACATGGCAAACACGAATGGACGCCGTTCACGTTCCCTTATTTTTAGTGTGTAATTGAATTAAATTTTTTTTTTCCTCCTTCATTTCTTTTTTCTCCTTCTTCTTCTTCTTCTTCTTATATACATACATATATATATATATATATATATATATATATATATATATATATATATCTTTGCAACTGTACGAAGATTTAGAAACGAATGAGACGAAGTAAAGGAGAGAGAACGAAGGAACGGAAGGAAAGAGAGAAAGTAAATGTTTTTTTTTTACTTTTTCCTTTTTTCTTCCTTCTTCTTCTTCTTCTTCCTTTTTTTTCTATGTTCATCCAGCCGACGACGAGTAGACTTTTATGCGAACAGGCAGAGAGAACGCATACATAGAACCGCATTAAGTAATCCGATGACGCCACTGTCTGGGGATCTCAGAAGTACCTTTTACGGGCTTCCTCTTCTCTAATCGCTCATATTCTCTCTTAATCGTAGCATGCCATCTACTCCTACTTCTCTCTCTCTCTCTTTCTCTCTCTCTCTTTCTCTCTTACTCTCTAAAATTTAATATGCGTGGAATTTAGAATTTACATAGGTCTAAATCAAGCGAACCTGTATTCTGAATGTCTCTCGTATAATCTTCTTATCGATTTGCCTTCTAATCGATTTATTAATCCTTCTTCTTTTTCTTTTGCATTAGCCTCGATCTTAGCTCGTTTATTATCGCGCAACTTTGATTTATTTATTTATTTGTTAATTAATTTTTTTTTTGTCCGTTATAATTCGTTCGCTGATAGGTATGTAAAAAAGATTGTTATTTTTATTTCAAGTTTGTAGGCATTCGAATGAATCTGACGAAGAGTTTACGAAATTATACGCTATCCTGCTACTCGCGCATGAACACCTTCGTGACTAATGTTCTCTCTCTCTCTCTCTGTCTGTCTGTCTGTCTGTCTCTCTGTCTGTCTGTCTGTCTGTCCGTCTATGTTTGAGGGCAGATATGTAGGTTACCCAGTATTGGAGACTCCTCGCATCGCTATTTAACGAACTTTCGATGCGCATAACTGCTGCTCGCTTTGGGAATTTCACTTCTTCTTCCATTGTGAGACGCTCGATAAGGAACGTAGAATTGTTATTATGAGATATTAAATAATACCGAAGCGTTTATTTTTAAAAGGCACTTTAGAAATCATCAAGTATGTTCGCCATTAAGGCCCTCGCGATATTACCTCTTATTGTGAAAAATAAAGGCCTTTATTTGTTTCAGTTTAGCGATGGAAAAAATTTCAAGATATTTTTTTTACTTTTTCTTTTTTCTTCTTCTTAATCGTACAACTTAATTCGTCCGATTAGATCGATCGAGAAAGGATTATTATTATTATTATTACTATTATTATTATTATTATTATTATATATTATGTACGGCACACTCGTCGATATAGTTACTGTACGGATCCTCTGTCATGATTGGATCGTGAAAGAAAATCTTGCAAATTTTTTGTCCTTTTTTGTCTCTCCTTTGTTTTTCTTTTCCCTCTTTTTCTCTCGTTTTTCTTTTTCTTTTCTGTTTCTCTCTCTCTCTCTCTCTCTTTTTTTTTTCTTCTTCTTATTTTTTTTCTCTCTCTTCGGCAAGTAGAAGTAACGGCAGTCGAAATTAAACAACTCCCTTGTCTCTAATTGGACGAGAAAACGACGAGAACGCGAGGGTTCAGCATTTGGAACTGCTAATTACTGGGACGGAATCATTTAGTAGAATCTAAAAACACTTGGTCGATTTGGAATTGTGGCACGTTCATAAAAATTCCACGAAATTTTTACGTATTATATTAAGGGAAATAATTTAAAATTTATTATAAAAATAATTACACACACACACATATATATATATATATATATATATATATATGTAGTTGAATTTTCGATTCTCTATTTTTCTATCTTTACGATGATTAAATCGTTAATAGATCGACAAAAAAAAAAACAATAAACAAAGAAAAAATTGTTAAAACGTATCGGGATAATCGAAAGGAAAAACTTTCTTCTCGCTCGGAGAGAAATTTTCAAGTAAAGAAGAAAGATCCTCTTACCCCTAAAAAAAAAAAAAAAAGAAAAGAAAAGAAAAGAAAACGGGGAAAAAATATTATAAAAAGAACGGGAAGAAAGGAAGGAAGAGAAAGAGAACGTAAATTAATTCGTCCGTGATTCAGCGAAATCTATTATTAAAAACGTGGTAGTTTTTTCATTCAGAAATCTTTTCGCAGGCTTACGCTGAAGTGGTAAAACCCTTCGCCTTTGTTCCTTCAACCCTACATACTCCACGAATGCCCTCGCCTCAGCTTTCGGATAATTTCTCTGGATTTATATCTGTTAGAAAGTTTTTTTTTTTTATTTATTTATTTATTTATTTTCTCTCTCTCTCTCTCTCTCTCTTTCCGTTTCTTACAGAAGTCGTACCGGCTTTTGTTTTATTCGCATAGTGTAAAAGGTCGGAGAGAGAAGCACAACTAATTAAATTTTTCATTGGCCGTGTTTCCTGGATGAAAAAAAAAAAAAGAAAAAAAAAAACAATGCGGAAGTCAAGAATTCTTGAGGAGGCTCGAAAAATTCTGCAAAAATTTTCATTTCTCTCTCTCTCTCTCTCTCTCTCTTCCTCTCTTTATTTTTATTTTTTTTTAATTTTTATCGAGTTACGTCAGGAAATATATCATGCTAATTCCAACAAGAACGACAAGAAAAAAAGAAAGATAAACAGACGATTTATTTCCCTTGATATTCCATTCGCGATAAACTCACTCCGTTATTTCGTAATAATCTATATTTTCTACTCTCTTTTTTTTTGGTTTTTACTTTTATTCCGGTAACCGGCAGTAACGTATAATTTCGAGAATGTTTTCGGGGGCCAAATCGGTCTATTAAATCGGCCGGACGTATTCAGCGATCCCGACCGAACTCGTAACTCTTAACTCGTAGTATTAGTGGTGGTGGTAGTTTGGAATGTGGTTTGCGAATTTCAAACACGTGAAGATTAAAATTCTTTCCCTCCGTTCATATCCGCTTTTTTGTTCTTCCTTCTCTTTTTTATTTTTTTTTTTTTTCTTAATTGTTTCGTTTATTTTTCGTCGTCCCTTCTACTATCACGATACCCACAGCGAACGCATTAATCACTTATATATCGTTCGTTTGGAACGTAAACGATTTCTTCTTTATTTTATTTTATTTTAATTTTTTGTTGTCTGTTCCTTCTCTTTTTTTTTTCTCTCTTAGCGTTGCTAAGAGAACGAAGGATAGATGCATCGTCCCGGGTATTAATTAATTATCACAAGGAGTCATCGTTTTGCGTCGTTCGTAAATTATCGAAGAGGAAACATTTCTTTTTTCTCTCTAGAAAATTCTAAAAACGGTATCTCGTATCCGTCGTACATAGCGTGTCTATTGAATGGAATAGTATATGTTTTACGATTTTATATTTACCGTTGAAAGATATTGTATTATGGGGTGGCACGATAATACATAGTAAATATAAAACGGATAATACCGTTTATTCGTACGATGTTGTATAGTCCATTGAGATTTATTTATTACAAAAAAAAAAAAAAAAAATAAAGATAAAGTGTAACGCATTATCGTACTATATATATATATATATATAATATTAAAATTTAATAAAATTTTTAAAGTTAAAATTTAATAAAGTTCATCGGAATAATTTTTCTGGTACGCGAAAACGAGTAGTACAGATTTCTCGTTCCATTTTTATTTCTCTTCTCTCTTTCAGTTTACCATCTTTATTTACGCTAAAAGAGAAAGAGAGAGAGAGAGAGAGAGAGAGAGAGAGAGAGAGAGAGAGAGAGAGAGAGAAACGAATGAGAGATGCAATGCTAAAGACCATTTGGATTTCGTTGAGTACGTAGCAGTCGGTTTGCTTGACATTTTCCGAGAGAAAAAAAAAAGCGGAGGTGGATTCACAACAAGAGAGAGAGAGAGAGAGATAGAGAGACAAAAAGAAGGTGACTCTTATTTCTCTAACTTTTCTCTGGCGCGCCTATTACACTTTTAACGATCTCGAGATTTCTCAGGATTTAGCGCGTGGATTTATCAAGCGGTAGGTTTAAAGGTGGTTTGACGCTTAGAAAAATCTGAATCGTGTGAATTAGCCTAGCGATTTGCTTGGATATTACGAGTTTTAGTCGGCTTATACGCCGACTTAGACTACTTACTTGTCTCGTAACATTTCTCATGACGCTAATTGGAATACCTCTGTGACTGTGTGTCTTTTTGTGTGTGTGTGTGTGTGTTTACGTTACTTATGCATGTTTAATTTCTTCGTCGAATAACTTCTCTCTCTCTCTCTCTCTCTTTTTGTTTCTTTCTTTTTGTCTTCTCCCATTTTTTTTTCTTTCTCTTTCTACTTCTTCTTTCTCCTTTTCTCTTATACGTTATTATCCACGTTTTATTTAAGTCTCTTCTCATCGCGAGCGAGAGCCTTTTCCATGGATATTTTCTTTTCCTTTTTATTCTTTACCTTTTCCGAGATTCATTTTATTCGTTCGTACGAAGATAATTGAAAATCCTTAAAGGAAGCGATTTAAATTGTGGGTTTTAAATTCAACGCTCGATACCGATCCGATCGATACGATGACGAATCGATACGATCGATACGTACGAATTCGATTCGTCGAATTGAAATTCGATAGAGTGTTGCGATTGATATTTGAAAAAAGATAAAAGAGAAAAATAATAAGTTCTACGTGAATAATAAATCGTTTGTGTTTTCTATTACGTCTCTCTCTCTTTCTCTCACTTTTTTCTTTCTATTTCGAAAGAGAGAGAGAGAGAGAGAGAGAGAGAGAGAGAGAGAGAGAGAGAGAGAGAGAGAGAGAGAGAGAGAGAGAGAGAGAGAGAGAGAGAGATTCTTGTAGCGGAAATAGAACGCGAGTACTTACGTATATAAGTCCTTTTATATATCCTGCTGTTTATACGTAGAAAGTGTGCAGTGCACACGTATGTACGTGCACACCAACACACAGAGGGACATATATTCAAGCAGCAGATAAAACATACTTTTATGAGAAAAATAGAAAGAGAGATAGAGAGATAGGGTGAAAGAGAGAGATAGAGAGAGAGAGAGACTGGGGCTTTTTACTCGAGGAAGGTGACCCTTTTCATAGAACGCGCCATCGCTCACTCCTTCTTTGAAGACAACAATGGCCCCTTTCGTCCGTTTCGTCGATGCATCTTTCGTTGCATTCTATTCTCCTGAACTTGGACGTACGCTTCAGTTAAAATGTGTATATGTGGGTGTGTGTATATATATCTTACCTTATTTTCTCGTCTGATGTTGTTACACGTGAGAAAAGTGACTTTCGACGAATGAAATATATATATATATATACATATATATATATATATATATATATATATATATATATATATATATATATATATATATATATATGTATAGATACAGCCTTGTGAACGGACAAATAGGATTTCCTTTCACGTTTTTCGATATATACATTTGCAAACAATGTTCGTCTAATAAGAGAATTCAATTTAATCAATCCGATCTATCATAATACCATATGATATATCCCATACACATGTGTCCTTTGTGTGTGTGTGTGTGTGTTTGTAAAGACGTAGGAAATAAAGTAATCTATTTATCACGATAAGCTTGATTAATTAAAATTTATATATCCCCGTACGTAGGGTATATATTTATATACTAATTTCATTCATTGATTTCATCGATCGTAGTTAATCATTGAACGACGTTAATTACATACAAAAAAAAAAAATTATATATCACTCGTAATAAAAAGCTCGGTGATAATAGAGAACGCTCGGTATTATATGGAAAAAAATGTATCGTAATTTATTTCAACGTAATTAATTGTTTCATCAGTCGAGATACATCCATACATATATATATATATATATATATATATATATATATATATATATATTTTTTTTTTGATTAATTCCTTAATAAATTATTAACAATCGTTTGAGATTATAATTAATTAACGAAAAGTTATTTAATATATAACTCATACGTATGTATCGTTCGGATAGTATATTTATATATAAAATTCGATTGAATAAATTTATATAAGAAAAATTTCGGTCGAATCGAAAGATGAGGATTTTGTAGAGAATCTCGGTCACCTTACGTGTTATAGCTATCCACACATGTATATATATATATACACACACACACACAAATGTAAATACACGTGTAAATACTTACGTATATACGTAGATATATTATGTGTATGTTATATACGCATATTCTTGTAGGAGTACCGCCGTTGAGAGGGATGAAAAGTCAGATACACACGGTTTTACCTTTTCAGCCAGGGGTGTATATATCTCTGGTTCCAACCCCTACGCGACGCTTTTCCAACATTCTGAGAATAATATATCGCTTCTCTACGGTACTCCTATAACGCTCGAGTTATTCCCAGAGACTTCGGTATATTGCGTTCGTTGAATCGTATGTGCCTTTTTTGCCGTTTCTTCTCACGATTCCTACCTTTATTATCCTCTTTTCTTCTCGCTCTTGATTTTATCGTTATTTTCGTATTTTAAATAAATTTTCATTTCCAATTCTCTCTCTCTCTCTCTCTCTCTCTCTCTCTCTGTATATATCTATATATATATATAATTATAAAATATAAATATATATTTATTTTATCATGTTTTATAATAATCGTAAGATCGAAATTTCAATTTTTTTTCCTTTCTCTTTCTTTTTTATTTATTTATTATTTTTCTCCTTCGAATCGTACGAAAAAGAACGTTCGATACTTAAAATATCTATAATACTAATTTATCTATCGTCGTTTGACGATATCTAACCGAGATCGTAAAATTTCAATCATTTGAAAATCTCTTATTAAATATAAATCGTAAAAGATTTATTGCTTTAGAATAATCAGGTCAGCAACAAGATAGCGATTATATATCGGATAATCAATCATCCTAATCGAATAATTATATAGAAAGATAGAAATTTTTTCGATCTTGACGCATAACTTTTTACAAATATTATAAAAAAAAAAAAAAAAAACAAATTATATCACTCGTAATAAAAAGCTCGGTGATAATAAAGAACGCTCGGTATTATATGGAAAAAGTATATCGTAATTTATTTCAACGTAATTAATTGTTTTGTCAGTCGCGATATATACATACACATATACATACATATATATATATTTATAATAATAATAATAATAATAATAATAATAATTTATATATATATATATAAATTTACAAATATTTTCATATTTTATTATAGATACTTTAATCGTAAGAAACATTTGAAAATATTTTCATATAATCGGAAATGAAAGTTTTTGTTCTCTTTCTTTTTTTGAACAAAGAATTAGATTCTAACGCCTAATAAAGAAATCTCTCTCTCTCTCTCTCTCTCTTTCTCTCGTGTAGTTCTATTCTCTAAAGTCGAATAATATATATATATATATATATATATATATATATATATATATATATATATATATATATATATATATATGTATATATATATATCAACATAGTCTAAACTCACTTATTGTTAGTAGAGTTCAGCAAATGGGATTCGAATGGTTACGCGTTAGTAGGAGCTGATAAAGACTTCGGGTAAGCGCGGGGAGGGGAGGAGGAGGGGGGAGATCGTGTTTTAGCTATAAGGATATTTGAT
This sequence comes from Dolichovespula saxonica, assembly GCA_911387935.1. Taxonomy (NCBI): domain Eukaryota; kingdom Metazoa; phylum Arthropoda; class Insecta; order Hymenoptera; family Vespidae; genus Dolichovespula; species Dolichovespula saxonica. The sequence goes on along the minus strand of OU427005.1, from coordinate 2,943,195 downwards.
GTTGTTACGTTGGTAGGAAGGAGAGAATAGCTTCGAGAAAGTTGGTTCGCCCTTTACCCGCCCGTCTCATCCGCTTGGCAAAGGCATATACCGGGTCCTATCGTCGTTGAGGAAACAGGAACTCGGCCGTTTGTCAAATTAATTTGCGAACTTTCACGACGACGTTACCGCGTGCGCGCGTGCACGCGCGCGCCATATGGCGAACTTACAAACCAACGAGAGAGAGAGAGAGAGAGAGAGAGAGAGAAGACATTTCGTTTACCTTTGGACGTTCTTATCCTCGTAACCCTTTTCGGTCTCGTAAGGTGTGACGATAAATAGGGGAAAAAAAAAAGAAATATAAAAGAAGAAAGAACGAAAGAATAAGATTAGAAAAAAAAGAAAAAGAAAAGAAATTAACTACGAGAGCACTGAAGTACGAAATTCAGTTCTGTGCGACTGAACAAATGTTGTTCACGTTTGAAAAAGTTGACGGTATTGTCAATATCGTAATATTATTTGTTTTTAATTAATAAAAGACGAGAGAAGATTTCTCTTGACGATCTCGAACATCGACGGTTTCGAATTCGAACGAAATTTTTTTCCGTTCTCGTCGTCGTCGTCGTTTTTCCCTCCTTCGTCTCTTCGTCCTTTTTTTTTCCTTTTCCTTCTTTTTTTTTTTTTTTACAATTTCTCTCTCTCTCTCTCTCTCTTTCTCTTTTTGTCATTTTTTCTACTCCTCGTTCGAGTCCAGGGGTTGAGGGAATAACAAAAAAAGAAGTTGGAACTTTTCAAATTAATGGAAATTCTTTCGACACCAGCGGCAGACTTCATTTTAATATATTTTCTATCCGTTTTTGCTCCTTCTCTCTCTCTCTATCTCTCTCTCTATCTCTCTGTCTCTTTTTCTATTCCTCCCTTTGAATTGTGACGGTCAATTGTTCCCTGTCTCTCTCTCTCTCTCTTTCTCATTCTCTATTTCTCTCCCTATATATTTTTTTTCTTTCTACCCCAAGTCAGATTTCATTTGGTATATGAGGATCAAGTGAAGAAACGCACTTTTCCATATATTTTCACCTTTTGTTTCTATCCTCGAGTGAATTTATTCGAGAAAAGAACCGGACTTGTTATAGATCTTCATTTCTTGGTACTATCGAATCAAAAACTTCGGCCAAAAGAGTTTGTAAACTTCAGTTGTAAGACAATTCTCTCTTTCTCTCTTTTTCTTTAATATTGAAAACGACGACAAAAAAAAAAAGAAAAGAAAAAAGAAAAGAAAAGATAGAAAAAGGGGAGAGATGAGCGAGCGCGAGTAAAAGAAATATAAATCGATTCGATCCTTCGCGGTAAGACAAAAAATTGATTACGAGTATTCTTACACGAAAAGAATCGTGTAAAAAGTTCGACGATTGAATTTTGTCACGAGACACGTTGTTGTTGTTGTTGTTGTCGTCGTCGTTGTTCCTCCTCCTCCTCCTCTTCCTCCTCCTCATCCTCCTCCTTTGTCGAAGAAACTCGACGAAGTTTCTTTCGATTATTACATCCTCCCCTTCTCCTCCTACCCGTCGATTTACACGATTGATCGAAAAGAAAAGAACAAAAAAAAAAAAAAGAAAAAAGAAAGAGAACTTACCGGACGTGATTCTAAAAGTCACAAAAATATCACTCCTTCGCTCGATCTTCTCGGTCAATCATTCTTTTTCCTTTGGATCGTGAAAAGATTAAATACAAAAAAAAAAAAAGGAAAAGATTGGAAAAAAGAGAAAAAATAAAAACACGAAAAAAAATTCAGGGAAATTTAATTCTACGATTTGACGAAATTACGAAACCTGTAACCGTTCCTACGAAGAATCGAACGTTTTTTTTCACAGCGAATTTCTTTCGTTAAATCAAAAAAAAAAAAAAACGTTCCTACGAAGAATCGAACGTTTTTTTCAAAGTGAATTTCTTTCGTTAAATAAAAAAACGTTCCTAGGAAGAATCGAACGTTTTTTTTTTCACAGCGAATTTCTTTCGTTAAATCAAAAAAAAAAAAAAAAAACGTTCCTACGAAGAATCGAACGTTTTTTTTTTCACAGCGAATTTCTTTCGTTAAATACAAAAACGTTACATCGCTTTTTTATTCACTTATTTTTTCACGATCTTTTATTATTATTGTCATTATTGTTATTATTGTCGTAATTATTGTTACTATTGTCGTTATTATTGTTATTATTGTCTTTATTATTGTTATTATTGTCTTTATTATTGTTATTATTATTCATATGACAAACTTATTCAGCAAAATTCGTCGGTTTACAGCAGCAGACCTTTCGAACGTTGGCGCACTCGCGCGCCACGTTTGTGATCGGAATGGCTAATACGAAATCTCTCTGGTATATATCGTCATTCGGAATTCCTCACGTGTTTCGACTTCGCCAGTGAAAGAACGAGGATATACGTCGGGGGACATCGTGTTTTACGCAGTTTTCTCTCTCTCTCTCTCCGCGTTTTTCTCTTTTATTTCCTCTTCTTTTCGTCTTTTTTTTCTTTTTTTTTTTCTTCTCCCTCTTCTTAAGAAACAAGGAGGAAAACGAAACGGTTGTTTCCGAGGATCGTTCTTTTTGATAGGACACGATTTTTTATTAGAGCGTTTAGAGGGTGGTTCTTCTTTATTTTTTTTTGTCTTTCTTTTTTGTCGAATCCGAAAGGAAAGCAAAAATGGAGATAGGAAAGGAAAGGAATGGGAACGAGGAGGGAAGGACAACGTTTGTATATCGTCACGGTTTCTTCATGGGAAATCAAAGTTTTCAACGAGAATTGATCGATTTCGATCGATAATTGATTTTCGATTGAAAACGATGATCCAACGATACTTCATAAATCCGAACGGTCTATCGACAATCTAACAACGAATTCTTTTAGTTCCCTCCTCCCTGCCCTCCACCCACCTTCTTTGCTCCTCGATCGACGATTCCCTCTCGACGAAGTTATTTTCCTTTCTTTTTTTTGTTTTTTTAAATCCGTTAAAGATACAAAAACAAGAAGAAAGAAATAAGAGGATTAAAAAAACGTTTTCGCGATTAACCGTCCTGAAATAACTTAACCTAACTTTGATCTTAACTCTCTTCATTCTTCTTCTTTTTTTTATACTCCAATCGACGTGAAGAAGAAAGTCGAGAAGAATTCTAGACTTTTATTATTTTTTTTCTTTCCTTTTTTTTTTTTTTTTTTTTTAATAATGTTTCACGTTCGCAGAGAAAGACTTTTGTAGGTCGAAATATGACGGAAATCAAGTCTGTATAACTCCTATCTCACCCTCTCTTCCTCCACCCTTCCACCCACCCCTCTCTCTCTCTCTCTCTCTCTCTCTCTCTCTCCCTCTTCCTCTTCCGTATCCTTTCTTCATCACATTTCATAGTTCCTGAAACATACACACACACACTCAACATATATGCACACTCAACATACACACAAGCGTATATACACACTCAAATACACACACACACGGACGCACGCACACAAACACATGTATACACGTTCACGATGAAGTCCCAACTAATGGTCTGCCCTAGTCTCTCTCTCTTACTCAACTCTTAGACAGGAAATTAACTGAAGCTCCTTCCGTCACCTTTCCGTCATCATTCGTGGAAGGTCTACCCACCTGCGTTTAAGGATTTATAACTTCGCGCGTTAATCAGTTCCATTCTTGTTCGTTAATTACGCTATATAATTACAAAAATCGACGTTATATTAATCGAACAGAAATTATATCAAATTAGATCAAATAGAAATTATATCAAATAGATCATATCAAATGGATTTCGTCGACGTTTTTTTTATGGGGGCACATTAATTTTTTTTTTTTTGTTTGTATTCGTTCGGATTCGCGAGATTCGTTCATGAAAGGAGTAGCCTGGGTGGGGTGGTGGGAGTTGGGGGAGGTGGAGAGCGAAGATTAGAGAGAGAAAGAGACAGAGAGAGAGAGAGGATTTAACAGAGGGGATTATTAAAGGAATTATTTATTTCAAATCCAACGCGATCGTAATCGAACCTATATATATATATATATATATATAATCTTATTTATTGAAAATTAATCAAGGTATATATATATATATATATATATATATATATATATATATATATATGTCGTTCGAGAATATTATAGTCGACGTTTGTTTATGGAGATGTCGTATTTTCTAAGCAGGTCTATTTTATTCTGTCAGATTTCGATTGGTTCGTAAAAGGAGCGTGGGAGTTGCGGGTGGTTGGGAGAGTTGAAGTTACGATCGGGGGTTGGTGGGGGTGGGGGAGGGAAAAGGATTATTAAGGCTACATTATTTATTCGATATCGAAGTGAAGGTAATCGATGGTACAATTTCTTATTTTCAATCGATTGGTTTATAATAATTTAAAGAGAACGGTTGACGAGTAGAGAGAGAGAGAGAGAGAGAGAGAGAGAGAGAGAGAGAGTATTATTTCGTATCGGAAGCCATAGGAGAGGAGAAACCAGCTAAGCATTTACGAGGGTCCAAGAGAGAAGGTTGATCGTTTTCTTCGAGAGAGGAAGAGAGAGAGAGAGAGAGAGAGAGAGAGAGAGAGAAAGAGAGAGAGAACGACCCATGTAGGCTACTTTTCTCGTTAATTTTTCAACCTTACGTAGCCCCACTAAAGCGAACAGGTGTTAACATTGTGATAAAGATTAATCGATTCCATCAAGTTTGTTTTCTTTTTTCTCTCTCTCTCTCTCTCTCTTTTTTTCTCCTCCCTTCTTGTTACGGCAACGTTAACATATTCTTTTCCGATTTCTTTCTACCTTTTTCTTTCGTTCTTTTTTTTTTGTTCTTGTTTCCTTTTTTTCTTTTTTTTTTACCTCAACATCGCGAACTTCCATTTCTTTCTTTTTTATCTTTTTTTTTCCCATCGATTCATCCATCGCTCATTCATTTTATATTTTACGTCTCCTAGCACGGAGAAGATGGTAACATTCGCGATTGTTTTTCGCTCTCGGACGCGACTTCCTCGTTGGTCGTCGGATTTGAAAAGAAAGAACGAACTCGATTAAATGTGAAGATTTAGAAGTAGTTCCCTATGTTGATTTTCCTTTTTATCGTCTTACCTTTTGGATTTTAAATACCATCTCCCATCCCGAGGAAGAAAAGTTTTCAAAGCCGATATCATCGGGTATACTTCGGTCGCGTAAAGAGGAGATTTGCATGTTGTATCATCTCTTCGTATTTCTTCTCGCGCACTTAGCTTCCTCACGTAATTCCAGAGAGTTTTACCGGGGGAATAAATATTCAATGAGTTTCGATCGAGATACTTCTTTAACAACACTCCTCGCTCACTCTTATTCTCTCTCTCTCTCTCTCTCTCTCTCTTACTCTTACTCTTACTCTCTCGCTTTGCACGAGAGTGGTGTTGTAAAATATCCTTGGATATCGGATTGCGCTGTACTTCGATATTTATTTTTTCCCAAGCTGGTATTTTCTTTTTCTTTTGTGTGCAAATCTGCGCGCTTGCGTGAAATACTACGACGGTGATGACAAACGGAGAATAAAATAGATATCTTTCATTCGTTACAAAAAATTAGAACGAAAGTTATTTATATTTGTCTTAACAATTGAAATCAGTACGGATAACGAAGAGATCCTACTTATCGATCGGTTATTAAGATTTCAAATTAATCGATTATATTTTTTTTTCTATTTTTTTTTTTTTTTTTTTTTTTTTTAATTTATATCGTTTTAATTATACGGTATGTACATAAATTCTTTTCCCCGGAATATAAGACCTGAAGCTATTTTTTTTTTCTGTAATGAAAGGATTAAGGACATAATCATAAAAAAGGGGTGGCGTATAGTGGGGGGGTGAGAGGGTGGTGGGAGAGCAGTTTTATTCCAAATCTCGCTAAACTCGTAGGAAGGAAAACGGGGCTAATTTGCTTCTTGTCGGCTTTTCGAACTAATACTCGCGAGTTTGAACGGATCTTTCATCGTGGCGAGTTTATTGCATCGCCGTTAATTAGAATCGGCTGGGGCTCCATGAGAATTTTAAACACTATAAGAGAGATGGAGAGAGAGAGAGAGAGAGAGAGAGAGAGAGAGAGAGAGAGAGAGAGAGAGAGAGAGAGAGAGAGAGAGAGAGAGAGAGAGAGAGAGAGAGAGAGAGATTAGTAAGTTCCGTATATAAAAACACGGATGATTATTATTATCGATATTAAACAGTCGTTTAACGGATTGACGATTTTATGTAATTCATTTTGTTTTACATTTTTTTTTTTTTTTATTGTACATATATACGATTCTTAACGGCTTGCGTGCGTGTGTGCGTGTTCGTTCGTTATTGTACGACGTACAAGCTTTATAACGTTGAAGCAATATTTCACTTTTTATTTTTTTTATTTTTTATTCTTTTTATTTTTTTTGTTTTTTGTTACAGATTTCAGAGTACTTGAAAATTTGATTCACCCGTATCTATATACGATCGTTACGTTCGCAATAAATAAATCTATATGTTGAAATATATATATATATATATATTTCAACAATAAAAATTGCAGAATCGCTTTATAGACGGGATTTTATGTCCTAGTATTTTTTTAACGACATTTTGTAAGATACGAAACGGATTTTCGGAAAAAATTGGAATGAAATTCTTTTTCCTTTTCTTTTATATATATATATATATTTTTTAACTCCTTTCAATGCCACTCTCCGTGCCGCTCGACGAAAATTTTATTACCGCATGCGACCCCCGAAGTCGGGCGGAGATTGGTCGGGGAGGAGGAAGAGGGGGGGGGGTCATAGGGGGTGGTAAAAGCGGTTTACAATTTTATTAAAATCCACGAAGGTGGTTGGTCTAGTCGAGTTGAGATCATATCTCTGAACGCGAAAAAATTGTGAGAAAAGAGAGAGATAGAGAGATCGAGAGATAGAGAGATAGAGAGAGAGAGAGAGAGAGAGAAAAGAAATCAAATGGAGGAATAACGGACAGAAAGAGAGAAAGATAAAGAGATAGAGATAGGGGAGAGAAACGCGAAGACCGAGTCGGTTTAATCAACGGATGCGGAAAATTAAAAAGTATACCGGAACCGGGCGGAATAAGCAACGCACTCGTAATAATAATAACAACAACAACAATAATAATAATAATAATCTTTCGAGAGGTTCCATCTGTCGAATGATCAGGGCCGGACACGCGACGAGCGGGGTGCGTTTTATAAATTAAAAAATAATAATAATAATAATGATAAAAAAAAAAAGAACAGAAGGGAAGAAAAATTAACAAAAAAAAAAAAAAAAAAGGAGAAAAGGTGGGCGAAAAAGGAAAACGAAAAAAAGGGGAGAAAGGAAAAATCGAGAGAAGAGATTTCCTTTGGTCGCTCCCCCGACGAGTCCCTGGGTGGTGAGGGAGGGGGTGGGTTTGGACTCGTCGTTTCATTTACGTCAAGATGGAAGCGCGCTCGTACTTCCTGTATTCCCTTTTCGACCTATCTGACCTTTTCCAGCATGTTTTTTTTATGCACAGCGACAGAGCAGCACAGTTTTTTTCTTTTTTTTTTTTTTTTTTTCACGGCAGCAGTTTCTAAGAAGATCTTTTCAAACTCGGACGAGAGAGTTAGAGAGTTCGAGTGAGAGAGAGTTCAAAATGGCGAAAGAATATCCGTTAAAAATACTTTTCTCTTTTTTCTTTTTTTTTTTTTTTTTTAAAGATTAAACCATCCATTGAGATTAATCCTCAATCATTAGGTAATTAAATTCGATAATTGCAGATCGATTTCTTTCGAAGGGTCGACTATCGTTTTGTCATTCTTTTTTATTTTTTAATTTTTTTTTATCAACAACTTTTTATCTTATTTTATTCGCATATATATATATATATATATTATATACATATCGGTGTTCACATCGGTCAGATAAAATTCAAAGTTCCCGTGCTTCGACGAATTACACACATCCGGCCAACAAGCTCGTGGTAACGTCACCAACTTCCGGTTTATATTCGCACGTTTCATATATATATATATGTATATACACACACTCACACAAAACGAGGCGGTGGGTGGTGAGAAGAAGAGGGGTAGGAGGAGAAGGAGGAGACGAGGTTAAGGGAGAGGAGGAGGGGCGGGCGAGGGTGAGGGTGAGGAGGGGGGGGGGGAGGGGGAGAAGCAGCAGATGTCGTTGCCGGGTAAAGAAGGTAGCTTTCACAGTTAACCAGTCTATTTGTGGGTTGCGTCCCTGTTGAAGGGGTTGAGCCTTCGTGTGCTTGCTTATCCATATTTAAATACCCACCTTTACCTACCCATCTACCTACCCATCTACCTACCTACCACCACTTTTTACCCTACGTGTCAACGTTGAGCTTTTATAGTTTGAAATATCGTCGAGCTTGGATTTTCAAAATTGACGTTACCCTCTCAATTTTTTCTTCCCCCCTCTCCCCCCCCCCCTTAATTTTCCTTCCTTTACTTTTCTTTTTTCTTTTTTTTTCTATGTTTACCTTTTTAAATGACAGTCCGACGAAAAATCAATTAACTATTATCGTATCGAGGGACACGATGAAGGGGGTCCGTATCGTTTCTTTCTTTTAATTTTTTTTTCTTTTTATTATTCCTTTTTTCTTTCGTCTCTCTCTCTCTCTCTCTCTCTCCGTTTGTTTCTCACTATCTCACTCAGTCACTTTCTCGCTCTTCTCCTTTCTTTCTCGAATCTCGAATGACGTTTCGAATGTTCTTGATACGTAGACGTCGAATATGGCGAACACGGAAATTACATCCGCAGGCGTACGATTCCGTTCAACCCTTCAAACCCTTTCCCTTGCACGTCGTCTACGGGACGCATCGAGCCATCCAATCGCTGTACGATCTGTTTGTCATCGTTATACCGAGACTGCAATTTATTCCAACGCCATCCGTCAAGTTTCCACTCTCTATTTCTCCTTCTCTCTCTCTCTCTCTCTCTCTCTCTCTCTTTCTCTCTCTCTCTGTTGTTCCTACGTCTATCCGTCTGCCGTTTTACTAGAGGAGGAAACCAAGGGGGAGTTTAAAGAGGGAAGAAGTCCTCTCTCGTTCATACATATTTAAATACCGATGCTGAAATCTCCTTTCACACGTTTCACCTCCTTTTTTCGGAGATATCGAATTAACGAGAGAGAGAGAGAGAGAGAGAGAGAGAGAGAGAGAGAGAGAGAGAGAGGGACGTATGATGTTTGGAAAATCGTTTGTGTTTGTTCGTCTCCGTCGATTTTTCTCTCCCTCTTTATATTTATTTTCTTCTTTTTTTTCTTTCTTTCTTTTTCCTTTTTTTTTTCTTTTTTTTTGCTTCAAGCTTCTCACATACGCGCATATTTTTATATAGTCACATAGACATTTTAATGATCACGTTCTCGTAGGTACACGTGTACTACGTCTTAAGAAAAAAAAAAAAAAAAAAGAAAAAGAAAAATCCACAAAAAATTTTCTACCCTTTCATACAGCATTTTCAATATGATTGCTACGGAATTGATCGTTTTGATTGCCGATCGTACAGATGCTTCGACGTAACGCGATAAAAATGTTAATTATTGATAATTACGACAATACTAACGACGTGAAAAATATTAAAAATTCCCTCTAATATTCGTAACAACCCCCCACCCCCACCCCCCTCCTCCCGTGACGATTATCCCATAAAATCGTTCCCATAAAAATGACGAACTCGCTGTAGGACGGGATTGATTCGATCTACGAGATGAGCTATAGAGTGATGGGTGGGGTAGAGGGGTTGGGGGTGGGGAGGTGTAGGGATTTCGTGGGACACTTTCAATATTTAGGAATTAGGAGGGTGATAGTTCCCACGAAATTGGCTCGAAGCGTGACTTTGGGATGTCGTTGGATAAAATACGTTTTTTTTTTTCTTTCCTTTCCTTTCCTTTTATTTTCTTTTCTTTTCTCTCTTTTTTCTCTCTCTCTCTCTCTCTCTCTCTCTCTCTCTCGATTTCCCTATTCCTCCTTCCCTTCCTTCTATTCCCGTTCCCTTTCTTTATCTGTATCCACGTAGAACGCGCAGTCCCTTACGGCGAATGCAAACCGGATTAGGATTACTTTTATTTGTAATTCAGGAAATCCTATTTCTCGGACTGATCGCGTAAAAGCGATTCCCGTCGTTAATTCAACGCCGCGGGATCGATTCGATTAATTGGAGGATGAGGGGGAGGGTGGGAGGGTGGGGTGGAAAGGGGTTGGACCGAACGAGTATTCATCTCGACGTTTAATTTATTCTCTACGGTTATCTCGGTGAGAGAAAGTGCGCGAGAGAGAGAGAGAGAGAGAAAGAGAGAGAGAGAGAGAGAGAGAGAGAGAGAGAGAGAAAAGGAGAAATAGTGTTAGAGAGTCGACTAGAAATAATATATTATTCGGTTCTTGAACACAGCTCGAGAGATTTTCACCAAACTCATCCCTCGCTTCTAACCACACTGAATTTAATTGATACGAAGAAACTGATCTCTCTATCTCTCTCTCTTTCTCTATTCATTTATTTATTTATTTATTTATTTTGTTTAGAAATTTCCGCAGTTTATCAAAAAAAAAAAAAAAAAAAAAAGAAAATGAAAGTACGCAATATTTAAGGAAATTGCGACGTCGATCTTCGACCGAATGTGAAAATCGAAATCAAAATCGAAAGAGAACCAGAAGAAACAAACGAAAAAAAAAAAAGAAAGAGAAATAAAAAAAGGAATCACAGAAAGGAAAGAAGGGTAGAGAAAAGAAAGGGAGAAGGAACGAAGTGAAGTCTTCCGTCGAGTTTCTTCCCGCGTAGCCTCTCGCTATTGATCGATTCTCGGAGGCTCGTTACGTAGACATTCGAGAAATGGGAGGAGTGAGGGGGGGGGGAGAGTAGAATAGCCTCGTATTCCTATTTCGAGTCACACACACCCCCTTTTGCCACCCTCTCGCGTAGGTATTTTTACGGAGCGGACGTGCGAGCACACACAAAAATACACGTACGTACGCGTACACGTATGCGCCCAAATATATATATATATATATATATATATATATATATATATATATATATATATATATATATTCATACTATTGAACCCTAACGCTTCAAGGGAGAGAAAGCTGAGTTCGGGGTTACGGGGAGAAGGGTAACAAGAGAGCACTTCACACGTGCCAATCTAAATAATTGCTGTGATGTGGGTAGCCATGTAGTTCTCGTTGCTTGCTATGGGGGTTGCGTTGGTCTTCTTTGGATCTTTCCTCACCCTTCCAATTCTCTCTCTCTCTCTCTCTATATCTATCTATCTCTATCTCTATCTCTTTCTCTCTCTCCGAGTTAAATCGGACAATGGCTTTTGAATTGGTGTTTTGTCGCGTGTAACGAGACCAACGGATTGTTCCAATCGAGCGAAAATATATATATATATATACATATACATACATACATACATACATATATATATATTATGTATATATATATTATGTATATATAACGCATAATTACCTCGGTGAACATTGTTGCAAGATCGATTAGAGTTTAAGATCGATTAGTTTTTGGTAAATATGTATACACCTATATTCGATATGTGTGTGTGTGTGTATGTACCCGTAGACGTATCTGTGGGTATGTTGTTACGTATATCGAATTATCTATGGGGTGTGCACATGGAGCTGATGATGCCGGACGATCCATTGAAGAAAATCAATTAATCTTTCTCAAAAAACTTTTTACGACTAAATTTCCTATTCTTTTTCTTTACTTTATTGTTTCTTTTTTTTTTCATTTACGCATCGTAATATATTACAAGGACAAAAAGAGGTGGGTTAGATGCGAACGACTTTGTCGATCACTCGATCCCACCCTGTATATATTTCCTTGATTTACATACATACATACGTACATATAGACACGGTACAACATTGCGTTTGGATAATACTGGGAGTTTACGTATCTATCTATCTATATATATATATATATATATATATATATATATATATATATCTATCTGATCTACTAATTATCATTATTAATTGAGTTATAATCGTCGTTTTGCAAAGTCTCGTTCTATCGGATTAATCGAACGGAACAATTAATTTGGTTGATCAATTTGATAGAATAAAATAATAGGATATACAATGAGGATACTGCTATGCCTGATACACAACGTTTTCTCTAGATTTTGGTTTAAGTGGTGATCGGATGGGTGTGGGAGGGACGGGGAGGGACGGGGAGGGAATCGAATAAAAATAGAAAGTATTTTTAATTAGCGAAGCGAAAGCTGGCTGGGGTCCGAGTTCATTAGCCGAATCAATAGACCAGACCCGACCATCCAGGAGAGTATGCGATGCGCGGCTCCCTGGCTAATTACTCCGGAGAGAGCACGTCGCTATCGCTTAATTACCAGAACGTCATCTTATCGGGATATATCAGACGTCATTTCGCGCGGTTAATCATTGTCCGATCGATGTGTAACCTTCGAAAAATCGATACTAGTCCGTAATAATATTTAACTACGATCGGAACAATAACGTTCATTTATATTTATTTATTTATTTATTTATTTATTTTTTGTAAGTAGGTAGGGTAGGTTGATAGGTCTACCTCCTTCTTCTTTTGTCGTTAATTTGTTTATTTATTCATTCATTTATTTCCTTTCTTTCTTTTTTTTTTTTTTCATTCCATCTTTCGACAGTACCAGGCCAAATTTTATGACAACGAGTTTTTTTCTAACATTGTCTGGACGATGATCGGTCGGTTGATCTAATTTATCTCTCTTTTCTTTTTCCTTTGTTGGTTTAGAAATATGTTTGTCTTTTTTTATTTTTTTTTTTTTTTATTTTGGTGTGGGTTTCGTGTGGGAGTTGGTACGTTAAAATAATATTTACGATCCATAAGAAAAGGATCTTTCATGATCGTATGGGATCTTTTCGAGCTTTGATTTTACCTCGCGATAGGGAATTTGAGCGAATCGGTATCATTATTTCCAGTTAGGATTGGACGAGTTAGGTAACAAACTTCGATTCGCAAGGGAAAATCGTCGGTACTTTCGGTATTCGTCGATCTCTCTCTCTCTCTCTCTCTCTCTCTCTCTATATATATATATATATATATATATATATATATATATATATCTTTCCGACAGTCCTTCTGTTTCCCTATCTGCACAATGCACCGCCAACGGGAACGTCGCTTTCAATTAGAGACGATGCAACATGCGAGACTACTATCTACCATTCGCAATCGTGTATCGATATTCGTCGAGTCAAAGGTCACCATAATCGGTCGTTCGAATAAACGAGATACCCATCCAACGGTTGGCATTCTAATTCATATATATATATATATATATATATATATATATATATATATATATATATGGTATATACCATCAAAAGGTTCGAAATATTCGAAAGGGATCAATTAACGAATCGATCCTCCCCCATCCACCCTTCGACCTTATCTATCTACCAACCCTATTGTTACCTTTGTGTTAGTATTTATTCGGTTATTAATATCAGTCTCTACGATTGTTCGATGAATCGATCGAACAATGATACGTATGTGTTCGTGTTTGTGTGTAGATTGACACATCGATTGACTGATATTTCTATTCTGACAATGAAATAATAGTTGATTTTATATTTATATATATATATATATATATATATATATATATATATATAGATCGATCGGTTAGTATCACTTAAGTAATATATTATTATTATTATTATTATTATTATTATTATTATTATTATTATTATTATTATTATTATTATTATTATTATTATTATTATTATTATTATTATTATTATTATTATTATTATTATTATTATTATTATTATTATTATTATTATTATTATTATTATTATTATTATTATTATTATTATTATTATTATTATTATTATTATTATTATTATTATTATTATTATTATTATTATTATTATTATTATTATTATTATTATTATTATTATTATTATTATTATTATTATTATTATTATTATTATTATTATTATTATTATTATTATTATTATTATTATTATTATTATTATTATTATTATTATTATTATTATTATTATTATTATTATTATTATTATTATTATTATTATTATTATTATTATTATTATTATTATTATTATTATTATTATTATTATTATTATTATTATTATTATTATTATTATTATTATTATTATTATTATTATTATTATATAAAATTTTGTCGAGGTATCAGATATAAATATTTAATAATAAACGTATCACCTGGAGTGGGTGTAGGGGTAGAGGGTAGAGGAAGTTAATGATATCGCGATGCAGTCATTGACATTATTTAGAGAATAAATCAGTCATATTATTATAATTAAATACACGCAAACGAACACACATACAGACACAGACACAGACACACGAACGTATCAATTTTATGAATTTATCATCGGATACGGTAAATTAACATATCCCAGAGAAATTCGTATTACGACGAAGTCGATTGAATTTAATTAGTAAACGGGGGTCCAATCGCCCTTAGTGTCGCTATCGTAAATAAATATTTATATTGATAGGACGTAGGAGAGAGACAAAACAATTTATGTACATATCTCTTTTATAAGATGAAATACGACGTTTCGTTGATTTAACAAAAAATTCGATTTTATTTTGACAAAAAAAAAAAAAAACACATAAAATTGATACCTGAAAATTGATGGTACATCAATATTTATTCGAAAACTTAACAATTCGTAGAACATCGCGATTTCAATCGTAAAAATCAATCCTTATTTACACATCGTCGTTATCATCGTCGTCGTCGTCATCATCATCATCATCATCATCATCATCATCATTACCAACCGTATATTTATTCTTGATGTCATTATCTCCGGTTCGTCGAGTACAGTTGACGTACTCGAGAGCCGTAGGGGAGAAAGGGGTAGTAGGTAGAAAAGGGATAGTCGTGTGTAGGTTCTCCCGATGCGGGAGGGGTTTGCGGGATGCAACGAGCAAGAGTGACGTCGCTTTCAATTAGACGATGCACCCCACGTTGGTATTGGTCGTGGGCAAGCGTCGTCGATGCTTTACTGCGTATGTGGAAAGGGTTTGTCTCTCTCTCTCTCTCTCTCTCTCTCTCTCTCTCTCTCTCTCTCTCTGTCTGTCTCTCTTTCTCTCTATCTCGAAGTACTTGACTCCCTGGGGA
The DNA here is from genome assembly GCA_911387935.1 of Dolichovespula saxonica. Taxonomy (NCBI): domain Eukaryota; kingdom Metazoa; phylum Arthropoda; class Insecta; order Hymenoptera; family Vespidae; genus Dolichovespula; species Dolichovespula saxonica. The sequence continues at coordinate 2,928,060 of OU427005.1, read as the reverse complement.
ACTCCCTCGGGTTCGACTTCGACCAAGCTTGCTGGAGGAAAACCACACTCGCGAAAATAACCCTCGTCTCTTCTCGCGGATTATACGAAAAGGGAGGGAAAGAAGAAAGAGAAACACACACACACACACACACACAGGTGTGTACGCACGCGCGTGTTATATATAGTCTTTATCCCTTGCTTGATTTTATGTGTTTGACGGGGAAGGGCAAAACTAATATGTCGCTGGAACGACAAATTTTTATCTTAACTTCGATATAAACGTACGTATCTATGTCACTTACGATTTATATTATTCGAGGGTTACGGATTATTTCAAAACGGTCGTCGTCAAAAATTCGAGAATCGAGAATAAATTTTTTTCGTCGGAAAAAACGGAACTCGCTATCGTATCGTCGCCACGATATATTTCATTGTCCTCGTCGATAATTTTGACGATATCTGATGAACCAAAAAAAAAAAAAAAAAGAAGAAAAGACTAAAAATAAATAAATTAAAAATAAAAAAATTCAAAAGAATTCGTACGTTAGAAATTTTATGTAGCTATCGTGAAACAATGCTCGTCATGTACGTTGATAGATATTTGAATAATGCATACGAGCTTGTAAAGAGGAGAAGAGCTTGTAGAATCGTTTGAAAAAAAAAAAAAAAAGAAGAAAAATTGAATATTTTATAACACATTCTTCTCTCTCTCTCTCTCTCTCTCTCTCTCTCTCTCTCTCTTTCTCTGTCTCTCTGTCTGTCTGTCTGTCTCTCTTTTTCTCTCTGTACTCGGAGGAAAAAAAAAATATATAAAAACTGTTTGATCGCTCGAACGTTAAATAATTGAATGCCTCATTGTACGAAAGTTGAATTGTAGAGAGAGAGAGGACAATGATATTATACGCAGGCTCCCTTTTTATTTTGTTTTCTTTTTATGTACTTGGAGATACGCACGTATATAAAGTTCGTTCAAATGAAATGTAATTTAGTTGGTTGGTAAAAGTCGAAGGGTAAGGTCGTTGGCGTTCATTATTCTTTGTTTTCCGCGCGTTCGTGCGAGAGAGAGAGAGAGAGAGAGAGAGAGAGAGAGAGAGAGAGAGAGAGAGAGAGAGAGAGAGAGAGAGAGGACCCTTTACATTTGTTATTTCGTTTTTCTCTACCATACTTATTTGATTTCATTGCTCGTCGTCATCGTCGTAGTCGTCTCGCCAAGTGCCTTGTTAATTATGTATCCTTTCGTTTTGTCTTCTTTATTATTCCCTTTTTTTTTATACTCTCCTCTCTTGTTTTAGGGATCAACGTTGAAAGGGATCAACAGCAATAGCAACACCAAAAGCAACAGCAACAGCAGAAGCAGAAGCAGAACCAGCAGAATGGGTCTCCTCCTCGTGTATTCCTGAGTTGGTGAGTTGTTCGAATTTATATGGAAAAAAAAAAATCGAAAATATTTATCGAAAATATTTTTGAAAGGAAGTACAAAAAAAAAGGAAAGAAAGAAAAATCGATCGTTTTCGTTGCTGTCCGAAAATAATCGTCTGTCAGTCACGAAGATAGTTTATTATTATAATAACAATTATTATTATTAAATATATCTTTGTTTTTAATAAAAATAGAGAATAGGATAGCGAAGGGGAAGGGGATAAGAAATAAATAGTAACGATTATACATACATATGTGTATATATATATATATATATATCGGTTAATTTTAATACGATAATAAAATTAATCATTAAAAGGATACGATATTAATTCGATATTTTGCCAATATATACGGTTCATTTATTCTCGAGAAAGTGAAATATCGATGATTATAATGTGTATATACCCATATAAGCAATACGTTTGTGGTACATATAATAATGTGGTAGTATATCGCCGTTGTTATTATTCGCAAGTAAATTAATTGCCGACAGCCAGAGATTATTACGGAGTATTTCGTTGAGAACACTCTGACAGTTCGAATACATACGTACGTAAATGCATACACATGTGCATACGTACGTGCTATCTTACTCGTTACGAATGTACGTAATTGAGATTGCACGTTAAATCTCTCGATAATGAACGGTGGCGAATCTCTCTAGGTCGATCGTTATCGACAACCAACGTCATCCTGTGGTTCGATATTTGATTTCTTTAACTATGATTTCGTTCCCCCCCTCCCCCCCTCTCTCTCTCACTCGCTCAGTCTTCGATAATCGACTTCGTACATGCGAAACACAAAAAGCAAAGAAAAGAAAAGAAAAAAAATAAAAAGAAAGAAAGAAAAAGTAACTTGAACTTTGATCATAAATATAGATCAGATCGATTCATTTCTTAATTAACTGATATTTTCCTTCTTGTTTTGATAAAGAAAAAAGATAGAAAGAACGAGAGAGAGAGAGAGAGAGAGAGAGAGAGAGAGAGAGAGAGAGAGAGAGAGAGAGAGAAAATGGAAAAAGTTCTCCAACGTTACAGAGCGAGTATAATAATAAATTCATTAATTAATCGATCAATCAATCAATCAATCAATCAATCAATCAATCAATCAATTAATTAAATTAATCAAAGACAGTCTTCAGAGAGGAAGGAAGGAAGGAAGGAGGGGAAAAAAATTGATGGAAAAGAAAAATATCGAGCTAATTAATAAATAATATAATCCGTCTTCCTTGATTTCGTAAAACATCGAATCGTTCTCTCTCTCTCTCTCTCTCAACGTTAATTAGATTATCTTTTTCTTTCGTCTCGTCGTCTCATCCACTTAGTCATTCTCATTCAATTACTTTTATTTTATTTTATTTTTTGCTCGCTCTCTCTCTCTCTATCTCTCTATCTATCTCTATCTATCTCTTCCATATTCGTGATATCACAGATAGATATAAAGCAATTAATTAATTAATTAATTCTATTATATCCGACTACGATTATCGGTCAAGTCCGATGGAATCTGAACTTGACTTCTTCTTTTATTTTTATTTTTTTTTACATTTCTTTTTCCTTTTTTTTCTTTTTTTTTTTTTTTTTTTTTTAAATCAGACGTTCGATGAAGCAACGATTAGTTAATTAATTATTAATCTACTTCTTTTTGTTTAATGTTTTTAATTCTTTCTTCTACCTTCCTTTTCTTCTTCTTTTTATTTTTCTTTTTCTTCTTCTACTTCTTCTTCAGGAACAACTTGTTAATTATCTTTCAGATTAGATTTGTTTTTTCAGGTCAGATCGTTGATCGACCGAATGTCGAAGACTCGTTTCTCCTCCCCACCCCCACATTCCCACCCCATTCTCCTTCACCCCCGCATAATTTTTTTTTCGTCGCGTTTTTCGATCGACGCTCGATCGGTCGGTCGATAACTCGTTCTTTTTTTTTCCTTTTTATTTATTTTTTTTTTCTTTTTTTATACACCAACCGTCGAAAAAATCGTATCCCAACGAGAACGGGGCCATTAGTCTCGTCCCTCTTTCTTTGGTAAAAGGAGCCTTGGGTCGCGCAAGCGCATTCTCGCGTAACGTAATGGCGCGGGGAGGGGTGGCGGAGGGACAAGAAGGGGGTGGTTATGGATTTTCGGGCTCTGCGACCTTCGCGTGACGTCCCACGCTTTTCACGTACTACACGATCCTACTGTTGTTCCGAATAAGCAACTGTCGGACGTGTGTGTCCATGGGATTGGTTGGGATCCACGGGACACACCGGATGTTTCTTAGCATCTAATATGTCCGCCCTCGTCTCTAGTCTCACTTCGATCGTGTGTGTATATATATATATATATATATACATATACATTTTTTTTTGTCTTGTTTCGTTCCTTTTATTTTCTTGCGTTCGTCGTTGAAACGAAAAAATAAAAAAAAAAAAAAAAAAAAGAAAAAAACAGAAGTGTTATAAAACTCGCGAGAGTCGTCGTTATTAAAAAATCTCGTTAAACTTTACGATTATTTCCATTGGCACGTTACCATTATTGGATTAATATCGGAAATATTCTTTCGATCATTTCCTTTATTAAATCGTCGAATAATATAATAATGATTATGACGATGATGATGATAATGACAAGCGATGTATCGTAGCTTTCGAATAGTTTGGAATGATCGTCGGTTCTAACGAAAAATTAAAAGGATTAGAACGCGAATAAAAAAAAAAAAAAAATAAATGTATCGTCTCGACGACAAACGTCGATCGAATATTTATTATTTTGTTTTAATGTTGGCGCGCTTGTTAACTGATCGATGACAGTAATATTAAATCGGTCTCGGTGGTGGGATAGGAGTGGGATAGGGTGAGGGTGGGAGGGTGAGGGTGAGGGTAAATCGTTAGAGACGATCGAAAATTCAGGAACGTTTCGTTATCATCTACGAAGGGGCATTTAACGTACCGTATAAAATGGCTTTGGTAACCTTTGAGATCTTGCCTTTAGGATGTGTCACCCAGGAATGAAAGGAAATCGAAACGCTAGAGGCCTCGGCCGTTTCTCACGATGCGGACAGAGTCACAGAGAGAAATACACACACAAAGAGAGAGAGAGAGATAGATAGGTAGAGAGAGAGAGAGAGAGAGAGAGAGAGAGAGAGAGAGATTCAATTTCCTTTGTAGGTTTTCCTAAGGATACACGGTAACGATCAAGGACGAGAAAATTGTTTCAGATATTCCTTGAAACGAAGTTAAATATCCTTTTGACCAGGTTAGATTGGTTGGAGTTGGGTTGAGGGTGTGTGGGAGGGTAGGTGGGTGAGTAAGTGGGTGGTTGAAGGGGAAAAAAAATAAGACGGGGTATAGAATTTTGTCATTCATTTTCGAATACACGCGCGCGCGCGCATATATATATATATATATATATATATATATATATATTAAATTATTTTGTAAAATTAATTTGTTAACGAGTAATGGGATCGATTAAATTTTGCTTAATGATTTTTTCTTTCTTCTTCTTTTTTTATTTTTTTTTTTTTTTATTTGTAATGAAATTTACTCAAACGAAAATAGGATCGGCCATAAAATCGATCTTTCGTTGATTATAATCACTAGGAAATAACTACACGTACACACACAAGTGCATACACATACACACACAAGTGCATACACATATACACACACACGTATCGAATATGGTGAAGAAGGAGGTCGTAACAAGCAGGTCGCTGCTATCGGTCTGTGATAGCCTTAGGTGAGTGCATTGTACGGAAGTATAGAAAGAAGGTTCGGCTTTAATACCCATTTTCGATTGCGTGACTGGCCGCCTTCACGACACGCGATGCTGCGGCTGTTCGTCGCGAGAAGCTGTTGACTTTTGAGCTTTACGTATTAAAGCTAGAAAGAGAGAGAGAGAGAGAGAGAGAGAGAGAGAGAGAGAGAGAGAGAGTTAACTGACCACGTGGCGTTAACATACGCCTAGGCATTGATTAACTGGACCGTTTATTTTGAAAGTGGTGCAAGTCGATTTTTATTTTTTTTTATTTTTATTTATTTTTTCTTTTCTTTTCTTTTCTTCTCCTTCCTCCCTTCGAAGGATCCAACGAAGAAATTATATAACGTGACATTTGTATTAATATGTACATTATACTTATCGTTAATGCAATATACTATGTTATATAATTCATTATATTTTCCGATTATACTCGATTAATAGTAATAATAATATAATATGTGTGTGTATATATATACACTAAGTGTTACATAACTTATTAATTATTTTTCTATCAATAATTTTTAATTATGCCATGGAACATAATTTACCATGTTATATAACTTCCTAATTATAATTATTACTATTATCGTCATCGTTATTATTATTATTATTATTATTATCCGATTATCAATCATAATTAATACGATCTATTAAATATAATTCGTAATATAATGCAGTACATTCCCCCGTTTTTTTTATTAGATTTCAAAAAAAAAAGAGAAAAATAAATTAAAAAAGAAAAAAATATACAGGATCAAAGATAACACGCTTTTTCGAACGATTTAAATGTTAACTATTGTTTCGTAGCTTTTAAAAGAGAACAATAGATAATTGTTGGATTATTTGGTGGGTGGGTTCGACGGGGTGGGGGAGGAGGAGGGTGGAAACGAAACAACGACAGTAACGACGACAACAACAAAAAATAATACGCGTTTAATAATAATAATAATAATAATAATAATAATAATAATAATAATAATAATATATAATATAAAAATAAGTAATTAATAAAAAATAAAGAAATAGATAATAAATATAATATATATAATATAAAAATAAATATAATATAATATATATATATAATAATAATAATAATGGTAATGATAATAATAATATTAATAAAAATTAAGAAAAGAGAAGAGAAAAAAGGAAGGAGAAAGAAAAGATCGAAACAAACCGATATAGAAAAAGACTCGAACGACGAACGACAAGAACTATCATCACGATCGCGTGATTTAAACCGATCGAAGGACAAACTTGAAGGATGATATCATCAATTCGAAATCGTGCTCGGACACGTTTTCTCTCTATTTTCTCTCGCAGTATGGTACGAGACACGAGTTCGGAAGCTGGCCGTGCTTGGAGTTATCTCGCGTAAACGGTCTCTTGGGTCGCCTTTCTCTACGGCATCACGACGGCCGTCTCTTTCGTTGAGTGTTAAACAGCGCGCGACACGAGACGACAGCCACTACGAAGAAGAAAAGAGAGAGAGAGTGAGAGAGTGTGTGTGCAGATAATAGTTTTTCTACTTTCCTACTGTTTTTCTTTCTTTCTTTTTTTTTTTTTTTTTTAATTTTTATTCGTTCGTTCGTTGATTCTTTTCCTTTTCTTTTCTTATCGAAACGAGATCTCCCTCGATTTATCCAATCCGATGCATATATCCATCGATCAGTATCCTAATATCCGATGCAAAAGTTCGACGGATCAATTCGCGTTATTTCTTTTCTATTTTGTTTTTGTTTTCAATTATTATTTTTCTTTTTTTTTTTTTAATTTTAATCTCAATTTTAATTTTACTTTTAATTTTAATTTTAATTTTAATTCGCGTTTCGATCGATCAACCGGTTTGTCATCGAATAAAAATAAAAAAGAAAAAAAAAAAAAAATGTTGATCGTTATCAACAACCCCACGGAAAAGAGGGCGGGCAAGGGGGTGGGGGAAGTGAAATCATCGAGAAGATCGTCGTACTGATTTATAAATCCAAAAAGAGTATCACGATTATTGATACTACACTTGACAGAGCATATTTTCCTTCTCTTTTCTTTCCTTCCTTCCTTCTTTCTTTCTCCCCTTTATTTTTTTTTGTTTTGTTTTAAAAGTAAATCGAAAAACAAAGTTCGGTCGACGTATATATATATATATATATATATATATATATATATAGCTGCAAATGGATTCGTAGAATCGACGTTAACGACGAATCGATACAAAGTCCTTGGCAGCGGTCGTCGCATCCACCAACGACGAAGGGTAGAAAAGACGAGAGAGACAGAGAGAGTGAGAGTGAGAGAGAGTGAGAGAGAGAGAGAGAGAGAGAGAGAGAGAGAGAGAGAGAGAGAGAGAGAGGGTGACAGTGAATACGGATGAACAAAGAGGTAGTCGAGCGGTCGCTTTTCAAGGGGTCGCAGGGGAGGTTGCGTAGAGCTAGCTTGAAAGCGTTGCTCAAGAGAGGGAAGGGGAGGAAGGAAGGGTGGGAGAGAGAGAGAGAGAGAGTGAGAGAGAGAGGGAGGGGGAGAGAGTGGTCTATGTATGTAGAGAAGGAGAAATGTGTCCAGCAAATACAACAGTATAGAGAAAGACAGAGTGTGAGAGGGATAGAGATAGATAGATAAAGAGAGAGAGAGAGAGAGAGAGAGAGAGAGAAAGAGAGAGGGTGGTGGGTGGGGGGATTGGTATATATAGAGGGAGAAATGTGTCCGGCAAATACAACAGAACAGACACAGAGAGAGAGAGAGATAGAGTGGTAGGTTGGGTAGAAGAGGGTGGGAGGGAGGGAGGGTGGGTTGGAGGGAAACGGGAATGGACAGAATCAGACGAAGGAGGATTACAACACGCACGTTCTCTGATCTCTACGTAAACAAGTTTCTTGTATCTCTCTGCAAACACTAATACTACCACCGACTGTTTCTCTGTATCCTTCGAAATGTTAAAAAGAGAAAATAACGTATTATGGATTAACTTTCTAAGCCTTTTTATCACTACATTTCCCTACTCTCTTTCTCTCTCTCTCTCTCTCTCTCTCTCTGTCTCGTATTCTCTTTAAATTTTAATCAAATCGTTTCTCACAAAGAGATCCAACGTTTTTATTCGTACCGTTAATCGCCGGTGTATATCTCACGGATAATTACTGTTCGAAACAAATAAAAACAACAACAATAACAATAGTAATAATAATAATAGTAATAATAATAATAATTAATTCCCAATCGAAAGAGTTCGCGACGAAAGTAGAAAATTACTTGTTTACTTGATCGTAATTCGGTCAATTATTATAATCGCAAATTAATCGTTATTGGTCGGGAATTATAATTCAATCCGTTCCCAATGATTTAAACGTATTTATATTCGTTCGTATATATACTATTATCGGATAATCGTTTAAGAAATTTTTTTTTATAGAATAAATTCATTTCCCGAGTTTTGTAAACTCTCGAAATGGTCGACCAAAAAAAAAAAAAAATAAACAAATTAAGTAATCAATAAATAAATGAATAAATGAATAAATGTATAAATGAATAAATAAATAAATAAATGAAAGAAAGAAGACGAAGACGAAGAAGAAGAAGAAGAAGAAGCAAAAAAAGAAGAAGAAGAAGAAGAAGTCGTATCGATTAAAAAAAAAAAAATAAATAAATAAGTAAATAATAATAATAGGAAGAAAAGTCTAGACGATGGCATTATTATAGGGCGCTCGTGACATAGTTCTCTCTCTCTCTCTCTCTCTCACTCTCTCCTCTTTCACGTATGTTCGTACGTCGCTAAGAGTTTGTAAAATCCGTTACATACGCGTTGTTACCAAAGCACCCGGTATGTAATATGTAATGCTCGTTTCTTTTCACGTTGTACGTACAACGTTACTTACTTACTTGCTTACTCGCTTACTCGCTTACTTACTTGCTCGCTCGTTTCCTTCTTCTTTTACTTCTTCTACTTCTTGCTTAGTTACTTACGTAGCACGTCGTCCGAACGAACCTATGAGGCTGATATATCTCGCGCGTTACATCTGGCATGGATGGTGAAACTCGAGATGAGAGTGGAGTGGCTTATATACACACAACGCGCAAACACACACACACACACACAACACACACACACACACACGCACACACATGCAACACACACAACTCAACGTCGGGAATTTTCCTCACGAGCGAGAAACAAGTCGAGCATACGGATCGAACACGACCCACTACTAGCAACCAACCAACCAACCAACCAACCAACCAACCAACCAACCAACCAACGAACGAACCAACCAAGGGAGCGAACGAGCGAGCTAGTAAGCTAGTAAGCTAGTAAGCTAGTAAGCTAGAAACGAGCTAGGGAGCTGGCAAGAAAGCTAACAACCCCTACCTAGTTTTCTCTCTCTCTCTTTTTTTTTCTCTGTCTTTATCTCTCTTTTTTTTCTCTCTCTCTCTCTCTTTCCTTTTGTTTTACTATATATCCTTCTCTCGTCGAGAGAAGAGGATTGGATGTTGCGGAACGAAATGGAGGCAACGTGATATCGAAGGAGAACGCTTCGAGTTTTGTTGGGAAGTTTCGAAATGGAAAAGATCGGAATTATCTTTCCTCGCTTAGAACCATGTACCCTTCGTTTCGGATCTGTTAGAAAGGTTAAAGGATGGGAGAAATAGAGCGCGATGGGTGGGTGGGTGGGGGGGTAGAGGGTGGTAGGGGTTGAAAAACCGAGGTCGAAGCGCGAGGTGAAAATTTTACGGTAAGAAACTTACAAATGATACTTGGTATTTATTTTTCATTCGATTTCTTTCACAAGTGTTCCTTTCATTTCCTCACTCTCTCTCTCTCTCTCTCTCTCTCTTTCTTTCTTGAATTCTCTTTCTTCATATTTCGATCGTGTCAGCATAGTTGCGAAAGAAAAGAAAAGAATGGAATAGAGTAAGAAAGAAACAGGAAAAGAAATCGAATTTAATCGAGTAAAGTTTACCCGTCGATCTTTTCGATTTTTTTCCTTCCTTTTTTTTCTTTTTTCTCTTCATCTCTTTTCTCTCTCTCTCTCTCTCTCTCTCTCCTTTTCTCTTCTCTCAAGCAGAGATAGAAATTTGTAATTGATTTTCTTCGTAGTCGTAACAGTTTAATTTCCATTGTGTTTCCTTAGAAAATCGTATCGCATCGTATCGTATCGCGAAACGCATCGATGCATTTTTATTTAGATACGTAAGAAAGAAAAAGAGAGATAGAGAGAGAGAGAGAGAGAGAGAGAATATAAGAAGGAGGGAAAGAAAAGAAAAAAATGTGATTCGACAGAAATATCGGCAAGCGTCGGAAACATTTCGGCTGATTCGGAGTCTGGCAGGAGTTGGCCGGCTGACCACAGACGGGGTTCTATCACTGCCTTCGCGTATACATGCATACATACATACATACATACATACATACATACATAGATACATGCGTATATACATACATACATACACCAACCAGTGGCGTAAGACTACCGTATGATCGTACCACGTGATACACGTGATAAGAGATTAAGTCGAAGACGAATGGCTAAGTAATATCGTTTCTTCGTAATTACGTAAACGATATATATATATATATGTATATGTATGTATGTATGTGTGTATGTATGTGTGTATGTAAAGAGATCAAATCAACGTGAGTTTAAATCCATCGATCCGTTAGATCGAACCGATTTAAATAACGTCTTCGATATTTCAAATAACAATGCGTCGTCGATTCCCACCCCTCCCCTTCCCCCGCCGATAAAGTTTCGCCATATTCAAGCTTATCGATTTTTTTTTCTCTATTCTACGGCATCGTTGGGGTTTGTATCGTATATTTCTTTTTCCTCTTTTTTTTTGTTTTTTGTTTTTTTTTGCTTCTTATCGACTATTTTCACTCTTTCTTTTATCTTTCTTTTTTTTGTTTTCTCTCAAGATTTACGAACGTAAGAGAGATCAGCGGAAGGAAAAGTAAAAGGGAAGGAAAAATGAGTAAGAGAGTGACGGAGAGAGAGAGAGAGAGAGAGTGAGTGAGAAAGAGATAACAACTGATTGTGTGAGGATAAAGCTCACCATAGTGATTACGACAATGCGACCGACATATATCTGTAACCGTGCTATGGGTAGGTCGAGCAGCCGAGGATAATCTCGTGGTAGCTTGGCTGCGGTACTCTGCGGCACTGTGCACCGCCATCTTGGTTTATCGATTTCATCCCCTACCTCTCCCCTACACCCCCTCCCTTTTCCTCTCTCTTTCTCTCTCGTAGGCTCGCTCGCTCGCTCTTCTGTATCTATAGCCCTCTCTCTCTCTCTCTCTCTCTCTCTCTCTCTCTCTCTCTCTCTCTCTCTCTCTTCCGACACGTTTACGTATTTCTTCTTGTACAAAGCACTCTAATTCACCGAATATATATCCCTAATCGATACGAAAGGATCCGATTTTTATTTAATCCCATAGTTAATACGAGCTTAACCTCGTTAATAATGTAATAATGGCGAATAAATCGTCGAATTTGTTAAATACGTTTAATCGACGCATTCGTTCGAACCTCGACGCATCCCCCACTTTCTTTCTCTCTCTCTCTCTCTCTCTTCCTCTCTCTGTCCGTCAATCTGTCTCTCTCTCTCTTATCTGGATCGACGATTTAAATATCGTCGCATTTGTAATTCCCGTTACATTTATCATATTGTTTTTCTTTTTTTTTTTGTTTGTTTGTTTATTATCGTTAGTCGTTAGAGTTAGTCGAATCGCGTTGATCGATCACGTCAATAAAATCACTCGACCTATTCGATTATTTCTAAGACGATGTCGTAGTTATTAAAAAAATTGTCGTAGGTTGTCTCTCCTACTCTTCCTCTTCTTATTCCTTTCCTTTCTTCATCTTCATCTTTATCTTTATCTTTATCTTTATCTTTTCTTTTCGTTTTTTTATTTCTATCCTCGTCTTCTCTTCTCTTCCTTTTTTCCTCTCCCCCCTCCGTTATTTTTTTTTTCTTTCTTTTCTTTTTTTTTTGTTTGTTTGTTTGTTTTTCTTTTGATTTCGTTTCGTTAGGGATCCGATCGAAATAGCCAGCTCAAATAAACGAACTTTTATTTGAACGGCGAAATGAAATTCACCGGTTAGGGGTGTATTCGTAACCGGAGAGGGGGTGGTTCCGCTAATGAACGGTAGAGAGAATGAAGAACTCGGCCAAAACGGGTCGGGTACAAACAAAATGCAACGCGTTTACGTCGAAGATAAATGGAATTTACGTTTAACGTCAATGAGGAATTAACGGAGCCGGCCATCGACCGTTTATACGCGTTTACACGAGAGATACGTCCGGGGTAAGGGGCTGAAGAAAAAAAATAATTAAAAAAAAAAAAAAATCAAAAAGGAAAGAAATAGAAAAAAAATCAACGCGAATTTATCAATCGCGATCTCCCTTCGATTTGATCGAACGGGCAGAGGGATGAACGTTTTAGCTCGATTTAAAACGATATAACACGATTGACCTTTCGACGAAGTTCCCTAGACATCTCGTTAGAGATATTCTATATATTACGTTCCGAATAAATAAATAAATAAATAAATAAATAAAGATGAGAAAAGAATCAAAGCCAATGGAACAAAAAATGATTATACCTTATTATCCTTTATTATCTCGAGACGGATATCGATCGATAAGACATCATCTCCTATCTTATAGATGGACGTCCAATAAAATCTAATAAAATCTATCCTATGATATCCTATGAAATATATCGCTATAATATATCCTACGTTTAAGCGTGATCTTTAGAAATTCTTTCTTTTCCTTTACCCTTTTTGTCTTTTTTGCTTTGCTTTTTTATTATTCATTGGACGATAAGAAGTTGTATAAACGTTGATAAAATTGATGGTACAGTTTGAACGTGTATCGTCCTCGTCGTTGTCAATTATTATTTTTTTTTTTTTATTGTTGAATAAAAATTATATGAAATTTTTATTTATTCGACGATTCTTTTCTTTTTTTTTTTTATTTTTATTTTTTTTTTTTTCTTTAGATTCCAAAGAATTCTTTATAGTAGAGGTAACACAGTCAAGGAGAAAACGGTGTCACGTCGTGTATGTGTATGTGCACAAACTTTTGTGTGCGTTCGTTTGTGTGTTCTTCGGGACTCGAACTCAAAAGTGCCTTTACGAGAGAGTGAGAGAGAGAGAGAGAGAGAGAAAGAGAGGAGGGAGCAGAAGGGGACGTCGAGTTACCCCTGGGTGTGTTTATTAATTAATAAAGCACGCGATGTGCATGACTTGAATCGTAAATAACTTTCGAGGAGATATCTTCGGTGATGGTGGTGGTAGTTCAGATAGGCTGACGACTTAGGGGCCACCCTATACCTTGTTACAGGTTTTCCCGCGAGTGGAAACAGGGTTTCGAGAAGATTGGACCATTGAAACAATAATAATAATAATAATAATAATAATAATAATAATAATAATAATAATAATAATAATAATAATAAAAATAAAAACAATCGTAATAATAAAAATAATAATACGAAGAATAATAATAACGAGAAGAAGTGTAAGAATGATAATAATGAAAAAATTGCTTCTCTCTCTCTCTCTCTCTCTCTCTCTTCTATCTTCATCTTCTTCTTCTTTTTTTTTTCTTTTTTTGTTTTTTCTTTTTCATTTCTTTTCTCTCTCTCTTTCTTTCTTTTTTTTTTCATTTCTTTCGCACGAAATAACCTTCCTTAACGAACGACACCCTCCGTCTTGCAATAAAGAAAAAAAAAAAAAAAAAAGAAAGAAAGGAAAAGAAAAAAAATAAAATAAAGAAAAGAGAAGAAATTAAAAAGGGTTCGGCGAACTTAACGCTGACTTTTATTTTAGGGTGTGTGCTTTTTGACGGTAGAAAAATAAAGAAAGAAAGAAAAAAGAAAAGAAAAGAAAGAAGAAAAGACGAAAGGAAATGGAAGAAGGAAAGTAATAGAAGAAGAGTGAGATTGCTGATTTTTACGAAGAGCTACACGACGTATCGGAGAACATCGATCACAAACTGCGTTCACTTGCAACCTCTCTCTCTCTCTCTCTCTCTCTCTCTCTCTCTCTCTCTATATTTCCTTCTACCGTCCTTCTCCTCCTTCCCTCTAAGCCCTTAGTTCCGATCCCTGTTCGCGAACCTTCTCTCCCACTCTTTCCGCCCTCTTTACTTTCGCTCTATAAAATCTTTCTCGTGTCGAGATATCCCCGCGTCAACCAATTTCTAAGCAGCTCTTTCTCTCTCTCTTTTTTTTTCACCCTCCTCCCTCCCTTTCTATTCTCTCTTCCTTTTATTTTTATTCCTTATCTTAGTTTTTAGCTTTTAGCCTTCATCTTATTTCACTTTATTCCATTTCGTTGAGGAAACGCCAGAGCCTTTTTTTCCCGTTCGGTTAATACCCATCTAAAAAAAAGTATACACATACATACATACATACATACATATATTTTTTTTTTTTAATTTTTAATTCGACAAAAATCGAGAATGATCTAAATCGAAGATCATTTCGAAGTTACTATGACGTTCGTACCATCGGATATCTCGGTTTTCGTCGTAGATGTTAAAGTTCTTCTCTACTATTTGTAAACACACTTTCGACCGTAGGAACGTTCGGGTCAAATCGCAACCCCCCACCCCCAAACTACCCTCCGGTTTTTCGAAAGTTTGCTTAACACCCTTGAAATCGGCTTTTATGCAAATTTCAATGTCGACTCGCTAGCACATCCAATTGCGGGACTAAGTTTATTTTACCCCCCCCCCCTTTTTTTTCTGTAGAATTTCTGTTTAATTAATGATTCGATCTAATCGGGGACACTACTTCTCTCTCTTTTTCTTTTTTTTTTATCCCCTTCGTTCGATTCAAACATTCGCGTCGATTCGTGAAAATTCTTTCAGCACTTAATCCTACACGTAGCGATGGTTAAAGAGTAAGAAAATTGTTAAGCTTTCAAAATGGTGCTTTTTTTGTATCGATTAGAAAGCTAATACTAATATTATGGACAAGGACGATACTTCACGATGACTCGAATCGATCGATTTCGAACGTTCTTCGACTTTCGTTCGTACGATAGAATTTTTTTTCTTTGTGTCCGTTCGAGGAACAAGTTTTTCATTCTTTCTATTTCTTTATTTTTTTTTTTTTTAACTCGAGACAAAAATATTTTCAAAATTTACCCTCTAATTCCTCAATGTTCATATATCCGATCTTCGTACTCGAACGCTTGTTATTTATCAATCTCGTTGATCCCGTTGAATCGAAATATAATCATTATTTATTAACATACGAAAGATTAATATTTAAAAGAGATAAGATAAATATATAAAAGATAATAAATATATACGTTAAAAATATATTGGCGATGATATATTGCAGTTTCTTGTATATCCAAATATATGCGATTACAGCAAATTATTATTGTTCGTTCTTTTCGTATACGTAATTGACGTAATCGAGTTTAAACGAGAGACCGAGTTTAAATTACTACTTGGAGTATTTTTTCAAGGAAATAACAAAAAAAAAAAGAAAAGAAAAAATAGAAAAAAGGGAGAGAAAAAAGGCGAATCTTTTCTCCGAGCTTATCGTAATGAAAAAAAAAAAAAAAAAAAAATATTTACCGAGGAAATAATCTCTCGAGGAATTTTTTGGGATGAACGATAAAAAAGATCGATCGATCTATCGATCTATCGATCCATCGTCGTCGTTACTACTCGTGGACTCTTCTCTCTATCTATCTATCTATCTCTCTCTATCCCAACTTCGTGATGATATTCCTCTTCGTAAAATATTATCAATAAATTTAAGGTCAATTTCATTCTCGAATTTTACCCATGGTGTGTCCCATGGTCACATGGATTTTCCACACTATCCCTGAATGGTAATGCAGGCACACACCAGCAGATGATCAAACTAGGGAACTCGATTTCGAGCTATCGAGAGGAAAATGTGTCTGGTAGGTACGTGACGATAACGATAGGAGAATCTCTCTCTCTCTCTCTCTCTCTCTCTCTCTTTGTATATATATATATAGAGGGAGAGAGAGAGAGAGAGAGAAAGTCGAGAAAATCTTTCTGTAGTTTTCCCGTAATCATGAAAAATAACACGAAGCAATTTTCTTTGAACGGGATACCTTGAATGGTAGGCATGATATTGCGAAATCGTAATTGACGGTAAATGCATAGCCCGCGGCTAGAAACCATTTAGATAGAAGAGTATTATCTTCTTTATCTTTTCTCTTTTTCTTCTTCTTCTTCTTCTTTTCTTTTTTTTTTGCTTCCTTTCAAATATTCCATTCCGTGTTCCAACTCTTATTTTTTTTTTTCTTTTATTTTCTCCCTCTCCTCCCTCTATCTCACTCTCTTTTCGATTTTTATCCTATGCCGATAGGATAAAAGAAATCTCAAAAAATAAGCAAAGAAAAGAAATAAAAAGAAAAGTAAAACATATCGATATCTTATCGTACGATATTCAACGAACATCGATATACAATCGGTATCGCTTCATTCATCCCTTTATATTCCGTGATACGATACTTTTCGAATTTTGTGAATATCGTAAATATTATTTTTAATTTTGTAACTCTTTTTTTATTTTTTATTTTTTTTTTTTTTTACGAGGTTTCCTCATTCCCAAACCTAAAACGAATTCGTCAAATATTGGCACTTGGTACTCGGTATTCTTCGCACATGTGAATGATTCTTTTTTTGCTGGGCACTCTAAAAAAAAAAAAGGATCTAAAGAAGATGGATCCTTAAGATCGATCCTCTCGTACGAGCAGATGATCGATCTTAAATATCATTGTAATAAGTTACTCGGACGAAAGTTTTGACTTCGGTGATGTTGGTGTTGGTGCTGGTGATGGTTGGTGAGTAGTATCGATATAAGAAGGAAGAGAAGGTGGGGGTAAGAAAAACAAAAAAAAAAACAAAAAAGAAGAAGAAGAAATAAGATTAAAAAAAAAGAGAGAGAAATAGCAAAGAGGAAGGAGAAGAAGTTGAAAGGAGATGAACGATCGTGAAAACGGGAGGAGGAGGAGGAGGAGGAGGAGGAGGAGGAAGAAAAAAAAGAGAAAGAAGAAGAATAAGAAGAAGAGGAAAAAGAAAACGAAAACAGGGTTCATTCCGTTCGTTTCACCAAGTTTCTCCTTCGTCCACGTAAAATTGCCTTCTTACGATCAGTATAGAAGTTTTCTTCTTGGGTTTGTATATCGTAACGTTGTATATCGTGCAAACTACGAGAAGGAGCTCTGGATAGTACCAAGAAGAGAAAAAAAGAGAGAGAGAGAGAGAGAGAGAGAGAGAGAGAGAGAGAGAGAGTATATATATATATATATATATATATATATACACGTTTGTGTACATACATACCATCGAACAGACAGCAGACCTTCTTACAATCCCTTCGAATGTCTTCGAACGAACGTTCCCTCCATTTTCTTTTCCCTTTTAGGGGGTGGGGGGTGGGAGGGGCGTGAGAGGTGGGAGATCCACTTCCCCGCGTTTTACAACACCACGAATGCCGAAGGTAATTCTCGAGGAGTTTTTAAATCTTTATCCTATCAGAGGGAAGAAGAAAAAGTGTAAGAGAAAGAGGAAGTAGCTGTAGCAACGGTCAACGGCATTGATAGTAGTAGTAGTAGTAGTAGTAGTAGTAGTAGTAGTAGTAGTAGTAGTAGTAGAAGTGGTGATGGTGTTGATGGTGATGGTGGTTGTGTTAGTAAGCGTGTTGCCGAAGGATACAACTTCGTGCATTATAAAGGATCGTAAAGGATTACTCAAGCGGACGGCTTCTTCTGTCCTTTGAGAGATCGACGAACTGTGAAAGAAATTCCATTAGATATTCGTGGAATCTTGAGAGATTTACTACGGAGATACATACATATATATATATATATATTCACTATCTACTTTGTTCGTTTAAACAATGTTTATTAAAATATTTTTCATAAGATTCCTTGTATCATATTTTTTTTCTTAGCTTTTTTTTGTGATCAATAAAAAAAAAAATATATATATATATATATATATATATATATAGAGGAAAAAGAGAGAAAATTTTGCGATGTTATACTTACGTATGTGTGTGCGAGCGAGAGAGACAGAGAGATGGAGAAAGAGAGAGAGAGAGAGAGAGAGAGAAGATATTAACGAGATGGATCTTAGTCATTTTGCATTGAGATCGACTTTGAGATCGATTGGTATTTAAATAATATATGGAGGATAAAGAGATAGGGACAGAGAGAAAGAGAGGGTGGATTGGTGAGTAGGTGGGAGAGTCTTTTCTTTTTTTTTTCTTTTTTCATTTTAGGTTTTAGGCATGAACGATCTTAATGACACGCCAACCCGCTTCTTATTAAAATTCACGATGGATCTTCCTGTAAAAAAAGAGAAAGAGAAAAAGAAGAGAGAGAGAGAGAAGGAGCAGGAAGGGTGGTAGGAAGAGAGCGAGAGAGAATATCCTTTCGGAAGTTATAACTGCTTATAAATATATTTATACATAAGATGTATGGCTTCGTCCACGTTAGGTGTATCCATTATTTATGACGTATCGATCCAACGGTCGCTAGCCAACATTCGCGTATATTACATTAGTCATAGAGAAATTATTCGACGAATTTATTTTTATCAGATCGTCGCTCTCTCTCTCTCTCTCTCATATATATATATATATATATATATATATATATATATATATATATGTATGTATGTATGTATGTATGTATGTATTAACAACGGTAAAGTCAACGAACAATTAACATTTACGTCAAAGATAAAAACGAAATCCTTTCTGACACTTTGCATTACTAAATATAACGTCACCCTATACATATGTGTGTGTGTGTGTATATATAATTTCGTTATTTATCTCGTTCATTCGTTCTTTTCTTTTTTCATTTTTTATTTTCTTTTTTTTTCGTCTTTTTCCTTCTTCTACATACTTCCGACGACATCTTTTTTTTTTTTTTCGTCGGTTCTCATGAAAATTTAATACACGCGTTTCCCTTACTTCTCCTACTAAAAACTACCCTTTCTCTCTCTCTCTCTCTCTCTCTCTCTCTCTCTCTCTCTCTCTCTCTCTCTCTCTCTCCCACCTATTTAACCTATCCATGGAACACCCTCGT
>OU427005.1:2876325-2903825 GCA_911387935.1 Dolichovespula saxonica | reverse complement strand
ACTACTAGTAGTAGTAGCTTAGCAATCTCTCTCTCTCTCTCTTTCTCTCTCTCTCTGTCTGTCTCTGTCTCTCCCTCGATCTTTTGGTCTATCGATCTCTCTATGTTTGCTTCTCCCTCTCTCTCTCTCTCTCTCTCGATCTTCTGGTCTCTTCCTCTTCCTCTTTGTCTCTCTCTATCTCTCTCTATCTCTATCTCTGTCCATCTCTCTATCTCTCTCTATCTCTCATTCCACCCTATTGTTTCGTTAATCCCGACTACGAACAGCCACTTCTCGCTACACAGTTCGCTACCGAGGCGTCAGAGATCTATCTCGTCTTTAGAGATCTGTTTGTCGATCGTATTTCCTTACCGATCGCGGGGATCGCGAGGATCGTGAGGAAGGGGAAGGGGAACGGGAAGGGGGATAAAAATCTTCCGTTTTATTTCCGTACCGTTTCGTTCCGTCGAAATTGTTACGTATGTTTAATGCAATAATCGTGTACCTTAAAGAATACGTATTTTATTTATAGGAAATTTTATAATTTAATTTTATTTATTTAGTTTAAGATGAAACTTCTTACCGATTTTTCTTATAATTGTCGGTCCGTTTGAAACCGATCACCGTTTTTAAACGGGCATACTTAAAGATAGTCTTCGATATTCTCATTCACTTTTTGATACGAGTCGTATGTCGTGTATATTTTCAATGATTCGTTAACGAACTTTAAATTATTTTGTATTATATACGTACGTGCTGATGCGTGTGGTATACTAGGGTATCATCATCGTCATCGTCATCATCATCGTCGTCGTCGAACAGCCTAACAACTGCTCCTTAGTAACGTTAATACCTTTTCGGGATTATCATCCTTACTGTCAATCACGTTTATCTCATGGTAGGTCACGATCGACGACTATGCTTACGTGAGCTGGAATATAAAGCGTACATATTTTCTCTCTCTCTGTGTGTGTGTGTGTGTGTGTGTGTGTGTGTGCGTGCGTGTGTGGGGATTTACGTGTGATCGAGCGAGCGAGCGAGCTTGCGAGTTTAAAAGAAATAAAAAAGATAACGGAATTACGATATTTAAAAAGTGATCGAACAAAATTACAAAAGAATTCGCTCTATCGATCGAAGATCCGTTCGGTTCTTCGAGTTATCGGACGAATCGAAAATTTATTTTATTTAAACTTTCTTTTATTTTTTTTTGTTTTTTTTTTTGACACGTATCGAAAGGATAAAGATTAACGAAATAACGAGAAGCTCTCAATTGATTCGTGATCGCTATTTATTTTTTTTTGTCGTTCTTAAATCGTACTGGACCGTCGTCAACGTTCGTTCGTTTATTTATTAATTTTTCTAAAAGTGAAAAGAACAAAAAAAAAAAAAAAAGAAAAGATTGTATATCAATACCAACGGATAAATGGATTGGTTATGATCGAAATTCCATCGATTCCGGTATATATTAGATTCCGGTTAGTAAAATTTTTTATATATATTTTCATAATTTCGATTTTCAATGATGCAAAGTAACTGGATAAAGGATCGATCGGAGTATTCATTATCATCGTCATCGTCATCGTCGTCGTCATAATCATTCTTGTCATTGTCGTCATAAGCAACGAACACTTAACTACGCGAGCTATTCCTTTACGTGGACAAGGAAATTCATAATGTCTAACCTAATTATAAGCAATAAAGCGTATACTCTCTCTCTCTCTCTCTCCCTCTCTCTCTCTCCCTCTCTCTCTCTCTACGTTGGAGGACCTTATAATGGTTAAGAGGATAGGAAAACGTGGAAGCCAAAACGAAGAGCGAAACTAACTACTACTCGTGTTCCGTTACAAAGGAGTTATTTTAGGAACACCAAAGTACCTGTCCGGTTACCGTCTCCTCCTCCTCCCTCAACCAACCATTCTCTTTATCTAACCCTCCTATCTTCTTTCCTCCCCCGTCCCGTCCACCCCCCCACCCCCGTTTAAAGTTTTCCCTCTATCCTTTTTTTTTTTTCTTCAAAGTTTTACTTTTATACGCTTTTACATTAACGTTTACGTACGTACGTTCGATAGTCGTCACTTTTATATATGTCCGATGAACGATCGTTATCTCTTGGAGATATTGAAAAGCTTTTTATTTTTTTATTTTTTTTTTTATTTTTTTATTTCTTTTTTTTTATCAATGGCTCGACTAAACTCATGTAATACGATTAAAACATTATCCAAGTATATCGAAACGATTTCCTTTCTCTTTTCTTTTTCTTTTATTAATTATTCTTTTTTTTTTATTATTTTTTATTGTTACTATAGGATTATTTTTTACAGATACACACACACACATATATATATATATATATTTTTCGTAATTTTGTGATTATAAATATTTGTTCTTCATTATTAGTCGGAAGAAAAAAAAATATGTGTGCGTGTATATATATAAAATATATATACACACACGAAGATATTGGTAATGTAATTATCGTTTGTAACGAAAGAAAAAAAAGATATATGTGTGTGTGTGTGTGTGTGAGTGTGAGATAAAATATATAGAAATTATAGAACTTTTTAACGCCAATTTCAAAGGTCTCTTCGCTCGTACAATTTTTCCACGTTGCTTAACTGTTCCTATTTTTTTTTCTTTCCTTTCTTCTCTCCAATAGGATAAAATGATCATTGATTTCAATCTCTCTTTCGGTCTCTTTCTCGTTACGATTCCATAAGATTTCATAAGATTTCATAAGAATCCTCATTGACCTCCTTCCATAAAACGATTCGATACAGATAGCAGATTCAAGCCCGTAGCAATAACTGTTCTTGCATCGCTTAGATTCGTCGCAATGCCATAAACGAGCGATCGTAAAATCGTCGCGACTATGGGCGACGATGCAAACAGGTCGATAGATCCCAAGCGAGGTGTTTTTTTTTCCCTCTCTTTTCCTTTTTTTTTGTTGTTGTCGTAGGTTTTCCCTTTTTGTTTTTCTTTTTTTTTTTTTGACGAGCACGATCGATCCTCGCGAATGGCGAAACCCCCATCCGTGTTCTATGTACTCATCAAAGTTTTATCGTACGATTTGTTTGTTCGTTTTTTTTTTTTCCTTTTTATTTTCTTTTTCTTTTATTATCAAAATCCGTCGAACAATTGCCGATGATCGTAGAATTAAATTCTTATTGTTCCCCGTGTAAACCGTTTATTTCTCGTCAATTTCTTTTTCTTTTCTTCTTTTTTTCGGCGTTCGCATTAATCAATTTCTAATTCCGTTGGAAAAAAAATTCGTTATTTTCTCTTTTACAATTTTGTCAAGTAAACCAAACCGAGAGGTAATGAACGTTTTTTTTGCACGCTCGAGATTAAAAAACAAAAAAAAATAGAGAAAGAAAAGAAACGAACGAACGAACAAACAAATCGACGTTCAAACGTTGGTGACAAAGGTGTCGACAATCGCTTAAAAAAAAAAAAAAAAGAAAAAAAGTAAAACGATCCTATACGCACGTTTTTGTCGCGTGTCTAATCAACTTTAA
The DNA here is from genome assembly GCA_911387935.1 of Dolichovespula saxonica. Classification (NCBI taxonomy): domain Eukaryota; kingdom Metazoa; phylum Arthropoda; class Insecta; order Hymenoptera; family Vespidae; genus Dolichovespula; species Dolichovespula saxonica. Next base: position 2,900,331 of record OU427005.1, on the reverse strand, counting down.
TTAATCTACCGCAGTTCTACGTTACGGATTTCTCCAAACGCGGGAATTAAATCGAATAAGATTAATTTTATCTCTCACGTGCAAATCACTCTAGTATCGATATTATTTTTTATTTTAAATAATGATTATCTCCCTCTCCCCCCGCCCTCTCTGTCTCTCTCTCTCTCTCTCTCTCTCTCTCTCTCTCTCTCTCTCTCTCTCTCTCTTAAATAATGAATCTTTAAATAATGAATCTCTCTCTTTCCACGTAAGAGATCACCAGTACGATTTTAATAGTAAATTAATGTATCAACGATCCAATGTTTGATCGATAGATCGATGAAATCAATAATTTCATTGTCCAATGTGATTGATAGATCGACGAGAATAATCAAGCAATAAATTAATAATAAATATTTGCGATAATGAATTATAATTGAAATTATAATTACGATTACGTCGAACATTGGATGATCGTTTGGAAAAATTCGATTGTATTATTCGTATTTATTATTTCATTTGTATTTATTATTCATTCATTCATTCATTCATTTATTTATTTATTAATTTTTCTTTTTGTTGAACGAATCTTTTTCATACGTTCTTACGAAAAAGTCGACTTTTAGATAGCAACATATTCGACAAAAGAACTCGTAGCATATCCGATAGCACTTTTCCTACTCGTCGATAGTTCAAAGATTCTTTCAATCGTATCTACCACGTTTCTGTATTCTCGATGCGCAGTATGATAACCAAAAGGGGAGAGGGGGGAGAGGAAGAAGAGGGGAACGATATTCAAATCTTCATTCTTATTCTACTGGAATTGGAAAAAGAGCGGATTCGGTGCATTGTAGGGAACTGAATGTTTCTCTGAATGTTCTTTGAAACATATACATATACATAATATATATATATATATATATATATATATATATATATATATATAAATATATGTATCTAGATATAACATCCATTCGTATGTGTCCCTAATACATAGATATCCTACTCCTATCTCACACATACCATAGATGATCCTATAGAAACCATATAGACCCTTCTCTATGTGTATCAATTTATTTGGAAACGTATATCATCATCGCACCTTGTAGATGAATAACAAAAATTGTTCTTTTCTTATCCTTTTCTTTTTTTCTTGTATTCGCTCTACTTCCTTTCTCGTTTATTTGTCCATTAAAATTCTTTTCCTTTCTTTTGTTTTTCTTTTTTTTTTTTTTTATTTATCTTTCGTTCGTCCCCTTTAGATTCATCATCGTACGACTAATGAATATAAAACAATATCACGGGGAATCATATTGGCGGGAGTAAGAGTTCGTTCGTTTTTCTGCAAATATATATCTTTAAGACGATCGTCATATCAGGTGCACTCCGTACCATATATATATATATATATATATATATATATATATATATATATATATATATATACACACATATATACCACCACTCTCTTTATGATATTTTTATCAACGTCTAATTCAGCAGGAATGTGGGCTTCGAATCGAGAATCGTATCGCTCGTCTATAGGTGCGATAACAGAAAGAGAGAGAGAGAGAGAGAGAGAGAGAGAGAGAGAGAGAGAGAGAGAGAGACTATCGTTTATTTTTAGATGAGTGACGTACACGATCTCGTTCGCCTGACGATAGCTTCCTTGTCATTTTCACTATCGTTCGATGCGATTTTATTTATTTATCTTTTTTTTTTTAATTTTGATATATATTTTTTTTTTTTTAATCTTTTTTTCTGTCTCGGAGTACATAGTAGTTTCTTTCGATATATCGAATAATCGATCGATTCTATCGGGAGCAAAATAATCGAAAGATATACTTTTACTTTTTCTATTTTATCGGTAAACGCTCTCGTTTTCCTTATCTCTGTCTCTCTCTCTCTCTCTTTCTCTTTCTCTCTCTCTTTCCGTACGTGGACGGACGTTACGTACACTTAGATGAGGAATTTCAAGAACTTTATAAGAGTTTGTATGTACATACGACGCGTGTGTCGATGCGAACGATTATTATTACGAAATAAAATAAGAAATAAATCTGCCTTTCATAAGCCTTTCTCCTTCCTCCCAAGGATAAATGTTATTAATTTATATGTATGTGTATATATATATATAAAAGAAAAAAGAAAAGAAGGGTTATACTTTCTTCATTGAGAATGTTTCAATAAACAACTAAAACGTGTTTTTAGTGAAATATCAATCGATCGTTTGTGCGCGTTATATATATTTATTTTATATTTTATCGTAATGGCTGTTAACGAGACGCAAGGATTTCAAATTGAAGAAAATGAAGAAGAGAGAAAAAGACAAAAGACAAAACAATGATCGACCCTTTTTTGCCTCGAACTTTCGTCCTAATCGCAAAGATTTTTACTGCTCGACGTGTATAATGTCATCATACTTTCGATCTAATTTAGATGACGTTCGTTCGATCGATTTTCAATAAGTTACGCACGACTGTATCTTAAACAAAACAAAACAAAAAGAAATAAAATCAACCGGAAAGAAAAAAAAAAAGAATTAACACGATGGAAAATGTATAATAATGTATTCGTGACGTCGACTCTCGTCATCGATTAACATCGTTTCAATGATTAAGAATGTGACGATGTCAAGAATAAAAAAAAAAAAAAAAGAAAATAATCTGAGGGATGAAAAAAAATGTCGATGAGAATGTCGAATTAGAAGAGAGGAAACAAAAGAAAGAGAAAGATGAGGAAAATGGGAAAAGAAAGAAAGAGAAAAGAAAAATAATATTATACATTTTGTGATTCTCTCTCTCTCTCTCTCTCTCTCTCTCTCTCTCTCTCTTTCTCTTTCTCTATCTATATCTCTATCTCTATCTATCTATCTCGTTGTAATCACTATATCAGAGAATGCTTAGAAGGGTGTTTGGCCGGCTACCCTCTCCTCCCCTCCCTCGCTCCCTCTTTCTTTCTCTCTCTCTCTCTCTCTCTCTCTCTCTCAATCTATCTATCTATCTCTCTCTCTCTCTCTCTCTCTCTCTTTCTCTCAATCTATCTATCTGTCTATCTCTCTCTTTCTCCCCTCTACCTCTAGTCGTTCACTCTTTTCCCCCACTCCGTTCTTCCATAGTACCGTTCTCGGGCGGCATCGGCGGCTCGACGCGAAGTTGGCCGACGCGCAAGCGCTAGCCCCGAACTTCCCCGAGGCAGGTCAGTCGTGCGTGGCCCTTTGCGCGCGTCGCATCTATTTCTCTCGCGATATATTCGGGGTGCGTTTACGATTCGTACCACTCTTTTCTCTCTCTCTCTCTCTCTCTCTCTCTCTCTCTCTCTCTCTCTATCTCTATCTCTCTCTCTCTCTCTCTCTATATATATATATATATATATATATATATATATATATCTTTCTCAAAGCTTTTTTCTCTTCCTACTAATCGTAGCAAATTTTTCATATCAATTTATCGTATTAATTTATCTCACTTATTTACTTACTCACTCGCTCGCTCACTTGCCAACTTTCTTTCCTTCTTTCCTTTCCTTACCTTTCCTTTCCTTTCCTTTTATTTCCTTCTTCTTCACCTCCCCCTCCTCCTCTTTTCCTCCCGCCTCCCGCGCCTCCCTTATTCCTATCCGTCGGAGAAGGGAATTATCGTATTCCTTTCGTTCTTTTTCTTTCTTTTCTTCCTCGTTTTTCCTTCCCTTCTCTATCTTCCCTCTTCACACACGTTTTCTCGAGTGTCAAGAGAAGAAAAAGAAATATTATTCTAAGTCCTACGTCACGCAGGGGGTGTGCTATATAAAATCATCGTCCAAAAGAGAAGAAGAAGAGGAGGAGGTGGAGGAGGTGGAGGAGGAGGAGGAGAAGAAGAAGAAGGAGGTGGAAGAAGAGGAAGAAGATAAAGAAAAAAGGCAGGAGGAGCAAGTGTTTTTCTCGAGAGAAAGTGGATTTATTATACAGGGATTAATCAAGGAGAATTTGCTTAACGTACGTTTATTAATTAACTTCATTATATAATCAAATCCATATTTCCGTTATTGGTGTTAAATAAGCGTCTTTTGACGAGAAAGAAAGAAAGAAAGAAAGGAAGGAAGGAAAAGAAAAGTTGTGTCTATTGTGCGTGTGTGTGCGTGTGCTTGTTTTTGTGTGTGTGTATATATATATATATACACACACACACACACACACACACACACACATGCGTATATATATATACATATTACGCATATACCATTCGTCGTGTGCTTCCAACGATACTTTTCTTTTATCAAACGAGACTTAAAACGACGTTACCGAATTGTGTTTGTTTTGATTTTATCTTAAAAGAAAAAAGAAAGAAAGAAAGAAAGAAAGAAAGAGAGAAAAAGTAAAAGTAAAAGAGACGAGGAAGATCATACATATATTTATATTTAACTGTGATATCTTGGAACGTTGGTGGTTTTCGTAGAACATAAATATTATAACAGTTTAATGTTTTAAATTATTACGTGTGGCACGTGAGAGTGGTGTTTGTATGTGTGTGTGCTGTGTGTGTGTGCTGTGTATAATTTGTTACGAACAAACAGAAGTAAGAACGTACGAACGAACGTACGAAGGAAGAAAGAAAGGAACGAAACGTACGAGCGAGAATTATTAATTAAGTGATACGTTGTTACAGTTTTGCCGTCCGTATGTTTCTAATAATGTCCATTTGTTAAGCTAAACGACGACTATCGTCCAAACGTCTACATCAATATCAGTCTATCCATCTTTATCTTATTCTATCTATCCATCTATCTATCTCTTTCTATCTCTCTCACTTTCTTTATCTCAATCTATCTATTTATCTATCTATCTATCAATCTATTTGTCTGTCTGTCCGCCAATCTCTCTATCTCTCTATCTGTGTCTCGAGAGGTTCGACCAATGCAAGACTCGTACTACTGCCTTCTCTTGGTCAATCACGTTACGTATTTTCTACGACCGAACTAACGGGACAACAACAACAACACAACAACAATACCGTCCTCGTCGTAGTCACTATTATCCTCCAGACAACGTCACTCACTCTTTTCTCCGAGGGAAAAATAAAAGGGGTATCGATATTAATAAAACGAGGTAGGCCGATTTCGATCCGTCGCTTCGAGAAAGAGATTCCTTTTCCTTTTTATTACAACAACTTTTTCTTTTTTTTTTTTTTTTTTTTTTTTTTTTTTTTAAATAATTTCTCACTCATATGAGTTAATCCAAATCGCACGAAATCCTCTCGCACACCCCTTCTTAACCAACCACCCCCCTTAACAACCCCTCCCTCCATCCTGACCGAAAGCTCACACTCTTCCCGTTGCCCCCCCCCCCGTTTTTTTTATCCCTCTTAATATCTTATGTATTCCGTTTTCTTTATCTTCTTTTTCTTTTCTTTTTTCTTTCGAATCGTGAAAATCGAATCGTGAAAGTCGGAACGTCGAAATTATTTCAATTATTTCGATTATTTCGAGTTGACCTCTTATCTATATCTAGATATGAAAAAAGAGAGAGAGAGAGAGAGAGAGAGAGAGAGAGAGAGAGAGATACGTGGATTTAATACTTTTTAAAGTATTTTCTTTCTTTTCAAGTAATTGTTCGTTTGTTTCTTTCTTTTATCAATTTAAAGAAAAATTTCTTTTCTTTTCTCTCTCTCTCTCTCTCTCTCTCTTTTTTCTTTTTTTACAAAATATTCTTCTTCGAGCGTCCATGGAATTTATTATCTTCTATGATACATCGTTTCTAACAATTTCATTTTCGATTATTATATTAAGAACGATATCGCGTTGTATATTTACGCAAAAGGGATATTGTTGTCGGTGTAAATATTTGTTTGAATTTTTTACGAAAGAGAGAGAGAGAGAGAGAGAGAGAGAGAGAGAGAGAGAGAGAGAGAGAGAAAGGTATCGTATTGAAAGATTTAATTTAAACGGTGTATTCTTCGTTCGAAAGCAATCATCGATTTAACAGCCAGCAGTCCGTTAAAAACCATTGACGATTGTAAGTATTTGTTTGGGTGTCCACTTATCTACTGTTTCATTCGTGCCGGCGTACACGTGGGCCGCTCACGTTATTTGCCATAAGCCCGTCGCACACAAGATTATCTCCTTTTTTTCTTTTTTTATTTCTCTTCTTTTTTTTTTGCTCTCTCTCTCTTTCTCTCTCTCTCTTTCTCTTTCTCTCCCGATTCATTCCCTTTCCTTCTTCTCTCTCTCTCTGTCTCTCTCTTTTTCATCGCCAAGCATAAATATCAGCCATGAACGATATATATATATATATATATATGTACGTGTGTATGTGTGTGTGTATGTGTGTGTGTATATAAAAGTGGTAACGCTACTCTAGCGTTGTTGTACAGCGTCTACACCTGTTTCTCGTTTCCATTCTAAGCTACGTATGCTCTAATCGGCTATTACGTTTAAAAGCGATTTATGTATTAGCGATCATAAAGGCGAGCTTAAATCGTAGTTATATCGATATATATATATATATATGACGGGAAGTTTCCTTGTTTCCTTTCTGTACATTTTTTCCTTCTTCTTCGTCTTCTTCTTTATCTTTTTCCTTCTTTTCGTTCATTTATTTTCTCCTTTTTTATTTATTTATTTATTTATTTATTTCGATATTCCATTCGTTAGCGCGAAGAAAATATTACTTCGTTTTCTTTTTCTTTTTTTTCCTTTTTTTTTTTTTTTTTTTTTGAATCTCATATATAAGAACATTTAATTTCTTTCGTATCGTACACACCCGCGCTCAGAGATTTGTATATACTTTGTTCAACGTTAAAATATAATAACGTTCGAATATTTTCTTTATTCAAATTCTATACCAATCATATATATATATATATATCCTTGATCTGTTTATTGCAATATAATATTTAAATGTTATTCTTTCGTGCATTCCAAGTTATAGCGTCTCACTGCGTCACGGCTCTCTCCTCTCCCCCTCTCAAAAAAAAGAAACAAAAAATATTGATCCTACACGTCGTCGTTCATAGTTTTCAAATCGATTGAATACAAACGTACCTATCTATATATGTATACATATACATATATATATATATACACATACATACATATATACACATGTATGTGTGTATATATCTGCCTTGGGCGAATCTGTTGCTGATAACATTACTCCCGCATTCCTGTTGTAGTTACCATGAGAAGAGAAAACAAACGTCTACTGCTAGTCGAAGGTCGATCGTACAGTAAAATCATCATTTGAAATATCTCTTTCTTTACGCACCCACACACACACACACACACACACACACACACACACACACACACACAAAATATACACACACAAATATTCGTATACGTACATATATATCCACATGAATATTTTACCGTCACAAAATACATACAATAAGAAATCGATTATTCCGACATATATTTTTTTTTCTCTCTCTTTCTTTACTATCGTCAAATATTAGCATTAAATAATCGCTTTCGTTCGATCAAATAACTATCGAAAAGTTATTGCAAGTTTCCTAAAGATTAAATTGCCCGAGCACACACACACACACACACACACACACACACACATATATATATAATACATATTTATTTAATCCGTCTGTGAGTTCAGAAATGGTATCGGTTAAAGCACTACCGATTAATTAATAATCCGGAAAGGATAGACTTTCATTAATCCGTTTTTATTATTTAACCTTGTATCATCGATGGAATAAAAATACGTAAGATTAATACGTATATATATATATATATGTATGTAAGACTTTATTGTTACATCATCGATATCGTTATTAGATTCGAGTTAGTCAGTCGCAAGAAGGCCAAGTTTATTCGCGAGCGTAAACGAGGAGTATAAAAGGAATTGTAACGTATAAACCAAAGAGGAATTTGCGATTGAACGAGCAAAACCCTCATCTCTCTCTCCCTCTCTCTCTCTCTCTCTCTCTCTCTCTCTCTCTCTCTCTCTCTCTCTCTCTCTTTCTCTTTTTAATATCCTCACCCTTATTCCCACTCCTATCAGCACCGTCACCAATACTATTCTCTTTCTCGTTTTCATCGAACGACACACACTTTATCAATACACACTTGGCAAAGCTTTAGAAAACTACGCGTTGTATACTTTCTGTCGTAAAGACGCATAAACAGTTCTGGAATCTGACCAGAAATCAACAACGAACACGATGAACGAAATATATATATATATATATATATCTTTCTGAGGATAAGATATTTCCGTCGATGAAGCGAAAATATTTATAACGTATATCCGATCGAATATTAATTAGCGTACGTACCTACGTACGATTTTCTTTTTTTACGAGTGTAAAATACAATCCGTCACTTTTAAACGATTTAATAGTCGTACAAGGTGATCGATATAATTCGAAATGTTTTATTAAATATTATTGATATTTATTTAATAAATTATTTACGAACGATTATATACATACACATAAATATATATATATATATATATATATATATATATATTTATATATATATATATATATTTATATCACGTATGAAGAACAATCTTATATTTGTCGTATCGTAAATAAATATGTATATATATATATTTTAATTTTAAATATTAACATATTTATATATATATATATATATATATATATATATATTAATTTTATTTATATTTTCTTTCTTGTTTTTCGTTCCGTTTCTTTTTAATTCGATATTTAATTTTATTAATTAATTTATTTATTTAATTTTTTTTTTTTTGAGAGAGAGAAAGAGAGAGAACGTAAAACTTCATAGAGATTTATTAAATTGAAGGATCAACGAGGTAATCGGATCTTAATTTGGATGCACCTTTTCTTTCTCCTTCTCCTTCTTTATTCCTATTCTTTTTTCCTTTTTAACGTTTCTCCCTAACGTTACTTCCGAATTACGTCGCTTTTCGGAGCGAATTTAAGCCGGTTGGGATTCATCAATGGCCATCGCTCGAGGTTACATAATCCGTGAGCATGTAAACACGACCGATCGAATTATGGTCGTCAACGGTCTAAATCCACGACAGTCCGGGGGTCCGATCGATTGTTAACAAGAAGAACCGTCCCCTTTTATCGTCTTTCACCACGATTCTCTCTCTTTCACTTTTATCTCATTCTATTTCTCTCGCTGTCACTCTATATCTCTTTGGTCTAAGACGTTTAACAGGACTTTAACTCAAGTAAACGTGGTGATCTATCATGTCGTGTTTCTTTACGTTTCATTTAAGTACATTCTGTTCTTTTCTTTTTGTCTTATTTTATTTTATTTTATTTTATTTTATTTTATTTTATTTTTATTCGTCTCGTAGTAACGTCGAAAATTTCGATCTCGTTTCTACAAGAAAAATCGAGTGAAAATTGTATTTCTTTTCTTCTCCTTCTTCTCCTTCTTCTTCTTTCTACTTTTTTTCTTTTGTTAAATATAATACAACGATATATTTGGATTATATAAAAGTTGCAACGGCTGAGAAATCTTTTATTTTTTATTTATTTATTTATTTTTTTTTTCCTATTAATCTTTTCTCGAAGAAATAATGAATTTTGTATCGTATAATTCAACGAACATTGATCCTTATATTCGTCAAAATTCGAATTAATATTTGCAAAAATTCAATGAGAAATACATATGTGTGTGTGTGTGTGTGTGTGTATTTCTAGATAAGTTTTTAGTGTTCATCGTTGAACGTCAGAAACGAGAAGATCCATTTGTTAGCCACTTTCTTTCTTTTTCATTTTTATTTCATTGTATTTTTTTTTTTTTTTTTTTTTCTTTCTTATCCGTCCCCGTGGAGAAACATCGAAAAATTTCGATCTCGTTTTTACGCCACATAACGATAAAAATTTATATCATCTATTTTCCTTTCCCTTATATTTTTCATTTCTCGATGTATAAATTCCTTCTTTGTTTATTTATTCATTTGTTGTATATATATTTTTTTTTGTTTTCGTTAACCATTTAAATTATAACTGTAAAGAGATCTCTCTCTCTCTCTCACTCACTCTTTCCTTCTATCAATGGTAAAATTGATGTATATGGGAAATATATATTATATTATGGGAAATATATATTATATATATATATTAATTCGTCAATAATTCGAATAAATTTTTAGATTTTCGTTGTCGATTGTAAGAGACAAGAGGATCCATTTTGATCGACCTTTTTCTTTTTCTTTTTTAACGAGAGTCTCAATCGTTCAATCGTTTATTTGCAACGTTCCCAGAGTAACTTTTTTTTTTTTTAAGGGTCGTCTCTCTTGGTTTAGATTCGACGAGGTAAAGTTTGTTAGTAGCTAGGAGGGTTGCTCGTTCTTGTTCGTTGAACGATAAGGTTCTTTTACGTACAGTTATTATTTTCCATGTAACGATATCGGTGAACCTTCTGAAATAAGTTCTCGAATCCCTCCCTCCCTCCTCCTCACTACCCCCCAATAGAAAAGGGATTTGAAGAAAGAAAAGAGCTTTCATTTTCTTTCGTTATCTTTATCAGGAAAAAAAGGGAGGAATGAAACGACGGAACCACCATATTTTTTACTATTATTATTACTATTACTATTACTATTATTATTACTACTACTACTACTGTTAAAATGCTATTGCTTTTTTCATCATTTCAAACCGTATTTGACATCGTAACCACTCCGGAGGACACCCTTCACCTCCTCCTCCTCCTCCTCTTATCTCTCCTCCTCCTCCTCCTCCTCCTCCTCCTCCTCCTCCTCCTCCTCCTCCTCCTCCTCCTCCTTTTTCTCCTCCATCATCCTGAAGTTTGATCAACGCGTTCTCTCCCTCTTTTCCGTCCTTTTTCTTCTTCGTTGAGAAATGTCACGTGACCGAAATGTCAGGAACGTTTCTTTCACGATTCAGAAGCGGAGGGAGGACGGGGGCGATGACTTTTTCGAAGGGGCTTTTTCTTCCTCCTTTTTTTTCTTTCTTTTTTTTTTTTTTTTTTGGTTTGAACGAGGGGTCGAGAGCATCCTCCACTCTACGTTCGGATATTTGCGCCTGGTTATCTATTTTTTTTTTTTTTTTTTTAATCATATATATATATATATTATTCTCCCTTTATTTTGTTTTTCTTCTTATTAATTAATTAATTCATTCATTCATGTATTTATTTATTTATTTATTTATTTTTTGTTAAAGTCGTTCGTCGAAGTTATCGATTAAAAAAATATCTAAAGAAAAATACATTAGCGGTGATATTTTGAATAGGGTTGCGGTGATGTTGGGGGAGGGGGTGGGCTCGTTGAGAGAGAGAAAAAAGGGGGGTTGCGACGATTTCATCCGGATTTATACGGGGTTACGGGGTTGAGGGGGGGGGGGTACGGGGGCATCCGAGAGTATTGTACTCGTTGAAATATTTTTTTAATCGCTATATTTTCTTTTTTATTTTTTTTATATATATATATTTTTTTTATTATTCTACCTTTATTGTGCTTTTTATTAAAACCGTTCGTCGAAGTTATCGATTAAAAAAGAGAGAGAGAAAGAGAGAGGGGAGAAAAAAACCAAAAAAAAAGAGAGAGAGAGAGAAAAAAAAGATGGTAAACATCTGTGGTGACGTACAGATTAGTGTAGGAGGGATGTGTGGGGGTGGCAGGAGGTGGAGAGGGTGTGGGGAGGGGGTGGAGCCGAAAGACAACGACAAACGATAAAAAAAGTATGCGCACTTTTACGATTTAAATATTAATTTGCATCTTTTCTTAAAAAATATATATTTCAATCGAACGTTCTCGCGTACATATATTATATGTATAATAGTTTACGATAAATATGTATTCTCTCTTCGTTAAAAACAAACAGAAGTAAACAAAAATATAAAGAAAGAAAAGGACGAAGAAGAAAGATGGTGAGAGAGTCGCAGTGACGGTCGCGAAAAAATTTTCTATTCTTTTCTATTCGATGGAACAAACGTTATAGCGTCGAAGAGAGAAAGAAATGGAAAAGATAAACGAGAAAGAGAAAGAAAAAAGAAAAAGCGATTAGGATTAAAGTATTAATACTGGTATGGTCTCGTCTCGGCATTGGTGTCACCTGAGTATCGAAGAAACGCTTGGCCCTGTGCACTCGTGCGGAATGCCCCTCTTTTAGTGGTTCGCTTCGACATGCAAGCTTCTACGAGGAAGAGGGTGGAACTTTAGAAAGAGAAAGAGAGAGAGAGAGGGGGAAGGAAAGAGAGAGAAAGATAGATAGATAGATAGATAGATAGATAGATAGAATAAGAGAGAGAGAGAGAGAGAGAGTGAGTCTATACACCGTGAAATAATACTAACACACATAGCTACTTATTGATTTTTCCAGCGAACTAGCCTCTTGTAAAAGCAACGAACGAGCGTCCTAGGTAGACGCGCAATCCTGCCGTTCTACGACCTCCTTCTTCCACTAAAATCTACCTCGAAAATACCAAACCTCTTAAGAGTTTTCACTCCGTTTTCTTCTCTTACCGAATCTCAATCTCGATCTCGATCGTAATCGTATTCGTATTCGTAATTGTACGATATCGTGAAAAATTTCAATGGCATATAAACAAATCCGCGAGATTCTATTTATAAATTTTTTATATATAAAAATATGTGCGTGTGTGATAAATTTACTTGGGGTGTGTTAAATGTAGATTGTGTCGCGCGCGTGTGTACCTTTTTTTTTCGGATAGGGGAAAAAAAAAGATTAAAAGAAAAAAAGAAATCGAACAACATTTGAGAGATTTGAGAGAGTTAAAAGAGAGAGTGAGAGAGGATTAGTGGGAGAGGGAGGGAGAGAGGGAGGGAGAGATCGATTTTCTGGTATCTTGAACTCTGCAGAAGAGCATCCAGGAAGTCAAACGTCGTCAGTTAGTATGATATAAGTAGGTTTTGAAGTGAACGCATATGTTCGACGACAGCCGTTTCTGTTTCATCCGGTAAGAAAAGAGAGAAAAACGAGAAAGACTTCGTTCAGCACCCACACACACCCACATACACACACATGTATGTATGTATGTATTTGTGTATGTATGTATGTATGCATGTATGTATGTAGCAACCCTCATCGAATAATTTTGCAGACGGTTGCATAGAGGATCCCGTAAGTCGCATATTCGAGTTCTCTCTCTCTCTCTCTCTCTCTCTTTCAGTGTCTCTATCTAACGGTCGCCAGTTAGATCTGTCCGCAGTTAATAATGGCTTGACCGTTTGATTTAACGACGTCATTACGAGAAAGATATGTGTGTGTGTGTGTGTGTGTGTGTACACGTGTGTGTGTGTGTGTATGTGTGTGTGAGCGTGTGTGGTCACCACGCCCTTTCTATACTAACGCACTTTCATTAAATTCGCCGCTATTAAAACTCGCATGCTCGCTTGACACAACGACTTGAAGTAATTGGGCCGTATTATTATATTTAATAATCTACCGGTGGTTTTTTTCAGTATATCTTTTTACATATATATATATATATATATATATATATATATATATATATATATATAAGAGAGAGAGAGAGAGAGAGAGAGAGAGATTAGAACGGACGTCCTTGATATACTTCCCCTTCCCCCCTAATGATTTGTCACTCACTCAGAATTTAGATGTCATCGAGCGAGTTTTATCCTTCCTTTTTTTTTTCAATTTTTGTTTTGTTTTTATTCACTTACTTACTTATTTATTCATTTTTTAAATAAGATTGACATTGACGTTACGTACACTTGATTGTTGCTCGAAAGAAAAAACAAAAAAAAAAAAAAAAAAAGAAAAGAAAAGAAGAAGGAAAAAGAAAAGAGAATCATTCATATTATTTACGGTCAAAAAGTTATTGCTAATATAACATTCGTTTCGATGATATTAATCAATCAATGGTAACGATAATATTACGTTTCGTCGACGTTCACAGTAATTATTATTCGAGAGCAATTTTTCTAAGCGTTGGTTAAAAGTAAATGACGTTTTCAGAATTGCTCGTGTTAACAAGGTAATTTAATGAATTTTAGTGGCAATTCAAGTTATATCGAGTAGAATAAGACGGCAAGATTTCCTACTTACTTTTTATCTATTTATCTCTCTCTCTCTCTCTCTCTCTCTCTCTCTCTCTCTCTCTGTCTCTCTCTTTCTCTCTCGCGTTGGATCTCGTGCAACAGGGGCATAAACCTGCACCGTTCGACCACCCCCTGCACCCCTACCCCCCTTTTATTCCTCTCGACTCAGCAAATAGTCAGATCGGTATTAAAGATATCTCATATTCTCTATTCCATGTACTTACACACACACACACACACACACACACACATTCTCTCTCTCTCTGTCTTTAACTACATACCAGTTGTTACATATTTTAGATCGAACCGGAGGATAAGCATTTTCTCTTCTAATAAATGTTACATCGACGATCATAAGTAGGAGATCATCTTCCATTCGTGAATTACTTTTTAACAGTTTAAAGGAGATTTATCTAGTATATCAATTTGCTATTCGATGGATAATTTGATGAACTTCAATAAGTATCGCTCGCGTACTACACCCTAACACACACGCATACACACACATATGTATATGTTTATACATATTTAATACTCTATAATAGTATCTACGAATTATTGATAATTATATTATTAAAATTAATTGACAATTCATTTCGATTAATATATATATATATATATATATATATATATATATATTAATTAAACAATAATAATAATAATAATAATAATAATAATAATAATAATAATAATAATAATAATAATAATAATAATAATAATAATATACATCGTAAACCCATAACGTTGAAATATTTCATAGAGTTGTTAGCAATAGCAATATGGACATTGACGGTTCTTTTTTTTTTTCTTCCAAATTCTAATAATAACTCGACTATTGGAGAACGTAAAGGAAGATATAAAAAATCGTGGGAGGTGGGGTCGATGGGGATGAGGTTGCTAGAGGGGGTGAAGGGAGTAAAAAAAGAAGAAGGAAAATAAAAACTAGGAAATCTTGTGTCGTTCGTTTCTCTCTCTCTATCTTTTCTTTATATCTCTCTCTAGATTCGAGTTCCTAATTTCTTTTTTCGTTCTTTTCGTCCCCTCTCTCCAACGACCTATCTTACTCCCTCCCCTCCCACCACCACCACCAACCACCACCACATCACACTCCCATAGAGAGAAGCCGATTCATTACAGGCAAGTTGATTTCTCGTGCACAGGGGCGTATAACGAGCACTTTAATTGACTCCGGTTATATGTCGTGGCAGAGGGAGAGAAAACGCGATATTCGTGGAATTCGGGCAATGCCTGGCCTGGGCCAGTCGCCTTTATCGATCCAAAGCCCAGGAACGTGACGTGCCGATTTTGGTGCCCCTCCTCCACCCACCTATCCACCCACCCACCCCGCGTCCGTTGTTCGCTTAACTTGTAAATCGAGAAACTTGTATGGCTTTCCTTATGAATTTTCTTTAATATCAATTATTCAAATATGATCGAGATTTTAATATTAATTTTCTATAATATAAATTATTCAAATATTATCGGGAATTTAATATTAATTTTCTATAATATAAATTATTCAAATATTATCGGGAATTTAATATTAATTTTCTATAATATAAATTATTCGAGTATAATCGAGAATTTAATATAAATTTTCTTTGATACAATTGCTTTTTTTTTTTTCTTTGTGTTAAAAAAGTATATATATGTATTATATATGGAAAAAAAAAAAATGAAACAAATCGAGAGAACAAGAAAGAGAGAGAGAGAGAAAGAGAGAATAGTTTTTGTCTTTCTATCTCTTTCTCTTTCTCTTTCTCTTTCTCTTTTTCCGTCTTTCTTTCTCCAACTGAAATTGAAGAGGGTCGTTTGATTTATGAGAAAAGGCAACGGTACATCAGAGCCCTTCTCCTTTCGTCTATTTCGTTTCTTCCCTGCTTGAATTTCGCGAATCTCCGTTCTCTTACCCTTCGTCCTAAGCGCACCCTTCGACCCTTTCTTCTCTCTCTTTCTCTCTCTCTCTCTATATATATATATATATATATCTATCTATCTCTATCTCTATCTATCCCTGTCTCTCTGTCTCTATCTCTATCTCTGTCTGTCTCACTCCTTCCATAGTCGCGACCCGATGTGAGTAATGTAAGGGAAGGGCACGAATTCTGACACGTGCCTACTGAAAACCTACGACGATGCCCTTAGAATCCGAAAGATGTCTGTCTCAGCTCTTCGACGTACTTCCTCGTCCCTTTTTTTTTTATTTTTATTTTTATTTTTATTCTTTTTTTTTTTGCTTTCCTTTCTTTTTTTATTCATTCGTTCGTTCGTTCATTTACTCTTTCTCTCGTTCGAGTCATTCAATTATCCACAATATTTGTTTGTTTTGGTTTTTGTTTTGGACTCTTTCGTCAATGTATACGCGTATAGGCGTGTGCGAGTATATTTAAATATATATGTATACGTATATAATGTATATGTATTATATGTATGTATGTTTTATTTTGTTGCAGGTACGTATATAGAATTATTATACGATTACGAGGATGACGGAGACATAATCGAGAGTGGCCTGGAAAGTCGTACGTTCATTTTCTTTTTTACTTTTTTCCTTTTCCAATGTCTTCTTTCTCTTTTATTGTTTAAAAAAAAAAAAAAAAAAAAAAAGAAAAAAAATGTAAACGACGGCGAACGTTTCATTTTTATCTTTTTTTTTTTTTAATGTATTTCTTTCATTATTTAAGCTCTTGGAGCAATAATTTTTTATCAGACGAATAACGAAATGACATTTAACTATTCGACGTTCAATTGAAAATCTAAACACTAAAATACCGATCGATCGAACGATCGATCGGCAGGCGCGTGTTAAACGATATATTATCGAGATCGATCGATCGATCTAAACTTTCGACAGCCAATAAATGTTTCGAACGATCTTCGGAGAATTTGTTTCGTCCCTTTTAAATAATCGTTTTACAAGTGCGAAGGATTCTTACTTATTTTATTTTCCCCTCTATGAATGACAGAGAGAGAGAGAGAGAGAGAGAGTGAAAGTGAGAGTGAAAGAGAGAGAGAGAGAGAGAGAGAGAGTCTTGAAAAATTCAAGGAACATACGTTGCTCGTTCGAAAGGACCCCGGTTACAAGGAAATGACCCTACTTGAAACTTATTTACGATATCGTCAATAATATCGGATGCGTGGACCGGACAAGAGCGACGTAAAGAAGAGAAAACCGATCGCCGTGAATTTCCGTTCCATCCTTATTCTCTCTCTCTCCCTCCCCCTTACCCCTCTCCCCCTGCTCCACCCCTCGCCTCATCCCCTTTCCTTCCTTCCCTTCCTTTGCCCCCTTCGGCCAATATTTTATGCGATCTTAGAACATCCTTAGGGTCGATCTCTCTGTCCCTTACTTTCTTCTCCCCCTCCTTTTCCCTCCCCCACCCTCCCTACACCTCCCCCTCCCATCTCCTCCTTTTCGTTTTACATCGATCTTCATTCGATGGACCACCGTACGCCCTTTTATATCGCGTCTCTTTCGTCTAAGTCTCGACGTTAAATAAAAAACAAAATAAATAAATAAATTAATTAATAAATAAAAGATAAAAAGAAAATAATAAAAGGTAAAACACTTGTATATAACGTATATTCGATTGAATTAAAAGTCTTGATATTGAAATCTTGATATTTTATATTATTAAAAAAAAAAAAAAAAAAAAAGAAAAATAAATAAAATAAAAGAAGAAAAAAAACGCGTAAGAATGAGACTTCGATCACAAACGCACATACCGGCGTCGACTCTTTTTTTCTCATTACACTTTTATATACGTCACGATTTATTTCGATTTATTTTCGTTGTAATTAAATTTTTTTTTTCTTTTTTTCTTTTTTTTATCGCGTAATCATGTCGGATATAAATCGGACGTCTTCGACGTGGGTACGAGATTAAAACGGACGTGTTTTAGGGTGTCCCTCGTAAGTTTCTTCCTTTATTTTCTTTTTTCTTTTTTCTTTTTTCTTTTTTCTTCATAGTCATTCGTAGCGCGGCGCGGAAGGAACTTAGGGTAGGGACACCCCCACTAATAAATTATACGCACACTTTCCAAACTATGCGTAGTTCCTAATTAGATGATTCTTTTGTATTCTTTCTTTTTTTATTTATTTTTTTATTTATTTTCTTATTATTTATTTATTTATTTTTTTGTTTTGATCGGATATAACGATGACGAAACGACGATACGAAAGCAATATTAAAACTCGTATAAATATTACATATAAATATTAAAAATATTATATATATATATATATATATATATATATATATACACAAATATTGAATATTAAATATATAATAAATATGAAATATCGAAAAAAATATTCCCGTGTGTCGTTACTCGAAGGGTGAAACACGTGCGTTCCGAACTTGTCGACAACGTTTTCATAATTTTTCATTTAAACGATCCCCCCAATCCCTTTCGTTTTCAATTGCGAATAAGAGAAGAGAATACGTTGGAGTGGTATGAGAAACGTTTAACGCTCGCTCGAGTATTATTGTATTTAGATCCAGTCGTAAAAGATAATCCTCTCGGAGCTCCCAACCTCCTCCTCCTCCTCCTCCTCCTCCTCCTCCCCTCCCCTCCCCTTCCCTTTGATTAGACAATAAAGGACTCGCATTAACGATAATAACGATGTTACTATTAAGTACGATTTAATTGTAGAACAAACGTGGAAACGAGATGAATAATGATTATGATAATGACAATGATAATGATAATAATAATAATAATAATAATAATAATAATAATAATAATGGTTATTATATGTTCGAACAAAGCGACGAAAGGTGTTCTCTCTCTCTCTCTCTCTCTCTCTCTCTCTCTCTCTCTTTTATACCCCTTCAATTCCCGAAATGTCACTTAGCGTTTTTAAAAACGATTACGAGCATCGCAAGAGACGTTACAAGGGCTCTCCTCTTTCCATCAACGAGCAAACGCGCGTTTACGTGAAATTTAGTGACCGTTAAAAGATGTAAGAGGTGGCGGCGTGTGTCAAGGGTTGGTATCGCATTATCGTGGGACTCTTTCGAATGCTTATCTTTCTTTCTTTCTCTCTCTCTCTCTCTCTTTTTTTATTTTTTGGATTTTTTTTTCTCTCTCTTTTTTTTTTTTTTGTCAAACCGTAGGTTAAGTGCCACTTCTTTCTATCCCGGTAAGATCCACTTGGACCACTGTCCCACTTTGCGGGTACTCTTGGTACACCTTTAAAAGCGGGTCACACCTTATCTTTTCTTTCCTTTTCCTTTTCCTTTCTTTTCTTTCTTTTTTTTTTTCGTTTTGATTCTTTTTTTGTTTGTTCGTTTATCTTTTATTTTTCTATCTTACGCGTAATAACACTTTCATGATTACGACGCGAGGAGAACACTTAGCGAGTATATCCGAAGAGGAATTCTGTTTCTTTTTTTTTTTTTTTTTTTTTTATTCTTCTTTTATTTTTCCTCATCTCCACTCTCCCTCTCATCACCATCCCCACCACCCTCGTATATAAATTAGCGTTAGTTGAATCTAATAAGCACGCGCGACCACTTATATATCTGGGCGTCCTTGGGATATTGGAATAATTCGATTTCTTTTTTTATTCTTTTTTCTTCTTTTTCATTTTTTTTTTTTATTTTTTTTTTTGCTCGAACTCTATTATACACGAATCGTAAAAAATTTGTTCGGAACCAATCGAAGAGGAACAGTACGCTCGTCTCTCTTTTTTTCTTTTTTTTTTTCTTTTTCTTTTCATTTTGTTCTCTCCTCCTTTTTTTTTTTTTTTTTTTTTTTAAAGAAAACTCCGTCCTTCCAATCTTTCGTGGTTATTATAGTTGAGAAATTTTTACTTACGACACACCACTCACTCGCACCATCACCATCGCCATCTTCACACCGGCGAGCCGGGGCACCCTTCTTTTTAATCGGCCCGCGATTGGAACTTTTTTTTACTCCCAACTAAACTAAACTTCGTACGCCCTACCTTGCTCGTTCCTTAGCGCCCCCCCCCCCATCTTAAATAGAAGAAAAAAAAAAGAAGAAGAAGAAGAGAAATAAATAAAAAAGAGAAAAAAAAAGAAAAATAAGAGGAGGAAGAAAGAAGGAGTAAGAAGAAAAAAGAAAGAGAAGTAGAGTATCGGTGGTTCTACGCCGTGAAGTTTTCTCGGCAACGTCGGCGTTTAATAAAATCGTGCTTTTGTCCTTTCTTTTTTTCTTTTTCTTTTTTTTTTTTCCTACCGAGAAAACTGGGAGGGTAAAAAAAAAAAAGAAAAAGAAAGAAAGAACGAAAACTCGCGCGAAATAATATCACGGGAATGACAAACTCTGCGACGCTCCTTCCCGCCACGGATTTGAACGGATCAGGTGCGTTTTCCAACACCCCTTTGCAACCACCACCACCACCACCCTTACCCTACCCACCCACCTCCTCCCAACCCTCCCCGTTCAAACCAACCTTCTATGAACTCGCTAACACGACCGCGAAACTTTTTCGCATTAGCATTTAGATAACGTATTGGTATAAGAGAATAAACTTTATCCACCTTCCCCTCCACTACCACCACCACCCCCCTCGTTCGTCGTTCGTTCTTTGAAAGTAAAAAAGAAGAAGAAGAAAAAAAAGAAGAAGAAAAAAAAGCATGGAAAAAAAGAATGAATAGGAGTGGAAAAAGATATACAAGAGGAGAAATCTTTTATGTTCCGAAGATATGAACCATTCTTTTTGTCCCTGTGTATACTTTTATATTTATATATATATCTTCTTTGTGAAATTATTACTATCATAGATAAAATGAAAGATATTTGCCGTACTGAGAATACAAAACATTTTGTCGTCTCTGTATATATGTCTATATATGTCTATATATATATATATATATATATATATATATATATATATATATATATATATATGTTTTTTTCTTTTTTATTATTATTATTATTATTATTATTATTATTATTATTATTATTAAATTATTACTATCAAAGATAAAAAAGAAGGATATTCGGTGTTCCGAGAATACCTACCATTTTTTGTCCCCCTATACACACACACACATATATATATATATATATATATTTTTTTTTTATATGAAATTATTATTATCAGAAATAAATTAATGCGCTTGGCCGCTGAGAACTTCGATAGTCCGGCCTCTTTACTTTTTATGATCTCCGATAAATGTCCGAAATTATATATATAAAAGAAAAAGAAAAAGAAAATCCAATACTAAACTATATTTATTTGGCCCCAATTAAACATACCGCACGTATTATTATCGATCGTTTCGTTTCACATCGTCCATTATAAACCTTGTATTGCTTCAATAATTCAAAATTAGCAAGGACGACGACGACGACGACAACAACAACAACAACAACAACAAAAGTACAGAAAAGGAAAGAGAAATAATTAAAGAAGAAATCGAACATCCGATGAAGAGAAATTTTCGTTCTTGTTCGAGCAGTCGACGAAAGTAAAAAAAAAAGAAAATTCTTCGAAGTTTGAAAATCTTACGAAACGGAGAACGAGTATCGATCCTTTCGGACGATTCGTAAAAAGATAGAAAGAGAAAGAGAGAGAGAGAGAGAGAGAGAGAGAGATAGAAGGAAAAGGGATTATTTTGAAACAGGTATTACGTAAAATTCATTTAATGAAAAGTTCATCGAAAGTTTAAGCACGCGTCTTCCAGAGTTGTCTCTTAGTGCAAAGGTTCGCGAAAAGTTTCCCCTGTGTGTGTTTGTGTGTGTTTGTGTGTGTTTGTGTTCGCGCAAACCCATACGCGTCTTCTCCTCTCCGTGTGCATATATGTGTGTGTTCGTTCGTGCGCTTGTGTGTGTGTATTCATATATATATATATACATGCGTGTTTGTGGACGTATCTAACGAGAGAAAGTGCGATAGGGGTGAACTAACTTTCACGGTGACTTCACGAGAAATAAGAAGAAGAAGAAGAAGATGATGTGGAGGAGGAGGTGGAGGAGGAGGAAGGGGTAGGAGGAAGGAGAAAAGCTTTATTAGAGAGAACGAGCTCGAGCGAGAGTTGAGAGAATATTGCGTTTAAACTTTGCACTTATGCGTTTAGCCGGCCTCTTCTCCGTTTCTGTTTTACCTTCGAGCCGTGGTTAAACTATCTTCGTCTATTTATATAACTAAAAAGGGAGACAATTCGCTTATCTAAAATGGTCCCCCACCCCCTTCCCCTACCCCTCTCACCGTTTGCCGAAAGCTAAAAAACTTGTTACTCTCTTTCTTTCTTTATTTTATTTGTTGTTTTTGTTGTTTCTTTCTTGTTTCTTTTTTTTTTTTTTTTTTTTTTTTTTTTTTTTTCAAACTTTTACCAACCTTATTTACTTTTACCTTCGTCGAATCGTTTCGACTTCGAGGAAATAAGAGAAGGAATCTCACTCTCCTTTTTTTCCTTTTTTTTTTTTGTTTGTTCGTTTTTCTTTTCCTTTTTCTTTTTTTGTTTTTCTTTTCTTTTTTCGCGACGATAATCACATTTACATGTTACGGTTATTACGGATTATTAATATGATATATATATATATATATATATATATATATATATATATATATATATATATATGTATGTATGTATGTATTTTTTATATACTTTATCTTTTATATATTAATTTTGTATGATTAAATTGAACGCGTAATCGGTAAGTGCGAATCAATGTCAACGATAATCGTTCGATTGTACTTCGCGATCGCATAAAAATCGTGATCGTAGAATCGAACACGTCGTGATTATCGATTGTGAATCGATTTGTGTAAAAAAAAAGGGGGTGGGAAGAGGGGTAAGAGGTATAAGGATCAGTCAAGTATCCTTTCGAGATAGCAATCGTCGATTTCTTTACGTGAAAAAACATCCCATTACTTTTCTGAAAAGAAAAGTAAGAAAGTAAGAAAGAAGGTAAAAAAGAAAAGATCGCAAGCTAGATTTAGTACGAACGTTCGAAGAACAAAATTCTAAGCGATCTATCTCTCTATCTCTCCCCCTCCATCCCTCCTCCCTCCCTCTCTCTCTCTCTCTCTGACCTCCTTCTCCCTCGGTATATAGGTACGATTCGTTACACGAAATCTAGTCTAATTTTCTCGTTGGAATTGAGAAACTCGGGATGAAAAATCGCGATCGATTTGCAAATTCTATACCAGTTTAACAAAGTTTGTATCCTTGACAAAATTTCATTCGTTAGGTGAAACTACGTTTCTTTTTTTTTTTTCCTTCTTTTTTTTTTTTATTCGAATATAATTTCAAGAAATCGTTCTCTCTCTCTCTCTCTCTCTCTTTCTATCTGTCTATCTATCTATCTCTATTTATTTCTCTTTTCTCTCTCTCTATCTATCTATCTATCTGTCTGTCTCTTTCTTTTTCACCCTTTCTCACTGTCCACGGTTGATTTAGAATTTTATCATTAATCCTAAAGAAAATTGGTACGATCTTCTCTCGTTCCATTTTATAACAACAATAATGACCACGGTTGACACGTTTCGGGTGTAATTAATCGTCACATGGTATACGATAATAGCGAAATCGTGCTAAATATCCTCGAAACGACGAGGATCGTCGTTCTTCCGTGCGTGTGAGTAACACACACACACACACACACACACACACACACACAGAGAGAGAGGGGGGGGGAGGGGGCAGGGGAATTGTAGAATGGTACGTGAGTATGGAGAAGGGTTTAATTAACGTTAAAGAGGAAGGGATGGGTTAGGATGGGAAAAGGTTTCATGGGTTTATCTCGGACGAAGTAAATTTCGTTTGTACGAACTTTAGAAGGCGGTGGTGGGACGACACATTTTCGACCCCTCGGGGGAACACCCGAAATACCGACGACACGTCCCTGGATTTCAAGAGCAATCTATTAATTTATCTTATTTTATTTCACTTCATTTTATTTTATATTATTTTTAATTAATTAATTAATTAATTCATTCATTCATTCGTTCATTCGTTCGTTTACTTTCTTCTTTATTTTTTATTTATTTTATTATCATTATTACTATTATTTTTATTGTTGTTTTTGTTATTATTGTTGTTTTTGTTATTATTTTTATTTTCA
>OU427005.1:2866325-2873825 GCA_911387935.1 Dolichovespula saxonica | reverse complement strand
AAAGGACGATACACTGCGAACGTAACTTCTTCCAACGATGCTACACGACCAGATAGAGATAGTGATAGAGATAGTGATAGAGAGAGAGAGAGAGAGAGAATATAGCTTGTTCAGAGGGACGTGGGCAAACGTTATAGGGAGAGAGATTGGCTCGTTGGAGGTGAGCGTGTTTGCCTTCTATGCAAATGTGGCTAATTAACTCTATTGTCGGAGTAACCCGGTGGGGGCTCTCTCCTAGCACGTATGTACGTATTGTGTAGTACGGTACGTATATTCTACGTCTGATACGTTTTATACGTTAGTGTTGGTCACGTCAACACGTACAAGTAACAAACTGACGGCTTCTCTTGATTAAAGGAAATAGTCCGGTTTCTAACGCGCGCTTTGTCCGAATTCTCTCTGAACCATCAAAATCCAAGATCCGAGAGTAAATCACGCGAATAACTTATTTTCGGGAATAGTGTCAGTAGGTTTCTAGGAGGAAGGATGTGAGGGAGGGAGAGAGGGTTGGGAGGAGGAGGAGAAGGAGGTGGAGTGGGTGGAAAACTTAAAGGTACCTATCTGCTAAGTCACGTGCGTTCTAGATCATCGTACGGTAACGTAAACAAAAACAAACAAAAAAATCGTAACGTAAGGGTCATCGGATGTGTACGTACGTTCATTCACGATCGTCATTTAATTCGTCATTTAATACGTACGAATAATTCGATGACCGTTCGAAATTAAAATTCACGTAAGATCAGGCGTAATTTTTATAATCTTGTTGCATTTCTTTTGTCTAGATTTTTATTAGATCTTGTTTAGATTTTATACCTTTACGTTCGCGATTAATTCCCGAAACTCGTACGTTTGTATTTAAAAAAAAAAAAAAAGAAAAAAAGAAAGAAAATAAAAATAAAAAGGTCGACGTAACACGAATCAGATAAATACAATCAACGAGACATCGTCGTCGTTCGGTTGTAACAAAAAAAAAATAAATAAATAAATAATAGCGATCGTCGAAAACGAGACGTACTGGATCGGGACGTGTATGAACGATAACGAGGGGAGAAAGAATTTTTCTTTTCTTTTTTATTTTTTATTTTTTTTCTTCTTTTCTTGTCGTCGGGCCCGTTACGTAAAAATACGAATACACTTTTTTTTTTTTTTTTTTTTTTTTTTTTTACGAAAATATTCCTCGCGGATCCGTCCAATTGTTTAATTATTCCCACCACCTCCTTTCGTTTCGACGACGATCCAAACGAAATAACGCGTGTAATTAACGTTTAACGAACGGAGAGTTATTGAAGTAATTCAATTTGGTTTGTGAAGTCGTACGAGGTTAAACATTATTATATTTATGTATACATAGATTCGTAGACTCCGATAATGATACGACATATGACGAGGGTGAGAGGGATTGGTTGGACAATAGTTTTGTATTTCTCTCTCTCTTTCTCTCTCTCTCTCTCATTATATATATATATACGAGAGATATATAAGGGGTTGAGGTGTGGGGGTGTGAGGTTATAGGGTTAGGGGGTTAAGGGGTTAGTTTTGGTGCGAGCCAATGTGAATAAGTAAGGTATCGCCTGTGCCCAAAGGGTAAATTGCATTATCCGTGGATAGCGGAAGTACGGTGGATGGTTAAATCTGTAAACTAACTGAGAGAGAGAGAGAGAGAGAGAGAGAGAGAGAGTCCTGGTGTAATCCATTAGAGAGGGTCTCGAAGAGCACAGTCAACCAACCAACCAACCAACCAAGCAGGCACGCAGGCAGGCAACCTGGCAAACCAGTCACCAAATGCTTTTCCGGTAGAACGCGTTTCAATTAATTGTATGTACGAGCCAGGCAAGGCCTATACACGAACGAATAACAATATATTACTTCTGATTGATATATATATATATCTTTTTATTCGGGGAGGGGGGGGAGAATTTTTTAAATTGAACAAGGCATTAACACTTTTTTTCTTTTTTTTTTTTTCAAGATATCAAGTATTAAACTTGTTATAAATGAAAAGTTTACAGTAAACTCTGATATCTCATTTTTTTTCTTTTCTTTTTTTTTAAATACTTACCCATCGGAATCCTACCAAGCGTTTAAATGCAAATAATAATGACGAGATGCAGGTTGTTGCGTTTCCGTATCGAATCTTCGTAATTTAAACGAAAAGATTTCTTCTCTTTCTGTTTTTATTTTTTTTTTTTTTTCTGTTTCTTTTGCTTCGTTTCATTTCTGCGTTGATATATGAATAATAGTAATAATAATTTGAATGTCGTCGGATAAGGTGCATCATGCGGAATGACGTTTCTCATTCTGCTTAATGCACTCATGCACTTATCATTTTTCTCCTGTTTTTCCCCTCCTTCCCCCACTCTCTCTCTCTCTCTCTCTCTCTCTCTCTAATTTTCTCGTCGGGAATGTGAAGCGATGTGAAGTGTGACTTTTAAGATAATGTTGTTTGATTTATTACTAATTTCTATCGTACACAACGAAGAATGAATATCACGTATATACTATATGTATATACAGGATATCAATGTATGATATGGGATTAACCATATAGAATATTTCATTTTCTTTCCTTCAGTTTCACCATTGGATTTATTCGCAATACGAATGACACACACGAAGTGATGGTTGAGTGGGTGGGGTTGGGGGGGAGGTCGGGTATGTGGCGTGTACCAGACCGTCGTCCCTATAGATTATATATATATATATATATATATATATATATATATATATATATATATATATATATATATATATATATATATAAATTTTCGTTCGAAAGTCCGTCGATACTCGAAATCCCGATAATATGTCTTCGATTTTATGTCGTCACGCGTCAGAAAATCTTTAACCCATGAATAAACAAGATATTACATACAACATAGGTGGGTATGTGATGTAATGAATCGATCATAGGAAAGTCTCATTTTATTCTCTCTTTATTTTATTTCGTTTTATTTATTTTTATTTTATTTATTTTATTTATTTATTTATTTATTTATTTTTTTTTTTCAAAAAAATATCTACTTCACGATCACGTCGCTTCGTCTTCTTAGTCTTCGTCTTCTTCTTCTTCTTCCTTTCTTTTCTTTTCTCTCTCTCTCTCTCTCTCTCTCTCTCTTTTTTTCTTTTTGTTCTGTTTTTCTATTCGATTTCTTTTGAAACGCTTTTGATACCCTGCCAAAGTGGAATCGCACGGAGGAGGGCCCCGCGTGAAAGCGGCTATTTTTTATGGATGGCTCCCCCCTCTCCCCCCTCCCCCGTCCCCAAGAGAGACCAGATTGAAATGGATCGACGATGTGAAAAATCGACGGCTCGCTTCTCTTTCTTATATTTCTTCAAGGAGTTGAGAATCACGCTATGGGAAATCTATCTCCCATTATGTTTATCCTTTTTCTTTTTCTTCTACTTCTACTTCTTCTTCTTCTGCGTCTACTTCTTCGTCTACTTCTACTTCCTTGTATTGTTTTGTATCGTTATCGTTGTTTTGTTTATTGCTATCGACGATGTACGATATAACAAAATAAGTATCGCAATTTTATTTTCATCGAAACGCAAATATAAACGCAAACGGAAACGAAAACGTTATCGCATTTAATAAATTTTTGTTTTGTCTTTTATTTTAACGTTACTTTTCAAAGACCATAAAAACTTCCCCATATCTATATATATATATATATATATATATATATATATATATATATATATATTCGTTCGTAAAAATACGTTCGTCGACCTTAAAAAAATAATAAAATATAAAAAAAATGGAAAAAAGAGAGAGCGAGAGAAGAGATGGAAAAAATAAAAAATAAAAAAGATAGTAAAAGCAACGCATACGTTCGAACGAAATACGTACGTACATGCGTACATACGTTTAAGCGATCAAACATCCAAAATTGATATGTTTACCATATCTGGTGCGTTATAACGTCGATGGCACGCCATCAATCATATAGGAGACTGAAGTCGATGGAATACCACTAGGAACGCGTTTACCCGTCTCGATCGACTATTATTTATTATTTTTCACGTTTTTTCGACCGGGATCGATTAATCTTCCTCGGCGATATAATCCGAAGAATTTCGTTGAGAAAAGAAAAACAAAAAAAGAAAAATAAAAAAGAGAGAAGAACGGTTGGGAAAGAATTTTTACGTTAGATCGAACGATTCGAGTCACGTTTTGTATTCGTTGAATCGGACAAAAAAGGTGGGTGGGTGGGGTGTCTTATAAATTAATGACTTTGCTACTTCATTTTTTCTTCTTCTTCTTCTTCTTTATTTGTCCCTCATTAAAGCTTTATTACATTTTTTTTTCGTTTTTATTTAAAAAAAAAAAAAATTTTTTTTTTATGCATACATATACACGTGTAATATAAAAATTGATTAACATCCTTCGCATGTAGACGCGTACGTACGGGTTATATGCATGCATAAGTTTGTTTTGTTTCAAGATCGTCGAAGTTTAGTCGGTAACATTATTACACACCCCGGTATATTTTTAGCTTAGAGATCCGAACAGCTGGTTGTTGTTATATCATACGTTAACGGGAGAACGATCACACGAGGTTTTACTTCGAGGTTGTAATATACTCGGAACAGTTGTACGCGTTTAACAACCATACCTTCTGTCTCATCTTAGTCTCTAATCAATGAATATTCAATGACGATTTCTAATACATATGTAACATACCTACTTGCTATATACTTATATGCATATATATATATATATATATTTATGTATGTATGTATGTATTTACATATGACCTTAAATAACTACACACACACACACACTCATATATATGTATGTACCAAAAGCATGCTTGAATATTCCCATGAAAGTGATTGCATTTAACGTTCGAATTATTCGCTCGTAATGATCGTTTGTGATTACGGTCAAATTATTTCTGATACCTTGTCAAAAATAATATAACAAGCCTGGATAACTGTCTGGTATAATAATCGTGAATAATTTTATTCCTCGTAATATCGCGAATTATCTCGAGCGTTCATTTTCTTTCCGAACAGAGAAAAAAAAACTCACTTTTGCTTCAGGAATCGATCGCACGAAAAAAAAAAAAGAAAAGAAAAGAAAAGAAAAAAAGAAAAAGAAAAGAGAAGAGAAGGAAAGGAAAGAAAAGAGGATCCCCGGGGCATTATCGAGATTAGGTGAGAGAGTTTCGAACGGGTAAACATCATCGTCCAAAATCATCCGAAAATAATACTTTGCGGATTTATTCCTGATCGATGATTATATACGTCCCTCGATCTGTTATAAGGATGGTACTCGATCATATGCCCGATCGATGGATGGGATCCCCCATGCCGTCATCTCTTTCTCATGGTATTCGCTCTGCGAGGGATTATCTTACTATTCGAAATGCTCTCTGACAATGGAAGAATTTAATGGAATGAAAAAAAAAAAAAAAAAAAAAAAAAACAAAAATGGAAAAAAAAGTTGAAGATCCTTCGGATATAAAAATTTCGCTCGACGTTAAACAATCGTACCTGGTAATCGGTGTCAGGAGCTTCGTCGAAAAAAAAAAATAAAATAAAAGAAAAGAAAAAAATAAAGGACAAAGAAAGAAAAAGATAAAAGCGTGTTTCGTTATTAAACGCATAAAAAATGTTGGTCGTTTTGTAGTTCGCCGGTAAAAGGTAGCTCTTCGTTCTGGTGTTGTTTAATTAATTAATAAAGAAAGGAAAAATGAAAAAAAAAAAAGAAAAAGAAAAATATACAATTAAAGTTCGTTGGTTATTCATAAAGTTGCTTGCACGCTATGAAATTACTTGCCAGTTATATCTGTCTACCCACTTTCTGTATCATACTTTTTATTATTATTACTACTATTATTATTATTGTTATTATTATTATTATTATTATTATTATTATTATTATTTTCTTCTTTTTTTTTTAATATTTATTTAATAGGCAGTATATATTTTTTTCCCAAAGAACTTGTAAAAATAAAAGTGAGAGAGAAGAGAAACGAGATTAATTTTTTTTTTGCATTTTTTATTTTAATCGTAGAAAAAAAAAGTTACGTGAATTTTTGGTTGAAATTTAGAACAGTTTTTTATACGTTCTCTCTCTCTCTCTCTCTCTCTCTCTCTCTCTCTCTCTCTCTCTCTCTCTCTTTCTCGTTGCATTTCTTTTCCTCTCGTCCTTGCAAATTTTCTTTTTTTTTTTTTTTTCTTTTTTTTTATCGAAGGTCGATATCGCAAAAGAAAAAAAAAGAACAATGAGTCGTCGAGGAAATATTAAATTTCGTTAAATGGATCGTGACAAAGAAAATCAACACAGTTATTATTTCGCTAACCATTAAATTGACATCGTTCAACGTATAAATTTAATCGCACGTAGATTTTTGCGACCGCGCGCAAGAGATTTTATTCGGAAAACGTCGTCCGAAGGGTTCATGAATTTCTCTCATTGGTTCTCTTTGGAGGTTGGGGGTGGGGATGGGGAGTGGGAAAAACAAAAAGAAGAGAGAAAAAAAAAAAGGAAAAAACTTTTTCCACCATTCAAACTCTTTCGCATTATAATATTTGAAGCACGTACTCGCATTTATGAAGCGGCACGATAATTGGACTCCTTTGAAAAATTCGTAAGGGCTATGATAAAAAAAAGTTGCTTTACATTGTGGAATATTTTTCTATTAATTTTCTTTTTTTTTTTTATTTCATTTATCTTTTTTTTCAGTTTTTTTTTTTTTTTTTTTTTTTTTTCATTACCATACATCCTTGTCCGTCGGCCGACAAAGGATGATTTTAACACGCAAACGTTGCGCGTCTCTTATGTATATATTTTTTTTTCCTTTTTATCTCTCTTTCTTTTCTTTTCCTTTTCTTTAATTTAATTTTATTCCATTTCATTTCATTTCATTTCTTTCATCACAACATTCGTAACGTACGAAATTGAAGAAATTAATAATAATGATAATAATAATAATGATAATAATGATAATGATAAATTATAATTTTTCTAAATTTCTCTTCCCCCTCTTAACCACCCTCCCTTCGAAGATAGCGATGAATTTAAAAAGGGGAAATAGAAGAATTGAAGGGAAAGGAAAATAAAATAAAAAAAGAAAAGAAAAGAGTTATATGATCGTTAAGGTACTACTCTACGTGCATCGCAAAAAATATTTCTTTTCAAGAATGGTTCCGTCACTCTTTCTTCCACCCCCTTCCCCCTTCTCTCTCTCTCTCTCTTTCTCTTTCTCTTTCTTTCTCCCTTTCGAAAGAGAGAGAGAGAGAGAGAGAGAGAGGGTGGGTGGGTGGTAACGTCGAGTAAAAATCGTCACAATTATCGACACGTACATCCCTTCGAGCGTACGACTGCGAAGGGAAAGAACTAAAAACCGTTTCTACGTGAGTGGAATAAAATAACGAGTAAAGAAGAAATCTGACTTTTCTTCAAAGTCTTTTCGTGATTGACGTCACGTCTTGCGATATTACACGTTCATGAATAACACGTTCGCTCGTTCGTTCGCTCGCTCGTTCATT
>OU427005.1:2818825-2848825 GCA_911387935.1 Dolichovespula saxonica | reverse complement strand
AAATAAAGGAAATATATAATTTTGAATAATGACGATAGTATCGATCGTGAGGATATTTGAAGGATTAACGATTTCAAAGGAGTAAAAGGAAGATATAAGAATGTATAATTTTATGTATAATTTTCGAGGCGGTATAAACTTTGTTATTACCCAATACGACGTTAGAAAATCGAGAGAAGAGGTACGGTTGGTAGACCGTAAGTAAAGATTCATAATAACGAAGGCTTAACGTCCTATCCCTTCGAGTTCCCTTCCTCCCATTTGTTGGAGGGATGAAGAGAGAGAGAGGGAAACGGGAGGGCTCCTAAAACAGAAAATCGATATGTACCGAGACGACGAACGCGAGCCCCACCTCCGTTCTCTCACGGTTTTACGATGTTCTCGTACAAAATTAAATATATTATATATTACGTATATATCTATATATATTTATATAATAATAATAATAATAATAATAATAATAAAAAAAGAATTTATATACAGAGAGAGGGTTTCGCAACAACAAAATTTATATATAGTTCGAATGATTATAACTTCAGTTTTTGTTCGCGTATAATCGTTCTAAAAGAAAAAAAAAAAAAAACAAACAAACAAACAAACAAAAAAGAAAGAAGGAAGAAAAATCGAAAAGTTACGACCCGTTAAACATCGTATACAAATTTTTTTTTTTTGGTGGTGGTGGACACCCTGTGTATGTGTGCGCGTTTGTGCGTGTGTGTGTTTGTGTATTGAAATATTTTTTCGTTTCAAGAAAAATAATCCAGCCACTCGAGATTATTACGTTTAAGAGGACTCGCAATTATTTTTATACGTATAAAATAGACGACGATGATGATGATGATGATGATGATAATATGCAGGTTGCGTAGGAAAGACATTTATTTTATCGTATTAATTAATTACTTTTACGTTCGTCCACGATTATAAAACATTGACGATGACGAACATCTTATTAACAATTTTATATATCGAGGTAACGCTATAAAAAAAAAAAAAAAAATAGTAATAACGATAACGATAACTATAACATATACAGGGTGTTCGAAGAATTAACTGTTTTCTTTTTCTCTCCGTCTGTCGTCGGTTCTAAAGAGAAAGACTAATTGTATTTCTCTTTCTCTCTCTCTCTCTCTCTTTTTTTTGTAATAACAATTTTCCTACGACAACTAATATCCTCGAGAATACAAAAAAGAAAATAAAAAGAAAAAAAGACAGAAATATACTATATTGCGATATAGAATATAAAGAAGAATAAATAAGAGAGAATAAATGGAAACGTGTATTTTCCTTGTAAAACATTTCTATTTCGAGTAGAGATGGTAGATGGATATAGCAATGGTGGCATCGGGAAAGCCTCTCTTTGAAATCGGAAAAAAAAGGAAGAAAAAAAAAATAGAGATAGAGAGAGAGAGAGAGAGAGAGAGAGAGAGAGAGAGAGAGAGAGAGAGAGAGAGAAGAGAAAGCTCCCGATGGATAATTCCGCTTCCTTCTTCCTCTTTTTTTTTCATTTCTTTTTCTTTCTTTCATTCCTTTTTTTTTCGAAATCTTTTACGAGCTTCTCCCATCGAAAATTAAGGTCACCAGCTTCTTCTCTCGACCTTACTTTCGAATTCGTTGTACTTTTCTACTTCCTCTTATTCTTCTTCTACTTCTTCTACTTCTTCTACTTCTTCTACTTCTTCCTCCTCTTCTTCTTCATCTCTTTCTTTCTTTCTTTCTCTCTCTCTTTCTCTCTCTCGTTCTCTCTTTCTTCAAATGGTCCTACTACATTCTCTACTTTGCTCTTTTCAACTGACAATAAGATGCTATCTTTTTTCCCTCAATTGCCAATGCATTTTCTCTCTCTCTCTCTCTCTCATTCTATCTATCTATCTATCTATCTGTCTGTCTCTCTCTCTCTCTCTCTCTCTCTCTCTCTCTCTCTCTCTCTCTCTATTTTTCTCTTTTTCGGGAAAAATAATGGAACGAGTATGTCATTCGAATGAAAGAATCGACGAACAAATCGAACAATGAGAAATAGAGACCAGAGATAGAGATGAAGATAGAAATAGAGAGAGAGAGAGAGAGAGAGAGAGAGAGAGAGAGAGAGAGAGAGAGAGACTCTAAGGAGGGCTCGCTTCGTTCAATTTCGACGAGTACAAATTTATATTATTTTATTTACAATAATGTTATCGAAAAATTCTATGTTTAAAATTACGATCCTTTTTCTTTCTTCTTCTTCTTCTTTTTTCCTTTTCTTTTTTTTTTTTTTGTTTTCACGTCGTTCCTTCAACAATTATTCTCTAATTAACACTATTACTCACGTCTCCGTAAAATAATCCTTCGTCGATCGAACGTCCAATTGAATATTGTTTCTTTTTCGTTAATGTTTTTTTTTCTTTTCTTCTTTTTTTTTTTTTTTTGATTTCGAAATATCATAACTCGAGATTAAAATTGAAAGGAAAGAATTTTATTATTATTATTTTTTTTTTTTTTTTAACTTGTCATTACACACACACACATAAAATTTTTTGTTTTAATATTCCGACATCGTTCAATTTTATCGAATAATACCAACGTATGTATTATTTACACGAACGTTAATTAGCAAATACTGTTCTTTTAAAAATATCATAAAATTCGAGAAGCAAGAGCGGAGTCGATATGAGCAAATAAATGAATTAATTAAATAATAATAAAATGAAATAAACAAACGAACAAACAAAAAAGAATAAGTTCTGCCAGATTTTATCTATCTCTATCTCTCTCTCTCTCTCTCTCTCTCTCTCTCTCTCTCTCTCTCTCTCTCTCTCTCTCGAAAGAAAGAAAGAAGAAAAAAAAAACAAGAAAAAACAATAATAAATAAAATAACGAACTTCATTAGTGAACATATATACGAGTACAATTTAAATTTACATACGTGTAAAGAGAGATGGAAAGAGAGAGAGAAAAGAAAAAAAGAAAGATTTAAAACGATTTAATTCGAATACCGTGAAATAATTTAGAACGCTTTTTAAAGATGATACTTCGATAAAAAAAAAAAAAAAATAAAGAAGGAAAAATAATTAGAACGCTCTTTCGAGGATGACACTTTAATAAAGCGCTTTACGATTTCTTGTATTTTTTTTTTTTTTTCTTTTTTTCTTCATCTTTTTATACGTCTCTTTAGCCTCGTCCATTTCCAGGAATAAATGTAGGTGAGCGGGGTATCTCCATATAAGGCTCCGCGCTCCATAAACGGCAGATTCGATTGACGAACGAAACGATTTTTATCTTTTTCTCTTTCATTTTCTTATCCTTTTTCCTTCGCTTCTTCGAATCCATAGTAATTTCCAAGAAATTATATGGGTCAGTGTGTCGGCGCGAATTTCTTGGAATTCTTTTCTTTTCTTTTTTTTTTTTTTTCTTTTTTCTTTTTTCTTTTTTCTCTTAGGCCAAGTTCCTTTATTTCCGTATAAGGAAAATTACATATGTACGTACGTACGTACGCATATACTTTGGGTATAAAGAATAAAAAAAAAAAAAAAAAAAAAAAAAAGGGTCATCGAACTTTTCACGAATATATTACGAACGGATGACAATCTTTATAGGTTCATACATTTTTCTTTCTTTCTTTCTTTCTTATTATTTATTTATTTATTTATTTATTAATTTATTTAATTTATTTAATTTGTATAATTTATTATTTATTTTTTCTTTCGTTCGATCGTTGTTAAACAAATAAATAAGTTAATTAAATATATAAATTGATAAACATTATTACGAAATTTCTTTACGAGATCGTATAGGAATAAATAATACGTTTGTTCATTTAACAATCATGTATATATTCGACGTTACTTCGAGTTATTTAACGATACGTCATATTTATTATTATTATTATTATTATTATTTATTATTATATATTATTATTATTGTTTTTTCGTATCAATAAACGACGTCGTTGTTTTCTTATTTTTTTTTTTTTTCGAAGCGTAATAATTCTTTATCAACAATAACCATTGATCAACAATTTTTTCTTTCATTCTTTCTTTTTTATTTTTTCGTTTCTTTTTTTTTTTTTCTTTTCGCTTATAAATCGATCCAACACGATGAATAGTACGAAAAATAAATATTTACTTGAAAGTTTGCAGAGAGGAAGAAAGAGAACAAATTTTAGCGGTCTATTTGTACGACGCGCGTTGGAGTCCAAAGGTAGGGAAAAAGGAGAAAAGTTTGAAAATAGAATAAAAAAGAAAGTAAAAAAAAAAAAAAAAAATAAAACATAAAAAATTAAAAAGAAACGACACATCTTTTTATCGATAGATCGATAACGTTAGTTTCCAGTAGATTGCTCGAGACGGGGAAGTAACAAGTTCGTCTAGGATGTGTTGTTGTCGTCGACGAAAGATAATTCCATTTGTGGAACGCTTGAAATCGTGTGTGTGTGTGTGTATTTGTGTGTGTGTGTTAACGTACACAAACCCCATAAGCGCGTTTTCGAAGCGGAAAATGTCCGGAATTTATGAGGCGAATCAAACGTGACCAAAAGGAGAGAATGAGAAAAACGCGAAGGAAAAAGATTTCAAAGTTAATACCTTTTTAAAAAAAAATATTATTATTATTATTATTATTATTGCAATTATCGTTATTATTATTATTATTAATATCATAATTATAAATAATCCCTAAAGTAATCGTTATCTATGAATAAATTTAGTGAGACATTAAATTGTACGTATGAATTAATTGAAACAATATCGTTCTTTCGTGTATAATTAAAATAAACGCATATATGTATTAATTATGAGTATAAATTTTCATGAATTTATTTCAATAGGTTAATTTATGCGTTCCCGTTTTTCTCCTCTCTTCTATTCTTTTTTAATTTTAATTTTAACTTTAACCTTAACTTTAACTTTAATTTTAATTTTCGATAAACGATATTTATTTCTTTCCTTTTTCTTTTCTTTTTTTTTTTTTTTTTTGCCTCTTTTACTTTTCTTTCCATTTGAAACGAGTTGTTCGCGTGAGGAAATAAATAAATGGATAAAAAAATAAATTAAAAAAAGGATGGAAGATAGAGAGAGAGAGAGAAAGTAAATACGATCCGACAATCGTTGATCTCGTTAATTTTTATCGATTCAGACGTTACTTCCGCTCATCGTCGATATTAATCAATTAATCAAATCGTTACAATTAACGAACAATCGATAATTCACGTAAAACAAAAACAGTTCATTAACCCGATATTGTTGTGTTAACAGTCCAATAGTGATATCGAAGAAGGATTAAAAAAGTGGCTCTTTCACGGACGTGAAAAAACAAAAACTTTGATCAAGTACACACACACACACACACACACACACACAGAGAGAGAGCACAGACACAAAGAGTACAAACACAAAGGAAGCTGTCTAAGTGCTTGGGAAAAAAAAAGCTCGTCTTTCATAAGCTTCTACCGACGATCTATAGACAACGGTTTCATAAAGCGTCGATAAACTTTTGGAGCTTCCACTTACAGGTATTATCTTCAACGTTATGGTCAAACTTTTGTTAGTGCCCTCTACTATACTCCGCGGGGGAATTGAATTGTCAAACTAAAAACGAACTTATCTCAAAGGCACTCCTCTCTATTTTTGTAATAATACTTTCGTCTC
Source organism: Dolichovespula saxonica (assembly GCA_911387935.1). Lineage (NCBI taxonomy): Eukaryota > Metazoa > Arthropoda > Insecta > Hymenoptera > Vespidae > Dolichovespula > Dolichovespula saxonica. The sequence goes on along the minus strand of OU427005.1, from coordinate 2,843,207 downwards.
TATCGTACAGATAATATATATATATATATATATATATATATATATATATATATATATATATATATATATGCGTGTGTGTGAAAAGAAAAGAAAACAAAACAAAAACAAAAAGAAAAGGGAAAAATATATTTAACACGCTTTAAAAGCGTGTGCACGTTGATAATTACAAGTTTTACATATTGTTATATAGAAATAAATTAATAATATTTATCTTTGATCTTTGCATTAAAAAAAAAAAAAAAGAAAAAAAGAGAAAATATACCATTCAAGAATTGAACATATTTTTTCTTCCTTCTTTCTTTTTCTGTTTTATTCTTTTTTAAATGAAATTACTTGACGTCACTTTCGTTTTATCTTTTTTCTATCTCTTTTTTTTTTTATTTTTTTTTTTTTTTTTTTTTTTTGTTTAAATGAATTTATTTGACGTCACTTTCGTTTTATCTTTTTCTTTTTTATTTTTTTTTTTTTTTTGTTTAAACGAAATTATTGGACGTCACATTCGTTTTATCTGATAATTTGAAAGTTTAAGAAGAAAAAAAAAAAAAAGAAAAGAAAAGAGAATAGAAAAAGTAGAAAAGATTGGTTCGTGCTTCGGTTAGAAAGAGATTACTCTTGATTTTTCTTAAGATACCCTTATTTGAGTGATACTGATGGTTTGGGGTTGAGGGTGGTAAAAGTGTGTGGGTGGGAGGAAAAGGAGGAGGAGGAGGAGGAGGAGGGTAAAGTAGCGGAAGTCGTGCGTGGTCTAAGTCACGCTTGCCGAAAGCAAAAGAGCTTTCGCTTAGTCGGCAGTTTCAATTAAGCACCAAGACTTTTGCCAACGAAGCACGCAATCTCGTCGTTGTGTCCTACGTACTACTACGGAGTCGCCATCTTTCCCTCGTTAGCCCTTAACGACGCGTCATTTACCCCCTTAAGAAGACAAGAAAACGAATAGGTATCCTCTTCCACCCTCCCCCTCCCATCCCCACCCCCGTCTAATCGCGAACGCCGCCACCTAAAAAAATTCGTACGAAAATTATTTTCTTTTTTTCTTTTTGTTGACTCGCTCTTTATTTTATTTTATTTTATTTTTTATTTTGTTTTTCTCTTTTTTTGTTTGACGAATATATTTCTCTCTCTCTCTCTCTCTCTCTCTCTTGTTTTTTTTTTTTATTTCTTTTTTCGTTCGCAAGGCGAGGAAAAAGAAATCAAAACCCAACATATGTAATCAATTATTCTTTTCTTTTTCTTTCTTTCTTTCTTTTTTTTTTTTTTGTTCGATTCAATTTAATCTAATTAAATTTAATCATATTCAATCAAATTTAATTTAATTTTATTTTATTTAATTTAAGTTAATTTAATTTAATTTAATTCAAGTTAAGTTAAATACCAAATATCTGCGATACATGCATATATTTATTTATTTATAATTATATTTAATAATCATATTTAATTTATCTATTTATTTTATAATTATATATTATATATATATATATATGTACGCGTATAATTAAATAATCATAAATAAATTAGAAGCGATCCACGCGCGAGAATACGAACACGAATAATTCGAGATGCGTGTTGAAGGAAAACAAATAAAAAAAAAAAGAAATAATTTGATATGTCAGATAATCAACGTACCTTTTAAATTTATAAATCTACGATTGATTCCATCGATTTTATCATTAATTAATTGTAAAGATACCTATATATATATATATATGAAAATATTTTAATCGAATTTGTCGACGAAACTTTTGATAATAAACAAAGTTATTCTTCGAAACGATAAAAATCAAAAAATTATAAAAATGCACATCGATCGTACAAATTCGAGTAGTCGTCATTCGATCTCTCTCTCTCTCTCTCTCTCTCTCTCTCTCTCAGCCTCTCTCTTTCTTTCTCACTTTCTTCTGAGTGACGGCACGAGAGAGATTTTCATTGAGCATCGTCGTTCTCGACGTCAACGTCGACGTGGCCGTCAAAGGTCGCCAAGGGTATAAATATCCTTGGCGCCGTTGTTGGCTCTCTCGTTCTCGTTTCTCTTTCTATCGAGAAGGCAAGTTTCTTCTATTCCGATCTGTTTCAAACTTTAGCTTCCTCTTCTCTCTCTCTCTCTCTCTCTCTCTCTCTCTCTCTTTCTATTTTTTTCTTTTTTAAGTACGTTTCCGGACGCTCGAAAAAAAAAAAATAAAAAAGATACATACATACATGCATACATACATGTATATAATATCTATTAAAATGTACATATATAGATTCTATTCTATATTCATAAATAAATGAATAAATAAAAAAATAAATGAATGAATGAATGAATGAATGAATGTATGAATGAATATAAATCGCCGAACGATTTAGTGATACAATTCCACATAGATTTGTCAAATAATTATCTCGTCGATTTTCACGAGTATCTAATATGACAATACAATCATTTCAACGATACATCGAGCAATTCTTTGTTTTTGTATTTTCTTTATCTTTTTCTTTTTGTATTTTTCTCCTTAAAATCACTCGTTCGCTTTTCTTTTTTATTTATTTATTTTTTTTTTTTTTTTTTTTAATATTATCCATTTACTATAATTTTTTTATTCTGTTCTTTTTTTTGGTCTTCGTCTTCCTTCTTATTTCCCTGTCTTTTTCTTTTTTTTTTTTTTGTTCCTTTCTGTCTTTCTTCCTTCTCTCTCCTCGATGGAAAAAGAGCAGAAAATTTCGTAGGATGTCGCCGCAAAAAGAGATCGTCGTTGTTGCCGCTTCGATGGAGAAACTACGGGATCTCGTTTTCTTTTTTTTCTTTTTTTTTCTTTTTCGTTAAGGTCAACGAGGAAGGAAGTTGCGATAAAAAATTTCTCTCCCACTTTCTGCAATATTGCGGGAATATTAAAATTCATATTACCGGGAAGATGGTAGGAAGGCCGTTTCAGTAGAACGAGCTTCCTTTCCATGATTTTCTTTTTTCTTTTCTCTCTCTCTCTCTTTCTCGTCGAAATATTCTTTGTAGAAAATTTATTTAAAAAAAAAAAAAAAAAAAAAAAATAAAAAAAGCAAGGAAAAAGAAAAAAAATATCACCAGAGAATCTTCCAAGAATTTCATTCTATACGAAGTAAAGTAAAAAAAGTCGGAATAAATAAAAGATCAATATATAAATGAATGAATAAATAAATGAAATGAAATAAAAATAAACGAATATTCGCAAATACGCATGGTTAACGTCTACATGAATTTTCATTGTTAATTTTCTTCGAACGATCCGTAAGACGATTAAGTTTTTAAATAAAGTGAACAACAAGATGGGGGTGTGTGCACGTGCGTTCGTGTGTTTGTGTTTGTGTGTGTGTGTGTGTGTCTTGCTCTATGTATAAGTTTTAAACGCGATCATAGAACGATCGGTTTAACTGCCCGCCTAAAATCTCGTTGGCCTGGATTCAAGGCTCGTAAAAAGACAGTTTTGGTCTGCACTTCGTGTAGTTTCTTTCCTTTCTTTTCTTTTTTCTTTTTATCTCTCTCTCTCTCTCTCTCCTTGTTTTCTTTCCTCTCACCTTTAAGAGTCCTTAAAAAGATCACAAACCCTTGTGTCTCTCTCTTTATCGAGATTTTTATCATTCCGTTCAATGCCGTCACGTCATTTAATTCGTAACTCACTTTCTCGTAAGCATTGTTACCCGATTATATTTTTAAACGTTCGAATTTTTCATTTTTGTTTTTATCCTTTTTCCTTTTTTTCGATCATAGGAGAGATCGTAGAAAAACAATATATTTTTGTTTGTATCGCACGAGACTCCGATCACTGCGAGCTCGTCGTTATTAATCTTTTGTTTTTATTTTTCTTTTCTTTTTTCTCTTCCAAAAAATAACTCGTTAAAAATACATTTGATTTATAATATATAATCTAATAACTTTTTTTTTCGTTTTTCTTTTTTTTTTTTTTTTAATTAATTTTTAACGCTATAGTCAATACTCAGTAGGGTCGGTCGAAAGTTTTTTTATTTTCGCAATCGATCTACGATTGAATGCGAAAGAAGGGAGGAAAGAAATAAATAAAGGAGGAAATGAGGAAAGAAAGAAAGAAAGAAAGAAAGAAAAATGATAAGCTCAATCAAACGAGGAGTTTCACGTATTTCATTGAAAACTTTCAAGGAAATCAGTATAAAAGTCTCGATAGCCACTTGGAACTTCTCGACTATCTTCCTTTCTCTCTCTCTCTCTCTCTCTCTCTCTCTCTCTCTCTCATTTTTCCTTGTCTTTCATTCTTCTAGACAAAAGATTATCTAACGAAAAAGAAAGACAGAGATAAAGAGAGAGAGAAAAAGAGAAGAAAGAAATAAAGAAAAAAAAAAAAAACAAAGTTACGCTTCGCTAAGTTTGAATAATACTAACAGGAGTTTCGAAGTTACCGAAATAAATCGGATAGGAACTTATTATACTTATTTCTATTAAGGGGGAAACAAAATTTATGCGAACAAATAATAATAGTAATTATTATTATTATTATTAATTTTTTGTTTTTTTCTATTTCCTCTTTCAAAAAATGACTCGTTAAAAATATATTATTATATATCCGTTGATCGTATTAATTTTTATCGAATGTTAAAAAGAAAAAAAAAAGAAAAAATTCTAAAACTCCGAAAAATAAAAAAATAAAATGAAATCTCTAAATTTCTAATTCCATTAAAATACAAATTCAACGCGCATTATCGGTTTCTAACGCAAGTCGACGAAACATCATTGTTAAGAAATTCGGGAGAATCGATTAAAAAATAAAAAAAAATAAAATAAAATAAAAGAAAGATAAATACTAAAACACCAAAAAACGAAACAAGACAAAAATAAAGAATAGAAAAGATCGATTGTCAAATTTGTTATTCGTGATTTTCGTTTTACTTTAGGAAAGTTTGAAGGGTGCCCATTACCGGTCGTCGTCGTTGTCATCCCTGTCGTCGTCGTCTTCGTCGTCGGGTGAGCAAAATAAAAAAAAATAAAATAAAAACTGTTTCTTTTTTTTTCCATTTTTTACCTTTTTATTTTTAATTTATTTTATTTTATTGTATTTATTTATATATATTTTTTTTTTTTTAAAGTAAATTAATTGTATCTCGCAATTGATGTACGTTCGTTTGTAATTAACGCGAAATTTTCGAGCGAAACATTTGAATTTATTTGAGATAAATCGTTGCGTGAAATATATCACTTTTTTCTTTTCGCAAAAAAAAAAAGTTGCTCCAACAATCAAACTTTTTTAATTACATATTACGTGAGGGTTTAGGTTTTTTAATTTTTTTTCTTTTCTTCTCTCTTTTTTTTTCTTCACGTTTCTCTTCATTTTTCTTTCCTTCTTTCTTTCTTTTTGTTTTTTTTTTTTTTTTTTTTTTTTTATATATATATGTTTTTTTCCTTACGAGTTTCGCATAGCATAGAACGTGACTGATGAATTTGGTAGTACGATCACGATCACTGGGCCAAAGGATGGTTCATTAAGCTCTTTGACCTTGGTAGGGTTTTTCGATACTTCAGATCTCAGTTCTAAGGGAATACCCATCGTAGGGAATACGTGTTCTCGATATCTCATGGAAAATTCTATGAGGTTGTGGTTTGGTCCTCGTTACGATATTACCTTTCTTTCCTTATCTGATTATTCGTTTAAAGATTTATATATATATATATATATATATTTTTTTTTCTTTCCTCGTTTTCTCTTTTCTTTATTTTTCTCCCCAAACATAACGCAAAAATTTACCATTCGTCGAGCTGTACGGAATCGAAATAAAAATAACTATGATAATCATTAAGGTATACTCTACGTTCGTTTGTTTTATCGAGAGGAAGATATCGTTTGCGTTTACTCGACGAATAAATTTTTATTAACCGAACAAAGATATAACATTGTTCGATGTAGTCGAAAGTAAAGAAAGAATGAAAGATAGAACAACAAAAAAAAAAGAAAAAAGAAACGAAAGATCGCGATTTGTATTAATTATTTTAAAATCGAATGGATTCCAGCGGCGGAGGAGGAGAATGTATTTTAAAGAAAGATTTTTTTTATTTATTTATTTACTTATTTTTTTTTTTTATTTCCTTTCCTTTCTTATTCTTTTCTTTGTTCGTATCCTCGGGCAATAAATTTTACGTTGTATCTAGACTACGTTGATGATAAATTTCAACGTGGCGAAGGCGAACTAATGCAAAGCTATCTCGTAGTTGGCTTTATCCTTCGTAAATGCCAAGGTGTACCCTGTAACTTGGTATCCAGAATAAGAAAGAAAGCCAGAGAGAGAGAGAGAGAGAGAGAGAGAGGAACAGTTTACTCGAGATAATGCTTTTCGAGGAGGAAACATAATCGTAACCCATAACACTGTAGAGAGGAGAGGTCCATTTTATTTTACAATCCTCCTCTCCGTGTCGTCTCTCTTCTCGTCTATCCGGGTTTTTTCTTTTTTTCTTTCTTTCTTTTTCTTCTTTTTTTTTTTTTTTTTTTTTTATCTTTGCGGTGTCTTAGGACTCGCATAAACGTCGAATCTTTTTGATAGTTTTATCCCTTCAAGAATAATTGACTAGAACACCTTTCTTTCTTTATTTCCTTCTTTCTTTCTTTCTTTCTTATTTTTCCTTTACCCCCGTAGAAGAGTATAATTTTCTTTTTTGCTCTTACCCATATTGTTATGGGAGAAACGCGAATTACGATGCAATTACGATTCCGTTTACGTCGATCGACGATATATAATTGCGCTTGAATTTTTCTCATTCTCTTGTCTCTCTCTCTCTCTCTCTTTCTTTCTATCTCTCTCATGACGATTTCGAGTTTGAAATGGGTAGAATACGAATCACGTACGTTCATTGATAATTATATCCTGCGAGATTTAATGAACGTATCACGATCGTAGATCTTATTTATTTATTTATTTATTTTTTTCGAAAAATTTTTACGGGGGATAAAGAAGCAAAGAGAATAAAGAAGGAGAAATAAACGTTATTTTTATTATTAAGTCGTCGAGGACGTAATTTGTGGTTAATAATGCCCAATCGACATTTTATTTTCGATTAAAAATTTCATCCTCTATGACCCAATAATAATATATACATAATATGATGATAATAGATACACGTAATAAATATTAAGATAAACGTAAATACGACGTATAGAAAATTGTATTTCATTGAATCCTCTTTTTATTTTAATTGTTAGAATATCGTTTTCGTTGTTCGAATTGAAAAAGGAGATTGATATAAATGAATGCGAAACATCCGTCCGATGACATCTCTCTCTCTATCTCTCTCTCTCTCTATCTCTTTTTTATCCTTTTCTTTCTTTCTTTCTTTCTTTCTTTCTTTCCATCCTTCTATCTTTCTCATTCCTCGTTAAGTTTCTCCTCGTCTCTCACCTTTTTTCGAGCTCACCCGACATTTCCATCTGCTTTGCGAGCTCGATTACGAATCGCCGAGGCATATGCGTCCTCTAGCAGATCCAACAGAAAGAGAGAGAGAGAGAGAGTGAGAGAGAAGTAAAAAAAAGATGTCGTCTTTTTTAGAGTGAGAAACTCCTCGGACTAGTCGACGTCGTCGTCGTTCTCGTCGTGGTTGTCGTCGTCATCATCGTCGTCGTCGTTGTAGTATAAACCCATGTTATATTCGAATCACGTAGGCGCCAAGACGACCGCCTTTTTTACTTCTTCCAACCCTCTTCTCTCCTCTCCTCTCTTCTCTTTTCTTCTCTTCTCTTTTCTTCTCTTAATTTTCTTGCGTAATAGTACGCGAGAGGTAAGAACTTCACTTTTTCTTACTTCAAAAAATATAGTGATAAAGAGATAGAGGTATATATATATATATATATATATATATATATATATATATATATATAAAAGTTTCATTTCAATAATAAATATTATATTTCTACGAAGCAAATATTTATATACCAATCGCGTTAAATTTGAGAATCTCTGATTGTATCTATGAAAGCTTAATGATACAGCACAAACATGTGCTATTTCTTTAACAAAAGAAACATACAAACGTACGTACAACAGTATGTATGTGTGTATGTATATACGTGTAACAAAACGAAATGGGAGGAAAAAGATCCGTGGTTTGTTCAAAAAAAAAAAGAATAAATAAATAAACAATCCCGAGATCAATATAGTGTTATCGACAATTACTTTGGATAACATTTATAATACATTTATATTACGTATATATATATATATATATATATATATATATATATATATATATATATAATACATTTTATCTCAATTTGATGATTACTTTAAATATGATGATATCTCATTAGAAATAATACGTCGAATGAATTTGCGAGTTTATATATAAGTTATTTATATATAAGTTATTTATATCATTATCATCATCATCATCATTATTATTATTATTCTCATTATTATTAAAATTATTGATATCATTATTCGAACGTGCCGATGAAAGAAAAAGTAATTTCAATTTACCAGCTTGGATGATAACGACGAGGATCTCGTTAAAATTTTATTAATTAATTTCGTTAATTCCACCTTTTCAATCTCTAATACATTATCATACATTACACATTTTACGAAATGAATTTTCAACGTACCCATCGTCGGAAAGTGTTACCCTTTCGTACAAAGGAGATAAGAGAGTTCAGACAATATGATAGGCGATGGTGGGTTGTTACGGTGATGGTCGGTTATGGCGGCGGTATTGTTGTTGTTGTTGTTTGTTTGTGGCTATGGTGGTTATTATGGTGGTGGTTGTTATGGGGTTGAGTGGGGGTCCGTTCGTGAGAAGAGAATCGATCGAGGCTTTTCGTGCAAACGACGATTTTGCCAAGAATTTCAACATCTCGTCGTCGAACTCTGCTCGTAAAGTGTGTGTGTTTGTGTGTGTGCGCGCGCGCGCCCGCACACATGCTTATGTACAAGAAAGTAGATAAGGAATAAAGAGAAGAAGAGAGAGAGAGAGAGAGAGAGAGAGAGGAGGAGGAGAAGGGGTAGTAGTAGCGAAGGGGAGGTAAAGAAGATGAACGTATAGGAAGAAAATGGGGGAGGGATAGAGAAAATGGCGAACGTAGCGAACGATAGAGGAGACGGGGTATAAGGGACGGGGTAATGGTCGAAAGGGTGGGGAAAAGGGAAAAGGGAAAGCATGGTGGATGGGTGGAAAGAGAGAGAGAGAGAGAGAGAGATGAGAGGGAAAAAAAAATAAGACGTAGGAGGATATCGGGCACAGGTATCTTTCTCGGAGTCCTTCCTACCGCCATAACACTCGCCTTCGATGGATAACCATAAATCGTTGACCCTTTTTTCTAACAAAATCGTTTTTTTTTTTTTCTTTTTTCCTTCCTTCCTTCCTTCCTTCCTTTTTCTATACACGTTTATCGGGGACGATTTTTTTTCCGAGGAAATTTCCGTGCTTTAAATTCACTCTAGTTTTTTCGCTCACCCAACTCTTATACCCGATACGTACGTATGTATGTATATATATATGTGTGTGTGTATGTGTGTGTGTGTGTACGTATGTTGTATGTGTGTCCGTGTGTGTTTATGTTTATATAAGGAAACCTCTCTGATGTTCGAGATACTCTATCGATTATCGAGTGACTTCGTTAAATTTAGAATGACGGTATACCGTTACGATTATAATATTTATACGGTGACGACCTATGTCAATGGCTCGTTCGAATGGAATAGTCGAACTTAAAATTCATTTTTTTTTCCTTTTCTTTTTTTTTTTTTTTTTACTTAACGAGATTTACTCTTATAAAAAATTAAGAAGATAATAATAATAATAATTATTATTATTATTATTATTATTATTATTATTATTATTATACGAAGCGTTTATTATATTTTTCTTTTCTTTTTTCTATTTTCTTTTTTTTATGGCGATTGATTGCTTTCGATCGAAACAAAAATTAATACTAAATTAATACTACATACACACACACACACACACACACACACACACACACATATACATGCGTGCCGTTAGTAGTGTTTCTTCGGGTTATATTGATTCGAGTCACCCTTTATGTATAAAATGTTATTTTAATTTCATCGATCCTGATAACGACGATAACGACGAAATAAAAATTTTCGTTATAATTCCGACAACGACTCGACAATTTTCACGAACGATCACTCCATCTTTCCCTCCCACTCACCCACCCACCACTCTCTCTCTCTCTCTCTCTCTCTCTCTCTCTCTCTCTCTCTCTCTCTCTCTCCCTCGATACACCCCACACAACATGGACACACGATCGTAGTTCGACAAATCGCACGACTCCGATTGGTTTTTCTTCTTTCAGAATCTTTCTGTCGCAGATACATTTCGTAGGATTTATGAGTCCTGTATTCGAAGGAGGAGGAGGAGGTGGAGGTGGAGGTGGAGGTGGTGGACCTTTCCTTTCATCCCAAAGGGAATAGGGTAAACGAAAAATAGAAAAAGAAAAAAAAAACAACCAACGTCGTTATTCGTCTTATAAATTTCATACCATTCTTATCCGTGTTTTTATCAAACTTTTCCTATTTTCATCTTCCTTCCCTTTATTTTTTTTTTTTCTTTTTATTTTTGACTTTTCTCCTTTCTTTCTTCTCTATTCGAAATATTTTCTTTCGTTTTTTTTCTCTCTATATCCTTCCCCTTTCGAACACGTCAATAAAGACGTACGTAGATTTGTTTAATTAATTTCCACCCTCTTCCCCCCTGCACCCTCGCTCGCTCAGCCCCTCCTGAGGCCCTCTCCCCGAGCCCTTTACGGGTCGTCCTTAATATTTTTCAACGTTAGTTCATCCCTTCCCGTCGTTCCAACGTGAATAATCGAGATCGAGAAACGCGTTAGTTGCGGTAACCCTTATCTACTTCTCATTACCCTATTCTACGTGCCACTGGAGTGCTCTAAAAAAAAAAAAAAAAAAAAAAAGAAAAAGAGAGAGAGATAGAAAGAAAGAAAGGACACCTTCCTCCTTCGTGAAAGAAAATTTACGACGGGTTCTCTCTTATCTCAACGAGTGGTATTTACCCTTGGTAAGAGATCTCTTCTTGTCGAACTGTGAGATGCCATCGGCCCTTCAAACCTAAACGCAAATCTAAAGTTATATACCCTTCCCCCCCCTCTCTCTCTCTCTCTCTTTCTTTCCCTGTTATAATAATATCTATTCTTTCGGGAGGGCTCGATCTGGATTGTATCGAGAGACATTACACCTAAATTGCGATTATTATCTCTACTGCTCGAAGGGCTCGATACTATCGATCGCACGTCTAGAGAGAGAGAGAGAGAGAGAGAGAGAGAAGAAGGGGAGAGAAAAGAAGTAAGAAAAAAAAATGAAACGAACAAGATTTATTATGGGGATATTCTCTTGCTTTTGCTTTTCTCCTTTTTATCATATTTCTCTTCTTTCTTTTCCTTATTCTTCTTCTTCTTTGAATCAATTCTAATATATATATATATATATATATATTATTGTTAATAATAATAATAACAATAATTAATAGTAATAATAATAATATTATTATTATTATTAACTTGGAATGGAACGGAGAAGGAAAGGTGAGGGTGGAAATTATTTAAAAATATCATTTAAAGGGTGAATTTTTAGAGTCGGTAAAACAGAATAGCTTTCTCTTGCCATTTTAACCATGCCGTTTTATACCCTTATACGGAAGTCGAATAAGTCTAATTCGAGATTCCCTCTACTATCTTTCAGGATGTACATACATGTACGTATATATATATATATATATATATATATATATATATATATATATATATATACACACACCAGAATGATATTCCACCCTATTCGACGAGGGAGAAAGTACGAGGATAATTTCCGAGGGATCGCACGCACGGCCATTCACTCGTTCCTTTATTTTTTTTTCCCCGTTCTTCTTTTTACCAGAGTTTATATATATATATATATATATATATATATATATATATATATATATATATATATATATATATCTTTCTCAATCTTTCTACTGGAAAAACTTACGCGTTGCTCTTTTCCCTCTTTCTCTCTTTTTATTCTTCTTCTTTATTTTCCTCTTCCTCTTCCTCTTCCTCTTCTTTTTCTTCTTTTTCTATCTTTCAACGTGACTACCAAGGACTACTAAAAGCTATGCAATGAATATGAACTTCCAAGGAGATTCGAACTTTTACTTCGTACGTTCAGAATTTCTTCAAAATCGTGATATTGATGTACGAAAATAAAAGTTAGATATTTTATGTACACCATAATGCGTCGTAATAAATGTATCACACACACACACACACACACACACACACACATATATATATATATACGAAACGGTGCAATGATGAGGGATTAACATTATTTCAAACGTATCACGTTTAATATAACACCTCCTATAATATAATTTTATAGGAAAAGAAAAAAGATAAAAAAAAAAAAAAAAAAAGAAAGAAAGAAGAAGAAATTCTAGATAACCTTTTCAATGGTCGTCCATTAATTTGTAATTGCAAAACAAAACAAAACGAAACGAAAAAAGTAGAACAACATCGTCGACGAATGTCGAACTTTATCCACTTTTTTATTTATTATATTTTTTTTTTTTTTATCTTTATCTTCATCCTTTGTCATTGTTTTTATTAATTTTTTTTTTTTTTTTCATTTCCTTTTCACGAGACAACGTTCGTCTCGAAAGACAAGAACGTTTTGGCCGTTCGTCGATGACGTTCGTTTTCATCTTTGAAACCCGATTATCGAGACTAATTTTCATGGTGGAATTGTTCGAAACAAGGTACACTTGCGTTCCTATAACCGAGTAGAACCCGGTAGAGTCTCTCAGGTACAGAAATATATATATTCTGTTGTTTAATCCGCTTTTACGTTCACCGTAAAGATGCATAAAGCCGGCTTTACGATCGGTCCAATTCACTCAAGTATATATATATATACTATGTATATATATATATATATATATATATATATATATATATATATATATATATATATACACTATCGACTATCCTAAATAGAAGATAGCAAAGGACTCTCACTCTTTTTCTCTCTTATTTTCACTTCCTTCTTATCTAGAGATAAAAGTTGATCGCATCTGTCCACTTGGTTTCCTCCTTCACAACATTTATTTCTCTCTGAGCTTTAAATTGAAAGGGCTTCTTTCTTTTCTTTTTTTTTTTTTATTTTTTATTCCTCCTCCTTCCCCTTCGTCGAAGATCTATTCAGATAGGATTTAGTTCATTTAAGACAATTTCTACGGCAACATTGTAGATGTATTTCCATTCGTTGGATATATTAAAATATAATCTCTCTCTCTCTCTCTCACTCTCTCTCTCTTTATTTTTCATCGTATCTCGATCAACAATCTCTCTCTTAAAAGAGAGTAAACACTCGATGAATATGAAAACTTTTTCTTAAAGAGATGAGAAAGCATTTCGTACCGTTCTTGTCGTTCGATACGAAATTCCGATACTTTAGAAAAAGTTTGTAAACCTTTCTGTGTGTGTGTGTGTGTTCGTTCGAGGAAGAATCGATTTTTACTATTTTTCGTATTTTCGATTATCCACGAGTATTCTCGAGTATCTAAAATCTATAATATACGAATGTTATTTATTTAAACTCAATGGGGGCTTAAACGAGAATAATCGAATCGCATTTTGATTCGATGCGATTATTTCAATGATATATTCGAACGATTTATTTCTTGCTACGGGTACGCGCATAAGCACGTGCATACATTGTTATCGTTTTGATACATTAGATGATATCATCGTCATCGTCGTAGTCGTCATCGTCGATTTTTCATATGAAAAAAAAAAATATATATATATATATATATTTGACATAACAATTAAACGCGATAAACTAATCAAAATTCAAATCGATATTATGTTGAATTAATACGATATTATTGATATCCGTTGATAAATGTTTATTCGAATAATCGAATTCAACATTGATTTATTGCAAGTAATTAGTTATGCTCGATTATTATTATTCGAACGGATTAAGTAACGTTTCATTCGATCGTATTTAACGATTCGAACGAAAATAATGATAATGTATGATGATGATGATGATGATGATAGTTTTTCAAGCTCTCAAGTTTGAATATAATGATGGATAGAGAGAGAAAAAAAGAAAGAGAGAGAGAAAGAGAGAGAGAGATAAGGAGAGAGAAATAGTTTGATCATTTGCATTTTCATTGGTACATAAAACGTTCAAAGAATTTGATGAGATGCTCTATATGATTTATGAAAAAGTTAGAGGTAAGGTAGGAAGTAATAACATTTTAATGGATACATACCGTGCTGACTGACCATTATTAGTTGTTAAAATATGCATCGCGCCCACCTTTACCACCTTCGTCTTACTATTATTTTCTTTTCTTGTATCGTTTCTTTCCTTTATTTTATTTTTTATTCCCTTTTTTTTCTTCTCTTTTCTATCATTTTTCCTCTTTTTTTTCTTCTTTTCTTTTCTTTTTCTTTTTTTTTTTGTTCTCGAGACTCGCGAACGCGCCCTAGTAAAGTTTCAGGGAGGGAACGATGTTATAGTAAGCCGATGAGTATTTCTAAATGAGAAATTTAATATTTTTAGGTTGTACGAAGGAAACGAGGAGAACACGGTATTTTCTTTTTCCTTATTTTTTTCTTTTTTCTCTCTATCTCTTTTTATTACCGAGTAATTTCATCTGAATTACGTAATAATGAACTCTATACGTATAGGTGTGTATATATATATAAATACACATACATACATACGTACATACATACGTAAGATATCGTTGGTCCGAAGAAAGAGAAAATCTGTTGAGGCTTGTTGGGGGAGGCAACAAAAAAAAGAGAGAGAGGGAGAAGAAAAGCGAGCGAGAGAGAGAGAGAGAGAGAGAGGGAGAGAGAAGAAACCATGCGAGGAGAGTTTTTACGGGACACCCCAAATCTCGTACGACGATAAAGGCAAAAAAACATTTTAGTCCTTCTGCGTTACATGCGGAACACGTGTTACTCTCACGAACGCTTTTTTGCCACTGGCGCCTTACTAGCTCGCTTCGTCGTTATATGTTAGAGATACTACGTGGTATGTACACGCTATCTCTCTCTCTCTCTCTCTCTCTCTCTCTTTCTATCTCTATCTCTATCTCTATCTCTATCTCATTCCATCGGGTCTGAACACCGGACCAGATGATCGTTCCATCTAAGTCTAACATTGCGTGTTATAACCGTGAAACGTATGTATGTATTGTTTCGAATTAGTCATGAAAAAATTTTTTTTTTAATTTTTTCAATAGCCCTATTATTATTATTATTATTATTATTATTAGGAATATTCGCGCCTTCGTACTACAATCAATCTACCTTTATGATGCGATCGCGATCTTGTGAATGTTTTTTTATTTGTTTTATTTATTTATTTTTTTTTTTTTGATAATAATTACCATTCGTTGCATCACGACATAATGTATGTATGTCGTGCTACGAAGAAGAAAAAGTGTTCCAATTTGTCTTACACGAATTTCTATAATCATATTATTTTCTTCATAGTAATTCTCGTGATGATTATTATTATTGTTATTGTTATTGTTATTATAGAGTGCAGTATTAATGTAACGAAAAAAAAAAAATATATATATATATATATGAAGTAAGTATATTAACCAATTACATATTTAATTCCTCTTTTAAATAAAAATATAACGTTATATACGATCTTTTCAATAGAAACGAACGAGAAATGTTCTTTATGAATATCTGCGATGTCTGTGGTAACATTTTCTCCTTTTTTTCTTTTCCTCCCCTTTCCGAATAATTACAACCCGATCGCAGCGTTAACGCAGGAATTATGATACCTGTCGATAAAGAGAGGAAAAAGAAAATTGAAAAAAAAAAAAAAACAAAAATAAAAGAGATATTCGTTTCAACGGTACTTTTCCAATTGATCGTTATCCCTTTTTTTTCACCATTAATTAATATCCCTTGTAGAATCTGTTAAATGTTATGAGGGAGATTTGAATAAGGAAAAAAAAAAAAAAGAAAATAAAAATAATTGTGAAATTTGTATTAAAAAGGACGCAAAAAAAATAGAGAGTGAGAGAGCGAATGAGTGAGTGAATGAGTAAGAGAATGAGTGAGTGAGTGAGTAAGAGAATCAGTGAGCGAGCGAGCGAGTGAGTGAGTGAAAATAAAATAAAAGAAGAACTATACTTCACAAGCTATTGGCCTACTTGCCCACAGGAGGCATCGCTCTGCTGTTTCACCCTCTCACCTCGGTAGGTTAATACAGTGGGGTGAACTGGTCGCACCCTCTCATGGTATAGCAATCGAAGGGTGGAACCCACGCACGCGTTGCCACTGTTCCTCGTTAAGAGCATGCGCGTATTATCCCCACGGTGCTCGTATACGTAAAACGCGTTGAAACAACGACTACTACCACTACTACTATCACTACTAATACTACTACTATTACTACTACTACTAGTAGTATTACCATTACTAATACCACAACGTTTCGATATGTGCTATATGGTGGATGGTACACATGGTACGTGTACAGGTTTTGTGGTTATATATATATGTGTATGTATATATATATGTGTGTGTGTTGGTGTGTATGTATTGTACGTAATACGTACGAACATGATCGTAGACACCCTCGTGTTATATTTTCACGTTAATACCACCACAAAATTTATGTACGTCCGGTCGACCAATTCTAACGAATATCTCTCGTCGAACCTTTTCCCATTCATTCCTCGATTTAATTTGAAATTTTATTGTTATGGGTATTTATACGGAGAGTTTCTGCAAGCGTGTGTTGTCCGTTTTGTTCGGTCGAAAGGAGAGGAGGAAAGGTGGGTGGACGGATTGATTATACGAAAAATTTTGTAGGGGGAGGGGGATTAAAATTAATATCATGAAATTACATGGGAAATATTTGTAATGTTCGTATATGTATATGTATGTATGAATTTATATATATATATATATGTTGTTGTCCAGAATTAATTAAGGAATATATTCGTAATATAATTAATTTACCAATCAATTTATAATACTATTCCGATATCGAAGAATATTATATATTTAAAATTAATGATATTTAAATTACAAGCGATAAGATTTGATCGACTTTTGCGCGATTTCGAACTTTCTCTCTCTTTCTCTGTGTGCGTGTACGTGTGTGTTTTAATATAGAAAATTAATTTCGTTAGTAGGACTATAAATCATTATTCCGTACATAATCTACGTACGTACATGCATACGTGAAAACAGAATATATCGAGTACCGATGAATAGAATAAAATTATTTCGATCCGTAAAAAGTAATAGGAATTATTCAAACGTGAAAGTAACATCGAGGTTTATTTATCTCGTTTACTTTTCCTTTTTTCCCCCCTTTCTCGATTTTGGATACGCCCGTAATTCGAGTCGTGAATATTCGTGACCGATTCATACTTCAAACTTTATTACCATCTCAACGACGTGGCGAGCGTGTTAAGAGCACACAGAGTTCTCTGAAAATAATTTAATTCAAGCGTGTCATATAGTAGAACGTATGAGCTTGGTTAACCGAGCCGAACCGAGCCGAACCGAGCCGAACAGAGCCGAATCGAGACGAACCGAGCCGAATTGATGCGAGCTGAACCGAGCTTAGCCGAGACTGTACGAGACGAGACGAGACGAGACGAAGTGCGGCGAGGCGAGCGTTAGCATCGTCTCGTCGTATTCGTGCGTGTGCATTTATTTGCACTCGTAAAGCGTAAAGCTTTTTTTTTTTTTTTTCAACTGGCAGGACGATGAAGTGCACGCGCGCACCATGTTTTGGCGACGACGTTGTCGTCGTCTTCGTCCACCTCTTCGTCTTCGTCCAACTCCCGTCTTCATCCTTCGTCTTAGTCTTCTTCGGCTCTTCGTCTTCGGCTCTTCGTCGTCGTAATCGTCGTAATGGAAAGAAGACAGACGACGAAGGTCGGAGACAACGAATTTAATTTACGTTCTGACGGCTACCTACACGTGTCTAGTATTTCTTCCTCTTGTCTAGCCAAAACCTGATCGGTCTATTTATGTTTTTATGTTGGGGGATGTAATTCTATTAATTTTTGTTTTTTTCCCCCTTGGTAACTACCGTTATTTTATTTGGCGATCAATTATCGTAAAATATAGTTTTGACCATTAAAATGATGAACGTTTGGCGGGGGGAGGAGGTGTAGGGGAGGAGGAGGAGGAGGGTGGAAGCAATGAAGAGAGGTTGAGATAATTTTGGATATATTCGCGTAGAATTTATTACCAAAGCGAATTGTTCTTTCTTTTCTTTTTTTTTTTTTTTACATTCTACTGTATTTGGATCATCGAAATGAATCGAAATAATAAATCGTCCGTTCGTTTCTTCCCTTGTAAAATAAATCGTATGAAATTGTAACGATCGATCGATTTCGATTTGTCGAGAAAATAACGACGCTTGTGTTGGCTCGATTTTTTTTTTTTTTTATTTTTTTTACGTATCGATCGATTTTAATAAGAATTTTTTTTTTCTTTCTTTCTTTTTTCTGTTTTCACGATAACGGCGTATATGTAAGAAAATTCGTCGGAAGATAAAAAGATTTGTCGTTTGTGGACGTTAAAAAAAGAGATAGTAAAATTTAGGAATGTCGAAATCGAAAAAATCCTCTTCTTTGAGACTCCAACGACGTAAAATTAACAGATCCGTACCATCGCCATCATTGTCGCCATAGCCATCGGCACCGCCACATAGAAATTTCGAAACTTCCTGCGAACGTGCGCGCTTATCTCGAGATAAACATTCACGACACAGCGTTTTTTAATGCCTCGTTATTCCTCGAAACTCTGTATATATGTATCTTCTCGGTCGATGCACCGAGAAAAAGACGCGCAGCTGAATTCGCGAGAAAGAAGGAAAAAAGAAAAAAAAAAAAAAAAGAAGAAGATGCGTCGTCGGCCCGACGAACGTTACTAATCTGTAAACAATGCGATTCTTTTTGTCGGAAGAACAATCGCGGCTTGCACTGATCACAGGAGAAAGAGAAAAAAAATATATATTTATATATATGTACAAACACATCATGTGTATATACACACATATATATATATGTAAAAAGAAAAAAGTTAATCTGTTTTTTTTTCTCTTCTTTTCGTTTTTTTTTTTTTTTGCATTTAGCGCGACCTAGTTTCCCTCCCCTCCCCCTACCTTCTAGTTTTTACGAATTATCGAACTTTCAGCTTCGCTAGTATTTTTTCTACAAGGTTCGCGAGTATTTTTTCTATCTCTTTCGTTTATCCTCCTTTTATTTTTATTTTTTGTTTCGTTTCGTTTCGTTTCATACTCGAAAGTGAAAAATGCTATCGACTCTTCGCAAAGAGTTTAATGATTTTTTGTAGAATGTTTTTTGCATTCTTTAACTTAATATTACGAACATATGAAACGGGATAGAGATTAAATGTGTATCCGACAGGTTCTATGAATGAATTATTAAAACAACATGCGTTATACTATTATTGTATTTATTATATCGTGCTTGGAATAATATTCTTTATTTCTTTTCTTATTTTTTTTTTTTTTTTATTGTTCTGTTTCGTTCTTAATCGGATATCAAGGGAAACTATTAAGTAGTTATAACGTATAATTTCAATGTAATTGTTAATAGATTAGCCGAGAAATTATTATATAATATATATATATACCGCACGTAAACTAACGATAGCTCGTTATCTATTAAATCTGATCAAGTATAATAGGAGAATATTCATTAATTCTTAGAGAAAGTGTCGCGTGTTCCCATTATCTTGGTATTGTTGCGGTCGACATCAGATTTATCGTTAAACCGTGTATATATCGTCGATATATTGCTTAACAAACTCCGACATCAGAATTAACAAGAGAATCGAGGAGAAATTAGCGGTTGTTGGCTAACAAGGGAGAGGATCGATAAAATGACCAATGGTAGCAGGTATTATACTCGAATCATGTTCCTACACGTGTATATGTGTGTGTGTGTGTGTGTGTGTGTGTGTGTGTGTGTGTGTGTGTGTGTGTGTGTGTGTGTGTGTGTGTGTGTGTGTGTGTGTGTGTGTGTACATATACATATGTATGTACATACACGTACGTATTTGTCATGGAGGACAATGGCGAGACCCAGTAGAGCGCAAATCGTATGAGATCTTCGATGTATCGATAATAGAACGAATATTGTCGACAAAATTTGAAAGGCGATTATTTCGTTTTTTTTTTTTTTTTCCTTCTTTCATTTTGTTCGTTCGTACGTTCGTTCTGGTTTTTTTTTCTTTTTTTTTTTTTTTTTTCTTCTTTTCATCGTTTCAATTTCTCTCACGTAGAAACACGTTAACGCGACCAATCGACGATATCTCTCGATATCATCGATCAATTGAATTTAATTAATTTAATTGAAAATCGCGAAGATATTGACGATACAAAATGATACGCAAAAGTTGAAATAATCGAAAAAAAACAAAATTTCCCGAGACGATTGTAATTTTATTATTCACTCGATAGTCCGGGAAAAGATTCGTGCCGATGATATTTCATTGATGATAACAACAATAATAATAATAATAATAATAATAATAATAATAATAATAATAATTTAATAAATCCACATTAAAATACAAATCCTCTGCGTTTCAAAATCGACGCGAATCAATAATAAAACTCACGAGAAATTCCAAACGACCGACGAAATTTTCTCTTCGAAATTTTGTTTTATCCGACGATAATTTGAACGAAAAAGAAAAAATCAAAAAAAGAACAAAGAAACGTCGACGATCCGAGAGATTAAAAATTACCGAAAGATTTCGTCCTCGTCGACTTGTGGGAGGGGAGAAGGTTGGGGGTAGAGGGGGGTAGAGCGTCTCTGTGGTTAAAGAGACAGTTCTCTCCTTCGTTCAATCGTTCTTTCCATTTCCTCTCTAAATGTATTCGTAATGACCGGCATAGAACAACCCCTTACTCCAACCCACCCTATACCCTTCCTCCCCCTTTAAAAACGTGCGTCAGAAGATGGCACTCGGTGCGGTTGGCTGGTAATAATTTTATGCAAGGAGCAAAAGCATCGACGCGAGAACTTTGGACGACGAAGCTTTTCTCCCTTGAGGAACGGACGTCCTCGTCCTCGTCCTCGTCCTCGTCCTCGCCGTCCTTATCGTCGTAGTCGTAGAATCACCCTTCATCACCGCCCAACCCCCGATCCTCGTTCAACCAACATCCACAGCCCCATTTTCGAGTTGGCTGCGCTTCGCGGCCCTGGAAAATTTCGAGATTCGTATTCCGCTTTTGCCGGCTCGCCGACGAGTAAAACTACATTGTTGTATCCCCTTCCTCCGCTAAAAACAACGTCTCCTCTCGCCCCACCCTCCCCTCCCCATGATCATTACCCTTGTATCCTCTTAAGGGCGTTTTTAAAACGCCATAAGATTTATTCGAACGTCATCGATCGTAATTAATTAATTATTTATCGATGTTAATTGTCGTTAATTTTTTTTTCGTTTTCTTTTTCTTCTCTCTCTCTCTCTCTCTCTCTCTTTCTCTCTCTCTCTCTCTCTTTTCAAATATCGCTCTATTCGAAGCTAGTTAGTTTTTATTTAAACGAATAATAAAATGAAATGAAAGAGAGAGAAAGGGGATGATAAATTTAAAGGGACGACGATTGTGAAATAAAATAAAAAACAAATGCAAAAACGTTGATCGATATTAACCACTGTCGTACTAATTAATACCAGTAGCGAAGTAATTAATACGATGGTAAAGCAAATATTAGAGTACTTAGATAAAACGCATTTTTAAATATCACGATTCGAGGGTCGTTGTATTTATTCAACGAATAATAATAAAATGAGAGGGTGAGAGAAAGGGGTTGATAAATTGCGAGACAAAAATTATGAAATAAAAACGAATACGTTGTATCGATTTATTTCAAAAATGGTGCGAGTCCATTTTCGATTGTTAGTCGAGAATATTAAATAATTAGCGTATCAAACGCTACGCAATTTCTTTTATTATACGTCAATCTTAAATCATTGCCATTTTTCAAGAGTATTAAATATTAACTTGTCACAAATAAAACGTTTGCCCTAAATTAATCGCAAATTATGTGATCTCACTTTTTTCCAAAAAAAAAAAAAAAAAAAGAAATGGACACACCAATTTTAAAATAAACCGTCCATATAACGCTTGATAAATATTTCAATGCAATATTATTAATATTTATTATATATATATATTTGATGCAATATTATCAATTATTTATTACATACCTAATAAATATTCTAATGCAATATCAAAACTTTATCTCCGAAGTAACAACCGTTTTAATCTAATTTCCAATTACGTATAAAGTACAGTTATTCCCCACCACCACCACCACCACCATAACCACCACCACCACCACCACTACTATTCCTCCTCCCTCCCGGAGAGAACGAAGAAGACATAAAAGGGAAATTAATACAATAATACTTGGAAACGTCGAATGTGTATCGGTAGAGTTAGATTAGATTGAGATAGGGTAAGCCCAAAAGAGACATATCGGTATTAGGTAGTAGAGCAAAAGCAGCAGCAGCAGCACCAGCTAACTGGCTGTCTGGTATTATATTTCTCTTTGTATACGACAGTCATATTCCTTATCCCTGGAGACGCAACGAAGTGTTTTGACGTGTCGTTGTCAAAAGGGCCTGAAGGACGACACGGGGAGAAGCTAAGCTAGAGTTAGCCTCTCTATATACATACATACATACATACATACATACATACATATATATATATGCTTCTCTGTACGCGTATATGTATGTAAGTATGTATGTATATACGTACATATGTATTTATGTATGTATGTATGCGTAGATGTCTCTTGCTAAAGCTATGCGCAACGTCGTTCTCTTCACGCAGATTAGTCGACAGAAATCTCGAGCACACTGGGGAACTACCACCCTGTTTAAGGCTGTTCGCACTACCTTTGTACCTCGATAGTTTGTGTGCATTTACGTGTGTATGTGTGTTTGTGTGCTCGTCGTGCGCACGTGTTTGTTCGCGTTTGTGTTTGCAACTTCAGCGAGACGTATAGTACGAAAATATATATATATATATATATATATATATATATATATATATATAGAGAGAGAGAGAGAGAGAGAGAGAGAGTATATGAGAGATTGAACGAGACACGACGGAACATTGTCCAACCAACCAATCAGCAAACACGCGCTGTGCGCGCGCGTTCGTTATATATCGGTTTTATTACGCTTTTATGCATTGGTTCAATTATTCGTTACATCTAATGATCTAATGATAGGAGGTCGAAATCACAATTTTCGAGAGGTACTTCAAATATTATACGCAACATTTCTAGCGTGATATGTAAGAGGCAAGGTTTGATTATATTATTTTGGAACATCGTAGGGATGGAGGGGGAAAGGGTGAAGAGAGAGAGAGAGAGAGAGAGAGAAGGTTGATTTCATCGTCAGGTCGATCTTGTAAATTTTGTTAATACGTTTTCTCTTGTACTTTTATTAATTAATTAATTTATTTATTTATGTTCTTTATTTATTTCATATGTTACAGCTACCACGGGGGCACGATTGGAAGGGGATTAGGGATAATATAAACCAATTCGGTCAGTAAACAAAAATATTGTTTGTTATAAAAAGTTTCTCCGTTTCTTTTTCCTTTCTCTTTTTTTTTTTTTTTCTTTCTTTTTAACGAGAATCCATTAATTATTTTGTGTATAGATATATGAGAATTACGTTCGAGTTACGAGCGTGAAGGTATATTAACGCGTTATCGATATGTTTGCGAGAAAGCTTACTTCTCTTGGCGGTCGATTTTGTTTTCTTATCGTCTGTGTTTTTATTTCTTCTTACGTTTCTTTTTTTTTTTTTTTTTTTTTTTTTTTTTTTTATTATGTGTGCATCGAACCAAAAAGGAAAGAAAGAAAGAAAGAAAAAAAGAGAGAGAGAGAGAGAGAGAGAAAGGAAGTAAAGGAACAAGGAATGGCAGTCTCGAGTGAGAGGACGTATTTTTCTCGAGCAAACACGTATCTTGTTCTTAAGCTCGCATAAAAAAAAAAAAAAGAGAGAGAAAAAAAGTAGAGAGGAAAAATAAAGAAAGAAAGAAAGAAGATGAAGACGACGACGACGAAGTAGAAGAAGAAAAAGAAGAAGAAGTAGAAGTAGAAGAGGAGGAGGAGGAGGAGGGAAGGATGAAAGGCAAAGAGCGTATAATCGATTTATGATAGTCTCTCTCTCTCTCTCACCCTCTCTCTCTCTCTCTCTCTCTCTCTCTCTCTCTCTCTCGGAGAAGAGCCTACGTGAATCGAGACGCGACATCGAGCTTGCACTTTTTTTTTTTTTTTTTTTACTTAAACGTTACCAGCTAGGTTCTAAGCTCGAGAGGCCTGTCCCAT